>JAGUQR010000194.1:1200000-1607252 GCA_018905775.1 Meloidogyne exigua | reverse complement strand
CCTCCTCTCACTTACTTATCCCTTGAGGGTATAGATAACCTTTTGGGTATAGATAACCTTTGATAACCTTGGGTATAGATAACCTTTGGGTAACCTAAAGGTATTGGTTACTGTTTAAACTAATTTATATCTGGGGATAACTATTGATTCTAGTTCCTATATTCTCCCCATTTAAAGCCGCAAATAACTTATTTTTCATCTAATTTTTATTCTTACTTACTCTCCCCCTCACACCCACCCTCCTCTCACTTACTTATCCCTTGAGGGTATAGATAACCTTTGGGTATAGATAACCTAAGGGTATAGATAACCTTTGGGTATAATAACCTTTGGGTAACCTAAAGGTATTGGTTACTGTTTAAACTAATTTATATCTGGGGATAACTATTGATTCTAGTTCCTATATTCTCCCCATTTAAAGCCGCAAAATAACTTATTTTTCATCTAATTTTATTCTTACTTACTCTCCCCCTCACACCCACCCTCCCCTATATTCTCCCCATTTAAAGCCGCAAATAACTTATTTTTCATCTAATTTTATTCTTACTTACTCTCCCCCTCACACCCACCCCCTCCCTCTCACTTACTTATCCCTTGAGGGTATAGATAACCTTTGGGTATAGATAACCTAAGGGTATAGATAACCTTTGGGTATAGATAACCTTTGGGTAACCTAAAGGTATTGGTTACTGTTTAAACTAATTTATATCTGGGGATAACTATTGATTCTAGTTCCTATATTCTCCCCATTTAAAGCCGCAAATAACTTATTTTTCATCTAATTTTATTCTTACTTACTCTCCCCCTCACACCCACCCCCTCCCTCTCACTTACTTATCCCTTGAGGGTATAGATAACCTTTGGGTATAGATAACCTAAGGGTATAGATAACCTTTGGGTATAGATAACCTTTGGGTAACCTAAAGGTATTGGTTACTGTTTAAACTAATTTATATCTGGGGATAACTATTGATTCTAGTTCCTATATTCTCCCCATTTAAAGCCGCAAATAACTTATTTTTCATCTAATTTTATTCTTACTTACTCTCCCCCTCACACCCACCCCCTCCCTCTCACTTACTTATCCCTTGAGGGTATAGATAACCTTTGGGTATAGATAACCTAAGGGTATAGATAACCTTTGGGTATAGATAACCTTTGGGTAACCTAAAGGTATTGGTTACTGTTTAAACTAATTTATATCTGGGGATAACTATTGATTCTAGTTCCTATATTCTCCCCATTTAAAGCCGCAAATAACTTATTTTTCATCTAATTTTATTCTTACTTACTCTCCCCCTCACACCCACCCCCTCCCTCTCACTTACTTATCCCTTGAGGGTATAGATAACCTTTGGGTATAGATAACCTAAGGGTATAGATAACCTTTGGGTATAGATAACCTTTGGGTAACCTAAAGGTATTGGTTACTGTTTAAACTAATTTATATCTGGGGATAACTATTGATTCTAGTTCCTATATTCTCCCCATTTAAAGCCGCAAATAACTTATTTTTCATCTAATTTTATTCTTACTTACTCTCCCCCTCACACCCACCCCCTCCCTCTCACTTACTTATCCCTTGAGGGTATAGATAACCTTTGGGTATAGATAACCTAAGGGTATAGATAACCTTTGGGTATAGATAACCTTTGGGTAACCTAAAGGTATTGGTTACTGTTTAAACTAATTTATATCTGGGGATAACTATTGATTCTAGTTCCTATATTCTCCCCATTTAAAGCCGCAAATAACTTATTTTTCATCTAATTTTATTCTTACTTACTCTCCCCCTCACACCCACCCCCTCCCTCTCACTTACTTATCCCTTGAGGGTATAGATAACCTTTGGGTATAGATAACCTAAGGGTATAGATAACCTTTGGGTATAGATAACCTTTGGGTAACCTAAAGGTATTGGTTACTGTTTAAACTAATTTATATCTGGGGATAACTATTGATTCTAGTTCCTATATTCTCCCCATTTAAAGCCGCAAATAACTTATTTTTCATCTAATTTTATTCTTACTTACTCTCCCCCTCACACCCACCCCCTCCCTCTCACTTACTTATCCCTTGAGGGTATAGATAACCTTTGGGTATAGATAACCTAAGGGTATAGATAACCTTTGGGTATAGATAACCTTTGGGTAACCTAAAGGTATTGGTTACTGTTTAAACTAATTTATATCTGGGGATAACTATTGATTCTAGTTCCTATATTCTCCCCATTTAAAGCCGCAAATAACTTATTTTTCATCTAATTTTATTCTTACTTACTCTCCCCCTCACACCCACCCCCTCCCTCTCACTTACTTATCCCTTGAGGGTATAGATAACCTTTGGGTATAGATAACCTAAGGGTATAGATAACCTTTGGGTATAGATAACCTTTGGGTAACCTAAAGGTATTGGTTACTGTTTAAACTAATTTATATCTGGGGATAACTATTGATTCTAGTTCCTATATTCTCCCCATTTAAAGCCGCAAATAACTTATTTTTCATCTAATTTTATTCTTACTTACTCTCCCCCTCACACCCACCCCCTCCCTCTCACTTACTTATCCCTTGAGGGTATAGATAACCTTTGGGTATAGATAACCTAAGGGTATAGATAACCTTTGGGTATAGATAACCTTTGGGTAACCTAAAGGTATTGGTTACTGTTTAAACTAATTTATATCTGGGGATAACTATTGATTCTAGTTCCTATATTCTCCCCATTTAAAGCCGCAAATAACTTATTTTTCATCTAATTTTATTCTTACTTACTCTCCCCCTCACACCCACCCCCTCCCTCTCACTTACTTATCCCTTGAGGGTATAGATAACCTTTGGGTATAGATAACCTAAGGGTATAGATAACCTTTGGGTATAGATAACCTTTGGGTAACCTAAAGGTATTGGTTACTGTTTAAACTAATTTATATCTGGGGATAACTATTGATTCTAGTTCCTATATTCTCCCCATTTAAAGCCGCAAATAACTTATTTTTCATCTAATTTTATTCTTACTTACTCTCCCCCTCACACCCACCCCCTCCCTCTCACTTACTTATCCCTTGAGGGTATAGATAACCTTTGGGTATAGATAACCTAAGGGTATAGATAACCTTTGGGTATAGATAACCTTTGGGTAACCTAAAGGTATTGGTTACTGTTTAAACTAATTTATATCTGGGGATAACTATTGATTCTAGTTCCTATATTCTCCCCATTTAAAGCCGCAAATAACTTATTTTTCATCTAATTTTATTCTTACTTACTCTCCCCCTCACACCCACCCCCTCCCTCTCACTTACTTATCCCTTGAGGGTATAGATAACCTTTGGGTATAGATAACCTAAGGGTATAGATAACCTTTGGGTATAGATAACCTTTGGGTAACCTAAAGGTATTGGTTACTGTTTAAACTAATTTATATCTGGGGATAACTATTGATTCTAGTTCCTATATTCTCCCCATTTAAAGCCGCAAATAACTTATTTTTCATCTAATTTTATTCTTACTTACTCTCCCCCTCACACCCACCCCCTCCCTCTCACTTACTTATCCCTTGAGGGTATAGATAACCTTTGGGTATAGATAACCTAAGGGTATAGATAACCTTTGGGTATAGATAACCTTTGGGTAACCTAAAGGTATTGGTTACTGTTTAAACTAATTTATATCTGGGGATAACTATTGATTCTAGTTCCTATATTCTCCCCATTTAAAGCCGCAAATAACTTATTTTTCATCTAATTTTATTCTTACTTACTCTCCCCCTCACACCCACCCCCTCCCTCTCACTTACTTATCCCTTGAGGGTATAGATAACCTTTGGGTATAGATAACCTAAGGGTATAGATAACCTTTGGGTATAGATAACCTTTGGGTAACCTAAAGGTATTGGTTACTGTTTAAACTAATTTATATCTGGGGATAACTATTGATTCTAGTTCCTATATTCTCCCCATTTAAAGCCGCAAATAACTTATTTTTCATCTAATTTTATTCTTACTTACTCTCCCCCTCACACCCACCCCCTCCCTCTCACTTACTTATCCCTTGAGGGTATAGATAACCTTTGGGTATAGATAACCTAAGGGTATAGATAACCTTTGGGTATAGATAACCTTTGGGTAACCTAAAGGTATTGGTTACTGTTTAAACTAATTTATATCTGGGGATAACTATTGATTCTAGTTCCTATATTCTCCCCATTTAAAGCCGCAAATAACTTATTTTTCATCTAATTTTATTCTTACTTACTCTCCCCCTCACACCCACCCCCTCCCTCTCACTTACTTATCCCTTGAGGGTATAGATAACCTTTGGGTATAGATAACCTAAGGGTATAGATAACCTTTGGGTATAGATAACCTTTGGGTAACCTAAAGGTATTGGTTACTGTTTAAACTAATTTATATCTGGGGATAACTATTGATTCTAGTTCCTATATTCTCCCCATTTAAAGCCGCAAATAACTTATTTTTCATCTAATTTTATTCTTACTTACTCTCCCCCTCACACCCACCCCCTCCCTCTCACTTACTTATCCCTTGAGGGTATAGATAACCTTTGGGTATAGATAACCTAAGGGTATAGATAACCTTTGGGTATAGATAACCTTTGGGTAACCTAAAGGTATTGGTTACTGTTTAAACTAATTTATATCTGGGGATAACTATTGATTCTAGTTCCTATATTCTCCCCATTTAAAGCCGCAAATAACTTATTTTTCATCTAATTTTATTCTTACTTACTCTCCCCCTCACACCCACCCCCTCCCTCTCACTTACTTATCCCTTGAGGGTATAGATAACCTTTGGGTATAGATAACCTAAGGGTATAGATAACCTTTGGGTATAGATAACCTTTGGGTAACCTAAAGGTATTGGTTACTGTTTAAACTAATTTATATCTGGGGATAACTATTGATTCTAGTTCCTATATTCTCCCCATTTAAAGCCGCAAATAACTTATTTTTCATCTAATTTTATTCTTACTTACTCTCCCCCTCACACACCCTCCCTCTCACTTACTTATCCCTTGAGGGTATAGATAACCTTTGGGTATAGATAACCTAAGGGTATAGATAACCTTTGGGTATAGATAACCTTTGGGTAACCTAAAGGTATTGGTTACTGTTTAAACTAATTTATATCTGGGGATAACTATTGATTCTAGTTCCTATATTCTCCCCATTTAAAGCCGCAAATAACTTATTTTTCATCTAATTTTATTCTTACTTACTCTCCCCCTCACACCCACCCCCTCCCTCTCACTTACTTATCCCTTGAGGGTATAGATAACCTTTGGGTATAGATAACCTAAGGGTATAGATAACCTTTGGGTATAGATAACCTTTGGGTAACCTAAAGGTATTGGTTACTGTTTAAACTAATTTATATCTGGGGATAACTATTGATTCTAGTTCCTATATTCTCCCCATTTAAAGCCGCAAATAACTTATTTTTCATCTAATTTTATTCTTACTTACTCTCCCCCTCACACCCACCCCCTCCCTCTCACTTACTTATCCCTTGAGGGTATAGATAACCTTTGGGTATAGATAACCTAAGGGTATAGATAACCTTTGGGTATAGATAACCTTTGGGTAACCTAAAGGTATTGGTTACTGTTTAAACTAATTTATATCTGGGGATAACTATTGATTCTAGTTCCTATATTCTCCCCATTTAAAGCCGCAAATAACTTATTTTTCATCTAATTTTATTCTTACTTACTCTCCCCCTCACACCCACCCCCTCCCTCTCACTTACTTATCCCTTGAGGGTATAGATAACCTTTGGGTATAGATAACCTAAGGGTATAGATAACCTTTGGGTATAGATAACCTTTGGGTAACCTAAAGGTATTGGTTACTGTTTAAACTAATTTATATCTGGGGATAACTATTGATTCTAGTTCCTATATTCTCCCCATTTAAAGCCGCAAATAACTTATTTTTCATCTAATTTTATTCTTACTTACTCTCCCCCTCACACCCACCCCCTCCCTCTCACTTACTTATCCCTTGAGGGTATAGATAACCTTTGGGTATAGATAACCTAAGGGTATAGATAACCTTTGGGTATAGATAACCTTTGGGTAACCTAAAGGTATTGGTTACTGTTTAAACTAATTTATATCTGGGGATAACTATTGATTCTAGTTCCTATATTCTCCCCATTTAAAGCCGCAAATAACTTATTTTTCATCTAATTTTATTCTTACTTACTCTCCCCCTCACACCCACCCCCTCCCTCTCACTTACTTATCCCTTGAGGGTATAGATAACCTTTGGGTATAGATAACCTAAGGGTATAGATAACCTTTGGGTATAGATAACCTTTGGGTAACCTAAAGGTATTGGTTACTGTTTAAACTAATTTATATCTGGGGATAACTATTGATTCTAGTTCCTATATTCTCCCCATTTAAAGCCGCAAATAACTTATTTTTCATCTAATTTTATTCTTACTTACTCTCCCCCTCACACCCACCCCCTCCCTCTCACTTACTTATCCCTTGAGGGTATAGATAACCTTTGGGTATAGATAACCTAAGGGTATAGATAACCTTTGGGTATAGATAACCTTTGGGTAACCTAAAGGTATTGGTTACTGTTTAAACTAATTTATATCTGGGGATAACTATTGATTCTAGTTCCTATATTCTCCCCATTTAAAGCCGCAAATAACTTATTTTTCATCTAATTTTATTCTTACTTACTCTCCCCCTCACACCCACCCCCTCCCTCTCACTTACTTATCCCTTGAGGGTATAGATAACCTTTGGGTATAGATAACCTAAGGGTATAGATAACCTTTGGGTATAGATAACCTTTGGGTAACCTAAAGGTATTGGTTACTGTTTAAACTAATTTATATCTGGGGATAACTATTGATTCTAGTTCCTATATTCTCCCCATTTAAAGCCGCAAATAACTTATTTTTCATCTAATTTTATTCTTACTTACTCTCCCCCTCACACCCACCCCCTCCCTCTCACTTACTTATCCCTTGAGGGTATAGATAACCTTTGGGTATAGATAACCTAAGGGTATAGATAACCTTTGGGTATAGATAACCTTTGGGTAACCTAAAGGTATTGGTTACTGTTTAAACTAATTTATATCTGGGGATAACTATTGATTCTAGTTCCTATATTCTCCCCATTTAAAGCCGCAAATAACTTATTTTTCATCTAATTTTATTCTTACTTACTCTCCCCCTCACACCCACCCCCTCCCTCTCACTTACTTATCCCTTGAGGGTATAGATAACCTTTGGGTATAGATAACCTAAGGGTATAGATAACCTTTGGGTATAGATAACCTTTGGGTAACCTAAAGGTATTGGTTACTGTTTAAACTAATTTATATCTGGGGATAACTATTGATTCTAGTTCCTATATTCTCCCCATTTAAAGCCGCAAATAACTTATTTTTCATCTAATTTTATTCTTACTTACTCTCCCCCCTCACACCCACCCCCTCCCTCTCACTTACTTATCCCTTGAGGGTATAGATAACCTTTGGGTATAGATAACCTAAGGGTATAGATAACCTTTGGGTATAGATAACCTTTGGGTAACCTAAAGGTATTGGTTACTGTTTAAACTAATTTATATCTGGGGATAACTATTGATTCTAGTTCCTATATTCTCCCCATTTAAAGCCGCAAATAACTTATTTTTCATCTAATTTTATTCTTACTTACTCTCCCCCTCACACCCACCCCCTCCCTCTCACTTACTTATCCCTTGAGGGTATAGATAACCTTTGGGTATAGATAACCTAAGGGTATAGATAACCTTTGGGTATAGATAACCTTTGGGTAACCTAAAGGTATTGGTTACTGTTTAAACTAATTTATATCTGGGGATAACTATTGATTCTAGTTCCTATATTCTCCCCATTTAAAGCCGCAAATAACTTATTTTTCATCTAATTTTATTCTTACTTACTCCCCCTCACACCCACCCCCCTCCCTCTCACTTACTTATCCCTTGAGGGTATAGATAACCTTTGGGTATAGATAACCTAAGGGTATAGATAACCTTTGGGTATAGATAACCTTTGGGTAACCTAAAGGTATTGGTTACTGTTTAAACTAATTTATATCTGGGGATAACTATTGATTCTAGTTCCTATATTCTCCCCATTTAAAGCCGCAAATAACTTATTTTTCATCTAATTTTATTCTTACTTACTCTCCCCCCTCACACCCACCCCCTCCCTCTCACTTACTTATCCCTTGAGGGTATAGATAACCTTTGGGTATAGATAACCTAAGGGTATAGATAACCTTTGGGTATAGATAACCTTTGGGTAACCTAAAGGTATTGGTTACTGTTTAAACTAATTTATATCTGGGGATAACTATTGATTCTAGTTCCTATATTCTCCCCATTTAAAGCCGCAAATAACTTATTTTTCATCTAATTTTATTCTTACTTACTCTCCCCCTCACACCCACCCCCTCCCTCTCACTTACTTATCCCTTGAGGGTATAGATAACCTTTGGGTATAGATAACCTAAGGGTATAGATAACCTTTGGGTATAGATAACCTTTGGGTAACCTAAAGGTATTGGTTACTGTTTAAACTAATTTATATCTGGGGATAACTATTGATTCTAGTTCCTATATTCTCCCCATTTAAAGCCGCAAATAACTTATTTTTCATCTAATTTTATTCTTACTTACTCTCCCCCCTCACACCCACCCCCTCCCTCTCACTTACTTATCCCTTGAGGGTATAGATAACCTTTGGGTATAGATAACCTAAGGGTATAGATAACCTTTGGGTATAGATAACCTTTGGGTAACCTAAAGGTATTGGTTACTGTTTAAACTAATTTATATCTGGGGATAACTATTGATTCTAGTTCCTATATTCTCCCCATTTAAAGCCGCAAATAACTTATTTTTCATCTAATTTTATTCTTACTTACTCTCCCCCTCACACCCACCCCCTCCCTCTCACTTACTTATCCCTTGAGGGTATAGATAACCTTTGGGTATAGATAACCTAAGGGTATAGATAACCTTTGGGTATAGATAACCTTTGGGTAACCTAAAGGTATTGGTTACTGTTTAAACTAATTTATATCTGGGGATAACTATTGATTCTAGTTCCTATATTCTCCCCATTTAAAGCCGCAAATAACTTATTTTTCATCTAATTTTATTCTTACTTACTCTCCCCCCTCACACCCACCCCCTCCCTCTCACTTACTTATCCCTTGAGGGTATAGATAACCTTTGGGTATAGATAACCTAAGGGTATAGATAACCTTTGGGTATAGATAACCTTTGGGTAACCTAAAGGTATTGGTTACTGTTTAAACTAATTTATATCTGGGGATAACTATTGATTCTAGTTCCTATATTCTCCCCATTTAAAGCCGCAAATAACTTATTTTTCATCTAATTTTATTCTTACTTACTCTCCCCCTCACACCCACCCCCTCCCTCTCACTTACTTATCCCTTGAGGGTATAGATAACCTTTGGGTATAGATAACCTAAGGGTATAGATAACCTTTGGGTATAGATAACCTTTGGGTAACCTAAAGGTATTGGTTACTGTTTAAACTAATTTATATCTGGGGATAACTATTGATTCTAGTTCCTATATTCTCCCCATTTAAAGCCGCAAATAACTTATTTTTCATCTAATTTTATTCTTACTTACTCTCCCCCTCACACCCACCCCCTCCCTCTCACTTACTTATCCCTTGAGGGTATAGATAACCTTTGGGTATAGATAACCTAAGGGTATAGATAACCTTTGGGTATAGATAACCTTTGGGTAACCTAAAGGTATTGGTTACTGTTTAAACTAATTTATATCTGGGGATAACTATTGATTCTAGTTCCTATATTCTCCCCATTTAAAGCCGCAAATAACTTATTTTTCATCTAATTTTATTCTTACTTACTCTCCCCCTCACACCCACCCCCTCCCTCTCACTTACTTATCCCTTGAGGGTATAGATAACCTTTGGGTATAGATAACCTAAGGGTATAGATAACCTTTGGGTATAGATAACCTTTGGGTAACCTAAAGGTATTGGTTACTGTTTAAACTAATTTATATCTGGGGATAACTATTGATTCTAGTTCCTATATTCTCCCCATTTAAAGCCGCAAATAACTTATTTTTCATCTAATTTTATTCTTACTTACTCTCCCCCTCACACCCACCCTCCCTCTCACTTACTTATCCCTTGAGGGTATAGATAACCTTTGGGTATAGATAACCTAAGGGTATAGATAACCTTTGGGTATAGATAACCTTTGGGTAACCTAAAGGTATTGGTTACTGTTTAAACTAATTTATATCTGGGGATAACTATTGATTCTAGTTCCTATATTCTCCCCATTTAAAGCCGCAAATAACTTATTTTTCATCTAATTTTATTCTTACTTACTCTCCCCCTCACACCCACCCCCTCCCTCTCACTTACTTATCCCTTGAGGGTATAGATAACCTTTGGGTATAGATAACCTAAGGGTATAGATAACCTTTGGGTATAGATAACCTTTGGGTAACCTAAAGGTATTGGTTACTGTTTAAACTAATTTATATCTGGGGATAACTATTGATTCTAGTTCCTATATTCTCCCCATTTAAAGCCGCAAATAACTTATTTTTCATCTAATTTTATTCTTACTTACTCTCCCCCTCACACCCACCCCCTCCCTCTCACTTACTTATCCCTTGAGGGTATAGATAACCTTTGGGTATAGATAACCTAAGGGTATAGATAACCTTTGGGTATAGATAACCTTTGGGTAACCTAAAGGTATTGGTTACTGTTTAAACTAATTTATATCTGGGGATAACTATTGATTCTAGTTCCTATATTCTCCCCATTTAAAGCCGCAAATAACTTATTTTTCATCTAATTTTATTCTTACTTACTCTCCCCCTCACACCCACCCCCTCCCTCTCACTTACTTATCCCTTGAGGGTATAGATAACCTTTGGGTATAGATAACCTAAGGGTATAGATAACCTTTGGGTATAGATAACCTTTGGGTAACCTAAAGGTATTGGTTACTGTTTAAACTAATTTATATCTGGGGATAACTATTGATTCTAGTTCCTATATTCTCCCCATTTAAAGCCGCAAATAACTTATTTTTCATCTAATTTTATTCTTACTTACTCTCCCCCTCACACCCACCCCCTCCCTCTCACTTACTTATCCCTTGAGGGTATAGATAACCTTTGGGTATAGATAACCTAAGGGTATAGATAACCTTTGGGTATAGATAACCTTTGGGTAACCTAAAGGTATTGGTTACTGTTTAAACTAATTTATATCTGGGGATAACTATTGATTCTAGTTCCTATATTCTCCCCATTTAAAGCCGCAAATAACTTATTTTTCATCTAATTTTATTCTTACTTACTCTCCCCCTCACACCCACCCCCTCCCTCTCACTTACTTATCCCTTGAGGGTATAGATAACCTTTGGGTATAGATAACCTAAGGGTATAGATAACCTTTGGGTATAGATAACCTTTGGGTAACCTAAAGGTATTGGTTACTGTTTAAACTAATTTATATCTGGGGATAACTATTGATTCTAGTTCCTATATTCTCCCCATTTAAAGCCGCAAATAACTTATTTTTCATCTAATTTTATTCTTACTTACTCTCCCCCCTCACACCCACCCCCTCCCTCTCACTTACTTATCCCTTGAGGGTATAGATAACCTTTGGGTATAGATAACCTAAGGGTATAGATAACCTTTGGGTATAGATAACCTTTGGGTAACCTAAAGGTATTGGTTACTGTTTAAACTAATTTATATCTGGGGATAACTATTGATTCTAGTTCCTATATTCTCCCCATTTAAAGCCGCAAATAACTTATTTTTCATCTAATTTTATTCTTACTTACTCTCCCCCTCACACCCACCCCCTCCCTCTCACTTACTTATCCCTTGAGGGTATAGATAACCTTTGGGTATAGATAACCTAAGGGTATAGATAACCTTTGGGTATAGATAACCTTTGGGTAACCTAAAGGTATTGGTTACTGTTTAAACTAATTTATATCTGGGGATAACTATTGATTCTAGTTCCTATATTCTCCCCATTTAAAGCCGCAAATAACTTATTTTTCATCTAATTTTATTCTTACTTACTCTCCCCCTCACACCCACCCCCTCCCTCTCACTTACTTATCCCTTGAGGGTATAGATAACCTTTGGGTATAGATAACCTAAGGGTATAGATAACCTTTGGGTATAGATAACCTTTGGGTAACCTAAAGGTATTGGTTACTGTTTAAACTAATTTATATCTGGGGATAACTATTGATTCTAGTTCCTATATTCTCCCCATTTAAAGCCGCAAATAACTTATTTTTCATCTAATTTTATTCTTACTTACTCTCCCCCTCACACCCACCCCCTCCCTCTCACTTACTTATCCCTTGAGGGTATAGATAACCTTTGGGTATAGATAACCTAAGGGTATAGATAACCTTTGGGTATAGATAACCTTTGGGTAACCTAAAGGTATTGGTTACTGTTTAAACTAATTTATATCTGGGGATAACTATTGATTCTAGTTCCTATATTCTCCCCATTTAAAGCCGCAAATAACTTATTTTTCATCTAATTTTATTCTTACTTACTCTCCCCCTCACACCCACCCCCTCCCTCTCACTTACTTATCCCTTGAGGGTATAGATAACCTTTGGGTATAGATAACCTAAGGGTATAGATAACCTTTGGGTATAGATAACCTTTGGGTAACCTAAAGGTATTGGTTACTGTTTAAACTAATTTATATCTGGGGATAACTATTGATTCTAGTTCCTATATTCTCCCCATTTAAAGCCGCAAATAACTTATTTTTCATCTAATTTTATTCTTACTTACTCTCCCCCTCACACCCACCCCCTCCCTCTCACTTACTTATCCCTTGAGGGTATAGATAACCTTTGGGTATAGATAACCTAAGGGTATAGATAACCTTTGGGTATAGATAACCTTTGGGTAACCTAAAGGTATTGGTTACTGTTTAAACTAATTTATATCTGGGGATAACTATTGATTCTAGTTCCTATATTCTCCCCATTTAAAGCCGCAAATAACTTATTTTTCATCTAATTTTATTCTTACTTACTCTCCCCCTCACACCCACCCCCTCCCTCTCACTTACTTATCCCTTGAGGGTATAGATAACCTTTGGGTATAGATAACCTAAGGGTATAGATAACCTTTGGGTATAGATAACCTTTGGGTAACCTAAAGGTATTGGTTACTGTTTAAACTAATTTATATCTGGGGATAACTATTGATTCTAGTTCCTATATTCTCCCCATTTAAAGCCGCAAATAACTTATTTTTCATCTAATTTTATTCTTACTTACTCTCCCCCTCACACCCACCCCCTCCCTCTCACTTACTTATCCCTTGAGGGTATAGATAACCTTTGGGTATAGATAACCTAAGGGTATAGATAACCTTTGGGTATAGATAACCTTTGGGTAACCTAAAGGTATTGGTTACTGTTTAAACTAATTTATATCTGGGGATAACTATTGATTCTAGTTCCTATATTCTCCCCATTTAAAGCCGCAAATAACTTATTTTTCATCTAATTTTATTCTTACTTACTCTCCCCCTCACACCCACCCCCTCCCTCTCACTTACTTATCCCTTGAGGGTATAGATAACCTTTGGGTATAGATAACCTAAGGGTATAGATAACCTTTGGGTATAGATAACCTTTGGGTAACCTAAAGGTATTGGTTACTGTTTAAACTAATTTATATCTGGGGATAACTATTGATTCTAGTTCCTATATTCTCCCCATTTAAAGCCGCAAATAACTTATTTTTCATCTAATTTTATTCTTACTTACTCTCCCCCTCACACCCACCCCCTCCCTCTCACTTACTTATCCCTTGAGGGTATAGATAACCTTTGGGTATAGATAACCTAAGGGTATAGATAACCTTTGGGTATAGATAACCTTTGGGTAACCTAAAGGTATTGGTTACTGTTTAAACTAATTTATATCTGGGGATAACTATTGATTCTAGTTCCTATATTCTCCCCATTTAAAGCCGCAAATAACTTATTTTTCATCTAATTTTATTCTTACTTACTCTCCCCCTCACACCCACCCCCTCCCTCTCACTTACTTATCCCTTGAGGGTATAGATAACCTTTGGGTATAGATAACCTAAGGGTATAGATAACCTTTGGGTATAGATAACCTTTGGGTAACCTAAAGGTATTGGTTACTGTTTAAACTAATTTATATCTGGGGATAACTATTGATTCTAGTTCCTATATTCTCCCCATTTAAAGCCGCAAATAACTTATTTTTCATCTAATTTTATTCTTACTTACTCTCCCCCTCACACCCACCCCCTCCCTCTCACTTACTTATCCCTTGAGGGTATAGATAACCTTTGGGTATAGATAACCTAAGGGTATAGATAACCTTTGGGTATAGATAACCTTTGGGTAACCTAAAGGTATTGGTTACTGTTTAAACTAATTTATATCTGGGGATAACTATTGATTCTAGTTCCTATATTCTCCCCATTTAAAGCCGCAAATAACTTATTTTTCATCTAATTTTATTCTTACTTACTCTCCCCCTCACACCCACCCCCTCCCTCTCACTTACTTATCCCTTGAGGGTATAGATAACCTTTGGGTATAGATAACCTAAGGGTATAGATAACCTTTGGGTATAGATAACCTTTGGGTAACCTAAAGGTATTGGTTACTGTTTAAACTAATTTATATCTGGGGATAACTATTGATTCTAGTTCCTATATTCTCCCCATTTAAAGCCGCAAATAACTTATTTTTCATCTAATTTTATTCTTACTTACTCTCCCCCTCACACCCACCCCCTCCCTCTCACTTACTTATCCCTTGAGGGTATAGATAACCTTTGGGTATAGATAACCTAAGGGTATAGATAACCTTTGGGTATAGATAACCTTTGGGTAACCTAAAGGTATTGGTTACTGTTTAAACTAATTTATATCTGGGGATAACTATTGATTCTAGTTCCTATATTCTCCCCATTTAAAGCCGCAAATAACTTATTTTTCATCTAATTTTATTCTTACTTACTCTCCCCCTCACACCCACCCCCTCCCTCTCACTTACTTATCCCTTGAGGGTATAGATAACCTTTGGGTATAGATAACCTAAGGGTATAGATAACCTTTGGGTATAGATAACCTTTGGGTAACCTAAAGGTATTGGTTACTGTTTAAACTAATTTATATCTGGGGATAACTATTGATTCTAGTTCCTATATTCTCCCCATTTAAAGCCGCAAATAACTTATTTTTCATCTAATTTTATTCTTACTTACTCTCCCCCTCACACCCACCCCCTCCCTCTCACTTACTTATCCCTTGAGGGTATAGATAACCTTTGGGTATAGATAACCTAAGGGTATAGATAACCTTTGGGTATAGATAACCTTTGGGTAACCTAAAGGTATTGGTTACTGTTTAAACTAATTTATATCTGGGGATAACTATTGATTCTAGTTCCTATATTCTCCCCATTTAAAGCCGCAAATAACTTATTTTTCATCTAATTTTATTCTTACTTACTCTCCCCCTCACACCCACCCCCTCCCTCTCACTTACTTATCCCTTGAGGGTATAGATAACCTTTGGGTATAGATAACCTAAGGGTATAGATAACCTTTGGGTATAGATAACCTTTGGGTAACCTAAAGGTATTGGTTACTGTTTAAACTAATTTATATCTGGGGATAACTATTGATTCTAGTTCCTATATTCTCCCCATTTAAAGCCGCAAATAACTTATTTTTCATCTAATTTTATTCTTACTTACTCTCCCCCTCACACCCACCCCCTCCCTCTCACTTACTTATCCCTTGAGGGTATAGATAACCTTTGGGTATAGATAACCTAAGGGTATAGATAACCTTTGGGTATAGATAACCTTTGGGTAACCTAAAGGTATTGGTTACTGTTTAAACTAATTTATATCTGGGGATAACTATTGATTCTAGTTCCTATATTCTCCCCATTTAAAGCCGCAAATAACTTATTTTTCATCTAATTTTATTCTTACTTACTCTCCCCCTCACACCCACCCCCTCCCTCTCACTTACTTATCCCTTGAGGGTATAGATAACCTTTGGGTATAGATAACCTAAGGGTATAGATAACCTTTGGGTATAGATAACCTTTGGGTAACCTAAAGGTATTGGTTACTGTTTAAACTAATTTATATCTGGGGATAACTATTGATTCTAGTTCCTATATTCTCCCCATTTAAAGCCGCAAATAACTTATTTTTCATCTAATTTTATTCTTACTTACTCTCCCCCCTCACACCCACCCCCTCCCTCTCACTTACTTATCCCTTGAGGGTATAGATAACCTTTGGGTATAGATAACCTAAGGGTATAGATAACCTTTGGGTATAGATAACCTTTGGGTAACCTAAAGGTATTGGTTACTGTTTAAACTAATTTATATCTGGGGATAACTATTGATTCTAGTTCCTATATTCTCCCCATTTAAAGCCGCAAATAACTTATTTTTCATCTAATTTTATTCTTACTTACTCTCCCCCTCACACCCACCCCCTCCCTCTCACTTACTTATCCCTTGAGGGTATAGATAACCTTTGGGTATAGATAACCTAAGGGTATAGATAACCTTTGGGTATAGATAACCTTTGGGTAACCTAAAGGTATTGGTTACTGTTTAAACTAATTTATATCTGGGGATAACTATTGATTCTAGTTCCTATATTCTCCCCATTTAAAGCCGCAAATAACTTATTTTTCATCTAATTTTATTCTTACTTACTCTCCCCCTCACACCCACCCCCTCCCTCTCACTTACTTATCCCTTGAGGGTATAGATAACCTTTGGGTATAGATAACCTAAGGGTATAGATAACCTTTGGGTATAGATAACCTTTGGGTAACCTAAAGGTATTGGTTACTGTTTAAACTAATTTATATCTGGGGATAACTATTGATTCTAGTTCCTATATTCTCCCCATTTAAAGCCGCAAATAACTTATTTTTCATCTAATTTTATTCTTACTTACTCTCCCCCTCACACCCACCCCCTCCCTCTCACTTACTTATCCCTTGAGGGTATAGATAACCTTTGGGTATAGATAACCTAAGGGTATAGATAACCTTTGGGTATAGATAACCTTTGGGTAACCTAAAGGTATTGGTTACTGTTTAAACTAATTTATATCTGGGGATAACTATTGATTCTAGTTCCTATATTCTCCCCATTTAAAGCCGCAAATAACTTATTTTTCATCTAATTTTATTCTTACTTACTCTCCCCCCTCACACCCACCCCCTCCCTCTCACTTACTTATCCCTTGAGGGTATAGATAACCTTTGGGTATAGATAACCTAAGGGTATAGATAACCTTTGGGTATAGATAACCTTTGGGTAACCTAAAGGTATTGGTTACTGTTTAAACTAATTTATATCTGGGGATAACTATTGATTCTAGTTCCTATATTCTCCCCATTTAAAGCCGCAAATAACTTATTTTTCATCTAATTTTATTCTTACTTACTCTCCCCCTCACACCCACCCCCTCCCTCTCACTTACTTATCCCTTGAGGGTATAGATAACCTTTGGGTATAGATAACCTAAGGGTATAGATAACCTTTGGGTATAGATAACCTTTGGGTAACCTAAAGGTATTGGTTACTGTTTAAACTAATTTATATCTGGGGATAACTATTGATTCTAGTTCCTATATTCTCCCCATTTAAAGCCGCAAATAACTTATTTTTCATCTAATTTTATTCTTACTTACTCTCCCCCTCACACCCACCCCCTCCCTCTCACTTACTTATCCCTTGAGGGTATAGATAACCTTTGGGTATAGATAACCTAAGGGTATAGATAACCTTTGGGTATAGATAACCTTTGGGTAACCTAAAGGTATTGGTTACTGTTTAAACTAATTTATTTCTTTAACTTACAATTAAGGTTTCTATTAACATTGCACATGACAATAACAATTGGATACCAAAAATCCTTTTTACACAATGTTAGCTAATTTTTCACATCGTTATGCTGACGTTCTTATGGTACCTATTGAAATATTTTGGAATGATAATTAAAAAAAGTAACCTTTAGATAAAACCACATTAAAGATAACAAGGTACGTTTACAACCAGTTTTTGATCACATCGTTGAACTCTTTCTGGATTTTAATATTCTACCAGGTCCCCCCGTCTTCCATTGCTTTGACATATTGCAAAAGCATTTTCTCACATAATTGGCAAACCTGAAAAACTTCACGGAATGTTTTATTCCCAACATCGGCGATCCTCGCTCAAATATGCAATTAAACTCTGATAATTTGCTCCCTCGTGCACACGTCTAAACTACATTTCAGACAGCAACGTTATGAAATAAAAAAATTTTTTTTAATAATAAAACCTTAATTCAAAGTCATGATGTTACTACGCGTTACATCGTCCCAGCCTTCGCAACTCTTTTCAATGCATTCTTCAAATCGTCGAGATAATAAAGTCTGTTTTTCAATAAATTTATGATTATTAGTCTATCCCTGTATTTTTTTAAAAAACCTGAACATATTACATCGATCTCATCCTCTCTACGCATCATTATCAACACAATTAAATAGTGTCAAAACGGAGGCAGGTATCCTAATTAATCACAGCCAACATGGGTGTTACGCAGATATTCGCGGTCGCCCACCATTTTTCACACATGTTCTAAAGAATTAATGTATATCTGAAACTTATAAAACAAAAAACCTGGCCGACTTCCCTGTTTTTGAGTTACAAATCCAAACTGATGCTTTTCAGTGAAACGTTCAGCTCGCAATCGCTTCCATCTCTTCATTTTCCCAGCTAATGCTCTCTCTTTCTACTGCAATAAATTTTAGCATCTGCATCATAGTACATGAAGAAATTTCAGGCCTTCAAAAAAGGGAACAAAAGACGTAGCAACATTATATTAATTATAAACTGCAATATTTTTACTTATGGGACAATTTGTTGTGAAAAATCGATTTGCACACAAACAGAAAAGAAGTTTCAAGAACTTTTCTCTATTTCCCTAACTACACGGTCTTTTCTTTCCTCTTGAAGAATAATCAGAATGCCAACAAAATTTAATTTTTACAAATAGTCAACACGGCCCAAACGAATCGGGTTCAGATTTTCGAACTTTGCATTAAAGCCCCTCTCTCTCTACTAAATCTTAATTTTTTTAGTCCTACTTACTATGAAGATGAGAATTTGACATTGTTTGCTTTCAACCACGTATCCACTATTGTTGCATTCAGTTCTGCTGCATGTTGAAAACCTATGTAACTGAAATACTAAAATGTAGTTTTGAATCCGAGAAATAAGACAATGGTTTTTTTACCTAATCAATCTACATTAAACTTATTTTGGTTTATGAAAAATTGTAATTACTTGACAATATCATTATTTTCAAATGTCTTTAAATGCTTTCACACAACTTGCAGAATGCAAGTTATACCCGTTCTTCAATAAATTCGCGCACTCAACAATATGTGATATTGCTTATTATTTTTTCATTTCTCCATCATTTTTGCAATCATGAACAAAACTTACACCGGAAAGACTTAACACAGAATCCTAATAAAAAAAATAAATGATATTTTAGATCATGTGCTATTGTATCCTAACACTTACATTATCAGATAATTCAAATAATTGTTGTGGAAAACAGCTCAGAAATTGATGCCTCATCGCATCCAACGCCGATATACGTAGTTTTCCATCATACTATAAAAATTAAGTAATTTTGTAACTTCACTTTAAACAAACCTTCAATAATTTCGATAGAAGATCAGCTATTTCTGGCGTAATCCTTGGCGGTTGTAAAAAGCTTCTAACCGGGTAATTCTTAACGCGGTTTGCAGTTATCATTGATGCATAGTTGGGTAGTTTACATAGTTCTGGGTGAGTATCAAGGCAAGGAGTACCAAGTCGTTGGAATATTAAGCCTAGCTGCTCATCCGTAGTACTTCCAGGGCACATTGGTTTATGAACAAGCATTTCATAAAAGATGCAACCTACACCCCACATATCAATATGCGTAGAATAGTCGGTAGATCCTTAATTAGATAATAGTTAAATAGAATGTTTATTTACTTTTACTTATATCCCTACCACACCACATTTTTGTAAAAATTTTTAGCTGTTTCTTCTTAAATGCAAAAAAATATGGCAAATAAAACAGGTATGACATGTTTGAGCAGGATATTCATAAAGTACAAAAATAATTAACCTAGAAGAACATCAGGCGGCCTGTACCAAAGTGTAACCACTTCATTTGAATATGTTTTGCTGGGAACAGACTGTGCTCGTGCTAGTCCAAAATCAGCTAATTTCAATTCTCCAATCCTATTAATTAGCAAATTCTGAGGTTTTAAGTCTCTGTGCAGAATACGTCTTCTGTGACAGTATGTGAGCCCACGAAGTAATTGGACCAAAAAAAGCTTTACGTTTGATATACAAATCTAAGAGTACGATTTAAATGGTTGGCGAAAAAATTTACCATATTCTCTAATTCTTCCATGTACTCTCGTAAGTCGCGTTCCACAAATTCAAAAACCAGTGTCAACACACGATCGGTATAAACTTTAAAACAAAAATGTTTGTTTATATTATCTATTAAATAACAACAGTATGGAAAATGAAACCTTAACTGTTGTCCCACAAAACAAAAAAAACATACCTATATCATGCAATGTAACTATCTGAATAGTTTTTATTAAATCTTAAATAGTATATAGTCATTTTACTTACATTGGCATGCCTCAAATTCCTAAGCAGACTGACCTCTCGTATCCTTAATAGTCAGCATTATATTCTTTTATTTTATTACTTTTTCATATTTAATAATTGTTTAACATACGCTGTACATGGATAGCCTTCCTCATGCTCAAGCCGAATCTCTTTCAATGCAACGTTATTACCCGTAAGAAGACTTTTTCCTAGGTAGACTGTAGCATATGTTCCTTCCCCCAAGTCAAAAATTTTTTTATAAGTCTCCAATTTTCCAAATCCGATTTCACTTAGAGATGCACGTTTGTTTTTCCGTGTCAATGGATTTTCCAATGTTGGTGTTCTATTCAATTTGTCTATCACATTAAACGGTAATTTTATGTCCGGTGGGAGTGAGAGTCTTTTTTGGATATCTTGCTGAAAAGTTTAAAATTAATTCTCAAGTTTTAATTAGAAATAAACCTCAGTCCACTGTCTATTTAACTTGTTGCGCATTTTTACTTTTGGTATATAATTGATAGTCTCAGTATTTTGCAATTGACCCAAACTTATGCCATTTGACGTAGATTGATCACTAGTACAGGGGGAAACTTCTATACTCTCACCATCAGAACCAAGGGTTGAACCTTCGTGAACTACAGCTATATAAAATTTCAATTTTATCTTTAAATGTTCGTACACTATTTTTAATTAAAACTTAAAGCTAATAAATAAGGTAAAAACATACAAAGCGAAACCGAGGAACGAAGTGGGCCACAATTTGGTTTAGAAAATGAACTGTGCATACTCTTGTAATCACCGGCAACGTGATAACGACTTTGTCTTCGTTTAGCTAAAAACAGCTGCAGCCATGTTGAGAATGTTGCATTGAGTGTCCGCTTATAACTGTTGTTTCCTTTTTTTCCAATATTATCATCATCTTCTATAATTGTGCATTTTTTTAATTCAGATGATAAAAAATAATTACTTTCTTGATTATTAGTACTGAAACCAGTAGAAACTGAACCATCATTTTCAGCAAATGAACTGCTGCTTGTTCTTCTCGTAATATAATTCCTTTCATCTTCTTGTTGTCCGCAACTTTGAGTGTTATTCTGTTGTGAAACAGTAAATCCATCTCGTTGTCGTGATTTTGAAAAAGTGAAGTCTGCTAGCTGCCTTTGTGTTAATTCACAAAAATCATGGAACGTAATTGATTTTTGCAGTTCGCCATTGCAAACAACTGACCGGGACGAAATGACAGTTTTTGTTCGCCCACTTTTTGAACCCATTTAAAAAAATTTTTGTTGCTCTTTTATTTCGTTTCTATTTACTATGTTTTTGATTAGAAGCCTATTCTGTTTTATTCTTTATCTGTTGTTTTTCGGACTGCTTTATTGTTGTCAATTATACATTCGGCAAGAATATGCTGTAAAAATGAATGATGTATAAAAAAACTGAAGAGAGCATAGTTTGCTTTAGTGAGTCTCAGACTAGTTTATCGTTGTTCCTGAAAAGGCCAATTTGTCGGGCATGTGAAAATAAAGGAAAGAAGAAAAAAGACTGCAATTTAAAATTTTGACAAGAATAGGAAAACAATTAGCAAATTCGATTCATCAATACATAAACTGTTGGACGAATAATAAAATATTAGACATATACTACATACTTACTTTACATGATTTTTTGTTGAATATAATGATAAATAGCATTAATTAGGATGAAGTTTAAAAAATTAACTGTAAATCTAATCCGGTTATCACTTTTGTCGCGTAATCATACATTGTGGTTGTAATTTTGTTTTTTTCGACTTTTATGAATTTGATCTTACAATTAGAATGAAGCGATTAAGGGATAAATAAAAAATTACAAACAGGCACACACATAATTACCGCGCTGTTATTGGATGATGTAATTTAAAAAAGCAGTATATGAATATGGCCATAGTTAGAGATTAAATGTGCTACCTAGCAACAATTTATTGGCATCGTAATATGGATTTATTCGGCTGGTAAGTACCAGAGTGCGATGAAATGAAATATTGTGAGGGAAAATTGAGAAAAAATAGCAGAAAAAGAATAACATGCTACACAGTATAATACGGAAATATTGACTGTCTTTTTGAAAAAAAAATGCTAAAGCTCGCTCAAGCGTCAAGGAAGGTCGTGAGATTAGGATAGTAAGGAAAAAATAAAATAGAAAATATGTAAAAGTTGAGTGTAATTAAAATTTACCATTCCCTTGTTGTAGAAAAATAATAGACAATCTAACAACGTATGTGGGGTAATTAAGTTCCATATTTTTTATATGCATACTTTATAAAACACTCTGCAATCATCATTTAGTAAATAAGAACAATAAATAATTAATTTTTGAAAAATTTGAATTAAAAAACTAAAATGCTGCAAAATTATTAATTTCTTAACTCGTTACGCACACTCACCTTAGGAGGCCTTCCTCTTGAACGCTTTTGAGGAATATTACTATACGTTGCTACACTTTCCTTATTATCACCTTGAGCCTCCACTTTGTGTTCGTTAACATACGCTCCCTCTCCATTTAATTCCATTCCATCATCAATTTCGCCCTGCTCTACTTCATCACTACTCTCCTTTTCTTGTCCAACTCTACATAACTCTTCGTCTCCTTCAAGATCATGCTCAATTTCCTCCTGATGCTCATCATGCGTGCCAACCTAGAAAAGGAAAATACATGTATTTCATCTGCCTCTAATAAATGTATTAAAAATTTTCCTAAACATGTAAGGAACAATGAGTCTAACAATAAGAATAATAACAACACATTATTAACCTCATTAACATCTGTTTCTACATAGGCCTCACTTTCATCTTCTTTGGTTTGATCATCTTCATCCTCTTGTTCATCTTCCAAGTCTTCTTCATCACCCTCATCTTCTTTTTCCTCATTTTCGTCATCCTCATTATCTGAAACCAACACCATTTTTTCAAGCTTAAGATTTGACTTCATTTTCTCAATGTCCTTAAAAGTAAGAAACAATTATTGGCCTGCTCATAAAATAATTCACCTAGATCAAAATAACTCCGTTTTTAAGCAAAGTACATAAGAAAATCTTTCTTTATTAGAAAATCCCATTAAAATACGATTTATCTTTCGGAGTTTTATCAGATCCTATTTATGCAACTAGATTATGGCCTTTATATTAAAAATGAACACTAATAAGGCAAGATAAATAGATGAAACCTCTTTTGTCGGAATTGGAGCATCGATGAAGAGATTCGGGTAACAGTCTCGTATAGCATCCTATGTAAAGGAGATAATTTACCCACAACAGTTAGAATACCTTAATCTCTTGCGCAAAACGTAATCGATTATCAAGCGGGGGTTCATCACTGGAATTATGAAAATCACGTAAATGACGAACAATTGTATCACGTGAATAATGACCCTAAAAGGATATATTTAAAGTAAAGTAAGTAAAACCAAATTGCACTGTTGACATCTAAATAGATCACACCCATCTAAATGTGAATAAGCATGGTCTGAAAGACGATTTGTTATCATCCTTCCACATTTCTAGAGAATTAAGTGCTTTATAACTCATTATGTTGTAAAACCTCGCAAAGCACTGCTTCATTGGATTTCTTTTTAAAATATTGGGCACCACCGAGGCGCATACATAAAAAAATGAATAAATTAAAACATACAGAATTTCAAAAACATACTGACTTCTCGCAATTTAATCATATCCTCTCTCTGACGTCTAGATCGAGCTCTATTTAAATATTTTATTCACAAAAATCCCAATAAAATACCTAGTGCCGAAACGACGAAAACTCCTTCTTCTTCTCACCTGTTCCTTAGATGATGACCATGAACGATCAGAATTTTCTGGTCTTAATTGCGCGTCCAGCTTTGCATACCGCGGTTGATTAAAGATTCTTGAATCGCAGCTAGCCTGTGAATCATCCTCATCAAATTCCTGCTCATTCTGAATTTCTTCATCAATAGGATTTTCCTTAAGTTTGTAGTGATTAGAGATAAATGAAAAAATTGAAAACAATAAACGAGTTCATAAACCAACCAATTTTGCTCGACGACGTATCTCTTGCTCAAAAATACGTTCGACACCAAAACAATCCTTAGACATTGATTTAAGTTCATCCTCAAAGTTCTAAAATGATATTAAAAATATTCTGATCAGTGAATCTTAAAACATACATAAAGCAAATCCTCACAACATTCTTCATCTCCATGTTCTCTAACACCATGAGCAATAACAGACGGTTTTTGGTCGTGTTTGAAGTTACAATGTTTACAACCATAACGAACAATTCCCAAATCAGTATTCAAATGCAAAAGAATATGAGAACCGCGGGTTTTGCTCATAATTGTCTATTCTCGTTTTATGCAAAAGATAAAGAAAATAAACTAAATATAAATTACCTTATGACAAAGGCGACAATCCAAATCCTCCATTTTTCGGTCGTCAGAGTCAAATATTGTGTTAACAGGTGTATGCATTTCTTGAGTAATATGAATAGGAGGCTGTCGTCTTCGGACACCTAGGTTGGCTGCCACCTCACGCATTTGTTGCTCGTACATAATTTGGGCCTTTGCCGCCGTCGGTCCAGGTATATTACCAACAGTACCAAGCAATTCCATGGACATTTTCTGAAGTAAGGCAATACTAATGCGTAAATAATCATATATAGTAATGGGACTTGAAACAAATATTTTTTGTAAAACTATAGGCACAATGTCCAAATCAGCGACGACTTATGTCGTATAGTATCGATTAAATAAAGAACTAGATATGTTTCAGTGCTTCCCAAAAATTACGAATGTGAATTTAAAAGAACTAACCTGAACAAGGTTGTAGAGTTCTTGGCTGCGATCATCCATCATATTTGGATCGACTTAAAGATTAAATTCATATAAAAATTAATTTGTAATTTGCTTATATTCTATTAACCTTGTCCATGCACCTTTGACTGATGATTTTCCATTTGATCTTTTCTATAATGTTCAACGTCACACCCAGAATGTTTACATCGGAAACGAAAAGTCTAAATATTATGTTTCAAGGTTAAAATTGATGTAGTCAGACTTGCATATCCTTGCCCAAATGGAAAAACATGTGCATTTGTCTTGCGCCAGCAGTTATAGGTTTGTTACAGCGAGCACAGACCCCCAACACCCGCTTTTTTGACGTCCTATAATATAGACAAATAATGGATTTTTAAAAGTTCATACATAGGACCAGGTCGATTGCGCACAACTCGTTTATAAGGAAATGGTCTAGATAAGCATGAATCTATCGCACGCTTTGGTTGAATTTTTTGTCCAAAAGAACCGCTGCTGGCCGAAAACATTGCAGCAACATTCTGAAGTGCATCCATTTGATGGCTATTGTCATCCAACAATTCATCCTCATTAGAGATTCGCAAAGATTGATTAGAAGGCGACCCACTCTCTATTGCTGTTAGATCAAACTCAGATTTGACATTTCGTCCAAAGATTGTACTCAACTGCGAGTCCGTTTCCTCATCTATACTATGCTTACGCTCACGTCCACCCAATGTACCAGCGTTTGTAGAAGAATTTTCATTAGCTGCAGAAATAATATTCTGATTTCTAGAATGCAGACCTTCTTGAGTGTTCCTTTAAATAAAAAAGTTTGATGGAACTTAAGATAAAAAGTACTTTCTGATATTGGAAGAGGCGACATCGTCTAAACGGATCCTTTTAGTTGACTCGTAATTGTGAACACAACCTTGTAAATTTACATTTGAATCCCCATTAATTCGCCCTTTATGTATGATGTTCATTTGCTTATGCTGAAGGGAAGCACCAAAGAGGGCCTTATCCATCATTTCCTGAAGAATTTTCTTCGCCTGCGCATTGTCTTGATATATATACTGAAAATTATAAATACATGGGAATGCAGTAATTAGAAAAAAATAATAATATATGAACATTTACATATTAAATCATATTTATTCCAAATATTTTACAAATTAATTACCCGATTTTCGCTCTTCTTGTGAAATGAATGTACGTGTTCACGCATTTGGATGTCTGAAGCACGAGCAGCTGTACATAGTGGACAAATAAACGGGAGCCAATTTAGATGCTCCACTTTCACGTGAATCTAAAAAGTATGTAATTTTAAACAGGAAGCCATATCTCCATATCGGATTAATTATAGTTGGCTTAGATGATTCTATGAAGGAAACAAAGAGTTAAGGAAAGTCCAAAATTACGTTTCATTTTTTGAAATGTGAATCCTAATTATCCTCCCCTTACAACTGCAATTAATTTTTTGAAATCTGATTGTGAGTATAGAAAAGTGGACAATTTTAAATAGTTACCTCTAATTCTTCGCTAGAATTTTTGATAATATTGCATTCTGGACATTTGAAAACTGGCATCCTTATTCCTGAATTTCCAATAAATTCACTTCCACCTGATTGACCTAGGTCTGTTTGTGGGTAAGGTATGGCCAACGATGCTCCCGTGTTATTGAAGTCTGGACGTCCTATCACATGTGTAGATCCAAAACCACGGCCCCAGCCCGTTGTAAATCTTCTGTCATTGATTTCTGCTGGCATATTCATCTACATATTATAAACATAAATACACATAAATGTTCTAAATTATAAGTTTGAATTAAAACTAATACATATGTAGAAGAGATTTTTTACTAAAATAAATTTTTAAAAATTATTTTCCATTTTTGTTGTTAGAAACAGAAATTCCAAAATTCTTTAAGTATTATAGTCGCTCCGGAATTATCATATTTCCATATCATTACTATGTATAAATTGTTAATAAAAATATCACACATTTCCCATGATGGTATTCGGTCCTTGAAAACGACATGCCATCGTTCTTTGAATTTGTGCGCTTTGTGAAGTTATAGATCCATTACATGGATGATTAAACATTTTACTGCAAAAAAAAAATAGAAAACACGTATGTACATTCATATGTATGTAAACAATTTGTCGTTCTTATTTAACAAAAAATTAATAATCAATCACTGGCTTCACAAGTGACCTTATTGGTACTAATACGTCGAGCCTGAGGAGTCTTTTTTAAAGAAAACCTATATTCGTTAAAATATATAAAACAGAAGGTAGCATTTTTAAGTATGTAAGTGTATAATAAGATAAGTTGGAGTCATTTTCGTTGCTTTTCATGACAACGGCGTCTCCGTTATCGACTCCTTTGAATACATTGAATGGCTTTCTTCACCAATTTAGTTGTTTGCTTCTCTCTACCTTTTCTCTTGTTTCTTCTGCATTCCTATATTCCCAGTTGTCATCGTTGAGTTGACGACGAGTCGTCGGACCAACGCCCTAAACAACTTGTATTACATCTGTATTGATGAGCTTATGATTAAGTGGAGACTTTGCGGAAGGATCACAATTGTTAGATTTTTTCTTTAACAAATTTGAAAGCAAAAATATGAGTTATTTAGTAAAGTTTGAAAATTTATGGGAACTTTATCAAGGAAAGTAGAACTATACTTTATTCATGTATATGTTCATATGTATGTATATGAATGCTTTAGAATGTGAATATTATTTTATAAAGGAAAAACTAAAAATAAAAATTAGAAAATGCTAATTTACCTATGTATTTTTGCCTAATTTGTGCTACATTAATGTGAAACTGAAACCTACCTATGTAAATCATTACTCGGTTCTTTCAAAATAAGGTGGTTCAAGTCTTTCCGTTTTTTGTCATTCCCAATTTTTCATATTCTCAGTTCAAACTAACTCTAAATCAATAGAAAAAAATTTTTTACTTATCTTGCCAAAAATTTCATCAGAATGATTTATCATTTTTTCAACAAATACATTCCTCCTCCGATTAGATGAATTAAAATACTACAACCTGTTCAACAGGGGAAACATTCGTTCGAAGAACATACACAACTTCAAACCGGCTTTTACTCTAAAAAAACAGCAGCTATTTCTGAACAAAACGCTAGTTCTTTTCACTCAATATTAACTTACTATTTATAATAATAAAAAAAATTTATTATAAATTTTTAATAGTACTAAATACATACTTAGTACATATATTACTTATACCATTATAATTTTTATTTTATTCAAAATTAATAAAATAATAATTCATCTAAACACTGCTTTTTTATATTAATTCAGACTACATTGCCCAAAAAATCATACTTAAGAGTTTCATTCAATCATTCCTTTTTTGAAAAATATTACTGAACATTAAAGCTGGGCCACGTTTAAAATATGGAGACTGACTACGTTTACTTTCCGTTTCTAAAATGCCTCCCTTTCCCGTGTTATTTCAGCCGTTAGAAAAAACGTCGATTAAATAATTTAAATCTATATTAATGTATTTGAGAGAATTATTTCTGTCAATTAGTCATTTCTCTTTCTACGAATTATATTAATTTACATTTTAACTTTTATTTAAATATAAATTAGTATCTAGTATTACAAATTTGATTTTTATTATAGTTCTTACTATTATTAACAAGATCAAACATGCTTAGTCGAATGGTTCCTATGCAAAATATTATACTTTCATTAGTAAAGAATGAACAGAGACTGGTCAGCTTTACTAGGGTGAGTTCTTTTAGTTTAATTATTACCTTGATCAGAACAATTAATTGATAAAAATAAAGGAAATACCCAATTCATCAAAGTCATTTGATGTACAGGATTTAATGAATTGGGGTGGAGCCATAAATACAATAAAATAGAAATTACTTAATATTGTAATGGTACATTATTTATCATTTTATTATTAAATTATCATTATGAAACTTATCTAGTGATATTCCTTTCCAAAAAAATAGTCGAAAATTATTTTTAATGAGTTCTACTCCACTCAATTAATAAACCTAATTATGTATTAACAGAGTAATTTACTTAATCTTATTTTTCTTGTTGCTTACATATTACATTTAGTGACATAATATCGTAATTTAAAAGTTATATAGCATTGTTGCAGTGCAGAACTTAAAAATTATCATCTTAGCATATGTCTTCGTTTTCAACAATTCCACCTCCTCAACGCTTGCTTCGGCCTTTACATGTCAATGAGAAAAAATTGTTTGGCCCAGGTCCTAGTAACATGCCACCAATTGTGATAGAAGGCCTTAATCAACCACTGTATTGAAAATTTAATTAAATATATTCTTCCATTAGACTTGGTCATCTACATCCTGAATTTCTGGATATAATGGATGATGTGAAAACCGGCATTCAATACGTTTTTCAGACAAATAATCCTCTCACCTTTGCTGTTTCTGGATCGGGTCATGCCGGTATGGAATGTGCCATAATGAACCTAGTGGAAGAAGGCGAAACCATCTTGGTTAGTTATAATCTACAAAAATAAAAATACAAATTGAATAAATTTTAATACATATATGTAGATTGTGCAAAACGGTGTTTGGGGTCAACGTGCGGCTGATTTATCAGACAGATTGGGCCTCAACGTGCGGAAGTTAGTTGTGCCTGAAGGTGAAGTGATAAGTTTGGAAGACTTTTCTGAGGTTTGTACTACTGAGTTTATTTTTTCTCATTTACGTACTTACAGGCTGTTGATAATTACCGGCCACAAGTTTGTTTTATTTTTGATATAAAAATGAGTAACTTCTCTTTCAACATTTTATGTTGCTTTCATTTGTCATGGAGAAAGTTCAACTGGCGTTGCTCACCCACTGGAACGTTTTGGTAATTTTTTTATTTAAAAAATGCTTAAAATATCGATGTTTTACATTTAAATGTGTTTTTAAGTAGAGACGGGAACGGGTTCCCGGCCCGTTTCCGGGTCCCTTTCCCGGGTTTTTTACTAAACCGGGATAGAAACGGGAACGGGAATTCCCGGTACCGGGTCCCTCCCGGTCATGTTTCAAATCCCGTTCCCGGACCCGGTTTTTTCAAAATTCCGGTCTCTATTTTTAAGTAGAAAATATTGACTTACATACATTGTATGTAGAACTAATATGTATGTATACATAATTAAACTCAACTATACTTAATAACATTAAAATATACGATAAAATGATGCATATGAGATATGTATAAATTAAATTAATTTTTTAGGTGATATCTGCAATGCATAGTAAATAAATTATTTTTAAATGGATATGTACATAAATAAATATATGTATGGAATAATATTTTGTAATTAAAAACAACAAAATTGCTATTTTGAGGGAGTACGCATTTTGATTGAATTTAAATAATTATTTTAGTGATTGTCTATTCCTTGTTGATGTTGTTGCCTCATTAGGAGGTATATTCTATTTGAAAATTTAATAATCGTTACACTGATATATTTCATAATTTTTCTCGTTTAGGTTCTCCGTTTCATGCTGATAATCTTAAGGTGGATTGTGTTTATTCAGCTACACAGAAAGTACTTAACTGCCCACCCGGATTAGCACCTATTTCCTTCAGCGAAAAAGCTTTGTAAGTTAGTTTCTTTACTTCCAAATGTTATTTAAAAACATTTAAGAAAGAAAATGCTTAGTCGAAAGGTTTATCATTATATTTTGTATATCACTATAAAAGTATTCTAGAAACGTGTGCCATCATTTTATTTGGACGCTTTAGAATTGGGAAATTATTGGGGTTGTGACGGGCAACCCAGAAGATATCATCACACAGCTCCAATTTCGTTGGTTTATGCGGTAAGTTTTATATTTTCTAAATTAAAGTCGGTATTATCTTACTATAATCAATTATATATTTTTTGAAGCTGCGTGAGGGTCTGTCGGCTGTAGCACAGGAAGGAATCGAAAATTTGGTTGAACGACACCACAAAAATGCTAGATTATTTTATGATGCTTTGGAAGAATTAGGGCTTGAACCCTTCGTTCAGAATGAGGTTAAATCAGACTAAATGTTTTACTTTTTATAATTAGAATTATCGACTGCCTTGTCTAACTACGGTTCGCATCCCTAATGGAGTCGACTGGAAGGCTGTCCAGTCAAAGTTAATGGCACGAGGCTATGAGATAGCTGGTGGACTTGGACCTACTGCAGGAAAAATTTGGCGTATTGGCACGTTTGGTATAAACTCGAATCCTGAGGATATCGAAGCTTTGAAATTGGCACTCAAAAGTGCACTATACGAACAGAAAGAAGTGAAACCACAATTAAAAGCCAATATTTGATAATAAAAACTAGAAAAGTTACACATTAAAACACGATAATAACCCGCATTTTCTTATTCTAAAATACATGTATGCTTTTTGGTTTAACACTCTTTCCACTAAATAAAAGGTCAGAAGGTGCACTTCGTTTTCAAAGTATTCTATTTTTGTCTAGTATTTCTAGTCATCCACTAAAATAAGTAAAGGTTCAATCCCGGTTCTACAAATCCGCCTACATTACCTTCTATTTGTAAATCGTTAAGACCCTTGAAATTAATGGTGAAGAATTTGCGAGCATGGGATTATTAAGATTAAATATTCTTCACAAATTCATTTATTCTAATAAATGTTAAATACCCAAGGAATGACTAAACTCTATGACTCAAGTAGGATCATTATTGGTTTATTTATTACCACCACCCATTCCAACTCTGTCTCTAAAAAATGATGAAGTAAACATCTAAACGAAAATAAATATACCTAGGTATAAGCCGCAATTCAGCCCCATGTTTCATAAATATTTCAGAAGCCTTTTGTGCCGGGTTCACACCAATACCATCATCCGTAATTATTGCACTTGTATTATGATCGACTTTAAATTCTTCGGCAGCGAATCTCAAAACAGCTGTGAATGGCGCACTTTCTGGTACACTCAATCTGAAAAATCTTAATATAAATTATCAGCTTTAGATTCCTACACTTTATAAGGAAGTTTCGGGTCGCTTGTAAGCGTTATCTTAAATGTAACTTTGCCACCAGAAGTGGAACCAGCAGTGGGGACTGACTCCGTCATCAAATGGAAAAATCTATCAAAAATAATATATAAAATATAAAGTTCATTAAAAATACATTAGATGTAAAACTCATAAACGTAATTAAGTGTGAAAAACCTTTTATTTAACCAATAGAGAAGCGTAATAGGTTACTTCGATGCTGTCGTTTTTTATTTCCACTTCCTCGCCTTTGAAGGAAAAAAAGTATTTTAGTGTGACTGTAAATGGTCTGCTCAAAAATTTCTTTAGTTCAAGATGGTTTCACTAGAATAACGAAAAAAAATATGAGCATGAATAATAACTCTTAAACATAATGAGAAAGAACATTGTAAATTATAATATAATATACATAGGACTAAATTAAAAAATTTTAAATCTTCTCATCAGTATCGCGTTCACATAAACAATTATTGTCATTATTTATTACATTCCTATCTTCAGAATGAATCCCTAATCGTCCTATCAATGTTTGTTCCTCCTCTGTATGAGATGATTCGTTATACCCATCACCCGGTAACAACTTTCCCAATCTCTGTTGATAATTATCTTCTACATCATTATATGGCTAAATTTTTAATATTCTAGTACATATTTTCTTATTAGAAGTTTACCAACTGTTGGGATTTTTCATTCCTTCCTTCATTTGAAATACTAGCAGAAGATTCATTTGATCTGGAACCAAGCAAACAGTTAAAATACCTTCTATTTTCGTACGCCTTTTCCTTTCTTCGTGACTGGACAAATGGCCTGCATTGAACTGATCGTCCAACTCTTCTGTTGCTAGAAGTATAAGCACAGGTAATAAACTGTGGCACAATCTGTAGAAACGCTGCTCTCAGCTGTAGATTCAACAATGCATACAAAACTGGATTCCAGACCTTAAGCAAATATTAAAAATGTGTAATATTATATGTAACATTGCAAAATCTTAAACCGTTGAGCTCATTGCTATACAATGGGTAAGCACTCCGAAAAAGAACTCTTGATCACGTACAAAGTTAGGAAGACATTCATAATCTCGCAACAAATTGTATAACACTGCCCATATCCAACTTAGTGAAAAAGCGATTACCATTGCAATAAACCTAAAAATTAGTTCTTATGTTTAAGCCTTGAAGTAAAGTGTTTATACATTCGATTTGTTCTTTGTCGTCTCTTTGTTGCTGCATTTCGTTGTGAGCTAATCGGAAGTTGCCATTCACGTTTTTTTTTAGCACGCAGATTTACACTCTGAAAAAAGTTTTTCAAATTTTATGTTAATATAAGGCACCTTTCCCAACCGGAAAGAAATGGCCGTGTAACAGAAGGTAATTAATGCTAACTGAAATGAATAAACTTTAGAAGTAAATATGTATCTTAATTATATATCAGAATGGTAATTCTTTCATTATTAGAATTTAAATCAAAATAAATTTATTAAAAAATTACTGGAATAATGAATTGAACGGTAATCATCAACGTCCCATATATTCTTCGTATACCATACATTTCGCCCCAATCTTCAAAACAGAAACGGCCACAATAATGGGCTACAGGTTTTAACTTTTGCATAAACAACATTGGTAAACTAAACCCGCTGGCTAACAAACAAGTTGCCTAAAGTTAAGATTAACACTGGATGTAGCTAGTTAGCAACATACAAAAATTATAAACAACGCTTGCGTATGAGAAAATGCCTTCCGTGTGGGAAAAAGTATTAGGAGGAAACGGTCAACAGAAATAGCCGCTAAGACAAAGGTAGAAAAGCAGAGACTAACGCCCTTAATTTAAAATATGAACTTTGTAACTCTAAAATTTTTAGAAAATTTTACAGAACTTACCGCCACAAAAGGTGCAAAGGAACATAGAAATTGGCCGAAAATCCAGTCTTTCCTAAATGCAGCAATTGGAGTTATAGTCGCAGAAATGCAGCAAACAAGCATGTCTGAACAGCTCAGCGAGAAAATAAACTTAATAAGATAAATAATAATAAGATTTTCAATTATTACCATATTTGGAACTGTTTGTAGAGATCTAACCCGTGCAATAGCCACAATTACACATGTATTTCCGATAAGACCCAGTATGATTATCGTTGAATAAAGTGAAGCAAAAACTTGAATAATTTAAAATGTTATCTAATGAATTTTTGGCTATATATTCTAAACTAAATTAAAAAATTACCAGCCATTATAGAAGGCCTTGTAGTCAAATCTCGACGAGAATTCCATAAATATACATTCATATCCTCACAAACAAATTGAGCTGGTGTAGACGAAGCATTAAAGAAAAAACGAGAAGTTGAATCCAATTCCATAGTAGATGTTTCCATTTTTTCTTTTAAGCCTTTAAAGGTGATATTTTTTTGCTTACAAACAAAAGAGATTATTATCTTTTAACAGAATAATAATAAAAAGAGACCGGAAAATATAAAATAATTAAAAGAGGATTACTTTTTTATAAATAATTTAACTAAAAATGTTTAAAATAAAACTGTCAATAACACTCAATGACAAAAGGTACATATTAACGCATTAACACAATGCCAATATTAAATAGAATTCACACGTAAATTTCAAAAACAAATAGAAAATCTGGAACGTCTTTGGACAATTATTCTTTATTTACTAATAATTTCCTAAAAAGCTTCTTGCGCACTTTTAAAGCATATAGCCTTAAGAAAAATAACAAAGATATGTTTACTCATTTAAATTTTATATTAGAAACAAAGTAAAAAAATATATCTGTATATAATAGTAATTTTAAAACTAGTTGAAATTTATTGCCTAAATTTTAGCTTTAATATGAGAGTTAATAATTCCAATATGTATTTTCCTTATTTTTTTAAGATTAAAAACCGGAGAAAATCGTTTTTCGGTTATTAATGATCCTCTAGGGAAATAAATTTTAGTGAAAAAAAGTCCAAAATTCTGCAAGGAAAAAGATATTTATCCTTGTCAGTAATGCCAATCTTTTAGGAATAGAAAATCTATTTTGCCTCTCAATCAATCATTCATTCAATGTCGAATACGTATGGATTAGAAGGCGCAAGTATTCTCTTTTATTACTTCCAAGTCACATGCTTATCTTTTTTGGTTTCTTCCGCCAAATGGTGTAAGAAGCAGCCTTCCGGTTCTCTTTTTCAAACATTAGTTATCATAGTAAATGGCATTTTTCTAACAATGTATTTAAAATCTCTTTTTTATTCACCGCTTTCAGGTTTACATGGACTTTAACTCCCAAACGCCAAATTAACATATAAATATGTATATTTGTATGCGTAGGAAAAATAGATGTTATTGCATAAAAAATAGGAGCGAAAAAAGAAAGGCTAAAAGTGTATAAAGCCAAAATCTGAGAAAGATGGGCTTTTACATAAATTTTGGTAGTGTGAAAAACGAATCCACACAGAATAATGTTTGTAATTGGATTTTTAAGTAAAAGTTTCCACTCATTTTCCATTGTTTCGGAAAAAGATAAAATTTTTGATTTACTAGAAGAAAATATGCAGAAATTGGAAAATAAATGCGAATAATAACGTCTCAAGAAGGCAAACAACTAATTTGTGAAAGCAAAAAACCTTAGGACGTATATCTCTAATTGGACTTTTCTCATTGTTAGCAGGAAAGAACCAGGCTCATTTACGAGTGACTTTGGAGAAAAAAGAAAATGTGAAGAAGTCTGATAAACTAAAGTATCCAAAGGAATTGATTTAAAAAAAAATTCAAACAAAGAAAAATTCATGACAATGACGTAGTGGTAATAGTTATCTTTCGTTTCACACTATCTCATGGTCTTATTAAGAAGCATGTATGTACATATGTAAAATGAAAAGAACAAATGTTCTGTAAAAACAAAAGAAATAAGGACTGACGCGCTAATACTATTTAGTTGTAATTAAAAATTTTAATTTACATGACTATATAAGCCTTTATTCATAAAATTTATTGGAAACAAATTCTATAATAATAAAAATTAAGATATTAAAAGCAATAAAATAACCAATTTAGCTAATAATATTTTGAAATAGAAAGAAAAAATCTCGGTTAACTTTAGTAGTGGACTCTTTCTTTTTCAATTTTGTCACATAAAATAGAATAAGAAGTTAGAAAAATTTCCATCAAGAATTGAATTATGGAATATTGCTGATAGGTAGGGAAAGGGGAAAAGCTACAAGGAATGGAAGAAATGGAATTTAATTGGAAGCGTGAGAATAAATAAATAAGTCAAATGCCTGACCATTAAAATTAACATTCTCTATAAATTTACATATTCTTACATTAATTATTTAATTTGTTAAATTAATTAAATTTTAACAATTATTAAAAAAAGAGTTTTTACTGCATTAACTGATTACCGGGGTTGATCTAAATTAATTACATTGGCACATATTGTACACGTAGATATGTTTTTTATAAAGCATTTTTATTAAGATAAAAATTATTGTTGCTATTTAAGGAGTTGATAATAATAAAAGTAAATAAATAAGTAAAGGAAAAAGTGAAAATAAAGAGGAGGCTAAAATGTGGCACTTAATTAAGAACAACATAAGCAAGGAGTGGGCTATGCGTTATAATTTTGTTTATAAATACAAAGAATCATGATATATCTAAATTATTTTACTGCAGTTAAATACAATTGGATAGTGCTTTATTATTTATTGTGTAAGTAAAATTGGAATGAATATAAAAATGAAAATTTTCAAAAAAAAAACGGATAGAAAAGGGAAATTACGATTTTATGAAGTATAGCTTAACTGAAGTGGAATAATTTAAATAGTGGAGAAATTGTTATCTTGAGAAACGTCTAGTGAGAGGGGAATAAAGGTACATCGCATGGAAGGAGATTCGATATGTTTAATAATTTTAATTCTTCAGATAAATACCTTATGTAAGTGTTTATAAAATAATTTTTAAAAGATTGAATATTTTATTCACCTTTTGAAAAAATGAACGGAAGTAAAACCTGATGTATAAAATTAGCCATATAATGGCTTTCATTTATCATTCTTGAATCATTCATTTAGTTTAATCTTTTCTATATCTCACTTTGTCAAATATGTAAAATAATTGATTATTTTAAAACTGGTTTTTAAGTAACTTATTTAACATAAGTTTATTTAATTATTTCATGAAGTTTATTAACAAATTTTCACTCCAATTGCGTCATAAGCATTTCCTTTCTTTTAATACCTTTATGAAATCTATGTCAGCTGGTCGAAAATGAAAATTATTTAGAAAAAAGCCGAACATATGTAAGTAATGAATATTTTGTTTCTTTTTGACTAATCATATAGAACAATACATATTTTATGGTTGGAGTTTCCACATACATACATCGATCACTTCTTATTTCTTTCGTTTTATTTGCTATTTTTGAAGAAATTTCGATAATTATTTAAAATTTTTACTTAGAGAATATTAATTCTTATCTTCTATTAAAGCAACAAATAAATATTTTAATAAATAACCTATGAGACCTTTTATTTACGACATTCTGCGCTATAATTTGTTAGTGCTTTTTCAGTTTTCTTGGCTTCAATCGACTGAAGCAGAAATTCTATGCAGGGGATTGCCAAATGGGGGAAGGTAAGCTGGATTTCTAAATCTCCTTGATTTGAATTTAATGAGACTAGAACTAATTCTATCTAAAAATATTTTTAATTAAATTTCACCATTTACCTTCAGACATTACTGTCCTGTCACATGTTGCATAAGGCAGGAAGCTTCTAGTTATAGTTATTATTGTTGTGGAACTGCCGAAGGGAGTGGTCCTGGATGGATATATCATGAAAGGTCTGGCGTAAGGCCTAATCGTTATGTAGCCTACAATAATGTAAGGTAAGATATTGCATCTTTATTTTTTTCTTAATTTTAATATTTATGTAAAGGATCGACTGGTGGAATTCATTACTAATTTCTCTAGCTCTCTCTATCATACTTTCGGTGCTACTTTCACTTCTCTGTTGTTTCATATGTGCTCGCCGACGAAGATAATACTAGATTAAAAGTTCACCAAATATATAAAGACACTATTTTTATATTTTATAATATTAATGTTATGTAAGTATAAAATTTTATTCTTCGGAATTTCCAATAAATTTCTTCTTTACATCGTTCGACAGTCCCCTTGTCTGAATGTGTACCCTCCCGCCGGGACCACATCTGTACCTTTAATTACAAAAATTTGTTCGGTACTTGTGCCCTTATTCCGCCCCTCTTCCTTTTCTTCGCCGCGCCCTTTTTTTACTGCGCCGAAAAAAAACTCCAGACTGTCATAATTATATTGCCTCTAGAAAACTTTGATGTGTAATATAAATTTATAAATCAATAAGAAAGTAAACAACAGAATTGATTTGCACGTTTGTTCTTACAACGCCAGACGTAAGATCCACGATCAGTTGACATTCTCATCCTGGTCCCACATTTCTCACAATTACGCTCTTGATGCAAAATCCCACGTCGTTGAAAAAATCTAATGCTGCCAAACTCTCCCCATTTCCAAGTTCATTAATATCACGAATTAATTGATCATAGTTCATTTTTAAATTTTTTTATTCTTTACAAATTATGGCACAAATACAAAGCAACGCTATCATTTCAAGTTCAACTTTAAGGTGACCGAACCTTTCGTCACTGAACCATCCGTCACCGAACCTTTCGTCAAAACCTTTCGTCACTGAACCATCCGTCACTAAACCATCTGTCACTGCACCTTTCGTCACTAAAGAAAAAGAAGGAAAAAATTAACGAGTTCCGGAATTTTGGGTTCCGGAAAGTTGGATCCCGCGATTTTTTGAAAAGTTGGGTTCCAATTTTTCGGAAAGACGGGTTCTGGCGGAATTTTGGGTTCTGTGTGAAAAAAATTTTAATCAAAATATTTTAAGCATATTTAAAACAAAAACTTTATTGGAAAAATAAATCTTAATCTAAAGCATCAAACAGGCTTGGGCATCGATAACTGATAGCTTTAAAGAATTCTAAAGGATTTCTTTCTTCTCGTTCGATAAATTTCCATCAGATTTAGAATGGGTTGTGCTAGAATACTTTTATGTTTTCCTATTTAAAATCTTCATATCTCACCTTCACTCATCTCTTTTCTTATTTTATTTTGATGAAAATTTTTTTCACACAGAACCCAAAATTCCTCCGGAACCCAAAATTATAGAACCCAATATTCCTTTTTTTTCACACAGAACCCAAAATTCCGCCAAAACCCGTCATTCCGAAAATTTGGAACCCAAAATTCCAAAAAACCGCGGAACCCAACTTTCCGGAACCCAAAATCCGGGACTCGTTAATTTTTGTTTTTTTTTTTTGCTTTAGTGACTAAAAGTGCAGTGACGGATGGTTTAGTGACGGATGGTTCGTTGACGAAAGGTTTTGACGAAAGGTTCGGTGACGGATGGTTCAGTGACGAAAGGTTAGGGAACCCAACTTTAATACATCCTTACACATCAAAGTTTTCCAGAGGCAATATAATTATGGCAGTCTGGAGTTTTTTTCGGCGCAGTAAAAAAAAAGGCGCGGCGAAGAAAAGGAAGGGGGGCGGAATAAGGGCACAAATACCATTTGTTCTTTAAAAACCAAGCCCACCTCTCGGCTTTTCGCGAAAAAGCCTATTTTTCTAGTTATTTACATTTATAACCTTTTTACAAATGCGTTTATATCCTGTCAATAGCTGTTTCAAAAAGCTATAGAATGGATATTCATTTTATATTCATAAAAATCAAAAAGAAAAATGTTATTTAAAAAATTCAAAAAAAAAACGCCCTATTTCTTTCTTATACAACTTAGGTCGAAACGCCGTTTTCCTCTTCAAATTGTTTATTTGTTGGATTCCATTTGTTGTAAATAATCAATATTTTTGTCCCCATTTTTATTTGCCAAGAAAAAGCTTCCGTTGTTTCCATATTTTCTCCCTCCTTTTATACTCTAAAAACCTATTTGTTTTTCTTTTTTATCTGAAAGTTTTTCCTTAAATTCAAATTAGAATAATAAGATGTTGAGATTTTTAACAAATGTTTTTGATGATATTGTTAACGTTTTCTTTTTCAAAACAAATTATAATTTGTAATTTTATAATTTATTTTTTCGTTTAAAACATGCTGCAAAACATGTTTTTATTTTAGCTTTTATGTTTTTATTTAAAAACAAGTTGTAAAACATAATTATTTTAGGTAAAAACGAGAACATAATTTAATTTTGTAATGTTTTTAATTATCTTCTCTAATTGAAGAAAATGAAATTGTTTGTTATTCTTAAAATTATTATTTTTTCTCAACAAATTAGTCACATAAAATTATTTTGTTTTATACTTTTATCAATTCTTACTGTTATTTTTGGAAAACATGAACAAAGGTTTAAAAACATAATTAAATATATTTATTAATTTTCTTAGTGTGGTAAAAAGGGCAGAACAACTTTCACTTTCTCTAAAAAGTATTTTTGAAGATGCTACACAACATAGAGCAATTTCTAAGGTTTTTTTCTTTAATTATTAGTTTTTAAATTTATCTTTTTAAAGGCGTATAGTGACCTTACAGATGCAGATATTTTCAACCCTGAGAAAGAATTACAAGCTTTAAAGGAAGAAATGGAACGATATTTAAAAGAAAGGGCAGCAATTGCTTGGGTTATTTAAAAACTAATTTAAATAAAACAAATTTAATTAGAATGCTAAAATCAGTTTAGAGCAAAGACCATTAAATATTGATGAAGAAAATGTTAATGAAACTAAAATAGAAGATTTAAATGATCCAACTAAACACTCATTTGTTCGTTATTTAAATGTTAAAAGAATGACTAATGGTCCTATTCTCTATAAAAATGTACATTTTGGCGGTTCTTATGAGGTTAAAATTTATCTTTTAAAAATCTTTAAAATAATTTTAAAGCTGAATGGAACTCGTCAAGTACATCTCCGACCTAATCCTAATTTTTATGGCTTACCAACAAGTTCTGAATCGTCAGCAGTTCATGTACCAACACCTATTTATAATAGAGGTTTTATATATTACTAGGTTAACAATTAATTTTAGAAACTTTAATAAATAGATCCTAAGCTTCTTCAACGTATTCGTTGGTCTGACATTGATCAACAATATCGTCGGAATAGGGAACAACTTAAAGACTTAAATTTCCAGGTTTAGTACATTTTTTAACTGACAATGAGATAACCTCTTTTCAGAAATTTTGTTCAAGTTCTGGTTTTATGCGTTTCTTTCCAAGTGCCCCCTGGCTATGGGAAGATAGGCAATCTGAATTGGATCTCTTCGACTGTAGAGTTAAATTAAAAAAAATTTCTTTTAAATAAAAACAAAATTTAGAATACTGAATGGTATATTGAAGCAGCAACAACACCTCGTAATTTACTAATTCTTTTGGATGTTTCTGGTTCAATGCTTGGACAACGTTTTGAAATTGCTAGGCAAACGATTGAATCTATTCTAAGTATTTCTAGTATTTTTACTTTTATTTTTTTATTTTTTAGACACATTATCTGACAGTGATTTTTTTAATATAATTCAGGCAATTAAAAAACATTTTTTAAAAATCTTTTTTTTAAGTTTTCCAAAACAGCTACTTTAATGGAGAAATGTGGAGAACGTGAACTTGTCCAAGCCACTTTACGCAATAAGAAAGTTCTTCTTTCTCGACTTAACAATATTAGCTCTGAGGGAAAGGCTGATTATGAAAATGCCTTACATAGAGCATTTACTGCATTAATGAATGTTTGTTTGTTTATTTAACATTTCTTAATAATTTAAAATAATATTTACATTTGGTTGCTTTACTTTTATCCTTGAAAACGTTCAGAAAATAAAAATTTTTGGATTTTTTTTGCTTTTTCTAAATTTTTGCTTTTTTAATGTTTAATTTTGCTTTGCATATTTTTTCCTGTGTCCTTCAGTTGCCCGACGAAGGTGTTAAATGGATAACAAGAGAAGAAGCATCCAAACAAAATTCTGTTTATTCAGAAGAAAATGAACCTGATTCAACCATTAAAAATATTCAAATGGAAGAAAAAGGTGAAAAAATAAAAAAGTTTTTATTTTGTAAAAATGATTATTTTTGTGCAGTGTTAGTTGCTACTGAACGTTTTCTACAGGCGGTAAGATAAGATTAAATGTTTTTGGCTTTTTTTTTACATTTTGTCTTTATGTTTTCCAATGCTTTTTTAACTTTTCTTAAAGACTTGTAGTAATTTTTCCTTTCATATCTTTCCCTTTATATTTTGTAAGTTTTAATATTCTTTAAGATTCATAAATTTAATGGAAATCAACAAAAAATGGGTTGTCAAGATGTGCTTATTGTAAGTAAAAATAATCTTTTTTTATCTTTTAATCTTTTCTTTTTAGTTGATAACTGATGGGGCTCCTGGGTTTTTTAAAGAAATTTTTGAACTTTACAACAAAGATAAAAGGGTTTATTTTTTAAATTAACAATAAGTTAAATATTTTTTATATTTTTCAAAGATTCGATTCTTTTCTTTTGTCGTTGGAGAAGAAGCAAAAGATTTTGAACAGGTCCGTTGGATGGCATGTTCCAATAGAGGCTTTATGGCTCATATTGTGTTAGTTTTTTTTAGGTTTTTTGTTTATTTTTTTAAGTTCAATGGCTGATGTTCAAGAAGTAAAATTTAAGTTTAAGAACTTTGAAAAGACTAATTTTACAGAAAGTTCAGCAATATATTAATATTTTATCAAAAACTGTAGCTAGACAAAAGGCTGCATTTACTGAGGGTACACCTCTCTGGAGTGGTGCTACAAGGGAAAGGATGGTAAGATATTTAATTTTTATTTAACTATTAAATGTTAAAAAGAGTGAACACTTTTGTGTTTCTGTTTCTTTCCCGGTTGTGTTACCAAATGGTCAATTTATGGGTGCTTCTTCTGTTTTTGTTCCTTTACTTGAATTGGCTCAATTAGCACATAATATTCGAATTGGTGGAAAAAGTTATTTTATTTTATTGGATGCTAATGGTTATTTGCTTGTACATCCACAATTGAGAAGTTTAGATATTTCTACTGGTGAACTTAAAATAGGGTTTAATAGTGTGGAATTTGTAGATGGAGAAGTACAAAGGCCTTTTTCGGTTTTCTTTAATTTTTTAATCATTTATTTTTTTAAGACCAAAATTTCCATTGATTGTTCTTCAGGTGTTGTGGAACCTAACCAATTTGATACTCTTTTTGCTTTTGATGACTTAGTAAAACATTCTTTGCTTTATTTAAAAATTATTTTCTTTTAGAGACATGTTTACTCACAGAAGAAGTATTTTTTAAATTATTTTTTAACTCTTTTCAGTCATTATAAAGTTGTTTGTATTTCTGGAACTCCATATACACTTGTATTAGCTTTTCCCAAGGAGGATGTTAAAAGATTGCATCGAACACTTCCTTTAGACTTGACTTCTTTAAAAATGAATTGGTTAGAGGGAAAAGATTGGAAATTACAGAAAGATAAGAAATATTGTTTACTTAATGATAGTGATTGGTCTATTGGGTAATAAATTAAAATAATTTTTTATTTTTTTATTTCAGTGCAGAAGAAGCTTTAATCGAATATATAAAACAGATGCATGAGAGTGGAAAAATGCCTGGTTTTTTTAATTTTTTTAATTTTTTTATTTTATTTAGAATTGTGTAAACCTCGGCAAAAGCTAGTTGAGCAAGTTTTGCTTGATTTACAAGTGTCTACTGAATTTTCACAACTTTGGTCTAAAGAATGGGAGCGTAATAAAAAGTATATAAAATAATTTTTTGTGATAGATTAAAAGATGTTTACGGAACAGTGTGGGTATTCATTTAAATTACTTTCCTCTGCCCTTCGAATGTGCATTCTAGTTTTTCTATTTTTCGAGGGATTGTATTTCGGTCTATTAACATTTCCACAGCCTTTAATTAGTACCATTCGACACAAGCTCGATAAGTTCTTTAAACTGATTGTGAGCTGTGTCATTCACTTTGACAATTAAATTTTAATTAAGGAAAATTATATTTTTTAGGCGGGTGCAATTAATTATACCAAAAAATGTCTTTTATAGTGAAAATATATTATATTTGTTTAACTAATTATTTTTTAGGAATGGAATTCATTTGGCTTTCTTCGTAGCAACTTCCGGCTTAATTCGTTTCACAAATAAAAATTTGGATCGTTTTCTTTATGATTTTGGAGAACATTTAAATGACACATTGTAATTGATTAAAAAACTTCTTTATTCAAAGAAACCTAATTTTTATATTTAGACCTTATCGTCATTTTTTACATGACTTAAACCCTAATGCCGTTGAATCAGATTTTTTCCGAAGAGCTACAAGGCAACCAGAAGACAAAATAATTTTTGATTTGAATAGAAAAAGTATTCTTTTTTAATTAATTTCTAATATTTTTTAAAGCTTTTTTAATTCATCATCACAAAAATGGACGAAAAACTGCTTATGGTCATGCAGAAAAACATGCACTTTTAGCTTTAGCTTATAAGGCAATTAATGTCGATGGAGCTTTAGCTGGAGTTGCTGGAATTGAGGTTTAAGTTTAAGATAATTAATTCTAAGATTTTGGATTCTTGAAAATGTGGAAATGATAGGTACAACTAGGAATTTTCTCCTTTTTGAAAAATAACAGGAAAAAAGTCTAAAAACGTGGGTAAATTGGTCAAAACCCCGTTCATTTATTTTATTAAAAAATTTTCTTTCAAGTTTTTATATGATTCTTTATTATCTCAAATGAGACATATTGGTTGTTTATCCAATAAAGAAGAAGATGAAGACAATTCTTGTTGTTATTTACTAGATGAAAATGGTTTTGTTATTTTCTCTGGGTCTAAAAATACAAACTTTTTTGATTTTATTGAAGCAAATGTTTTGATTCCAAATAAATTACAAACACAAAATTTAAATAATAATAATGTTTTTCATCAAAAAAGAAGACAAAAAGGAGGAAATTTTACAGTTAATCAACAAAGAGGACCTTGGACAAATCAACGAAATTTACAACAACAAAAATTACAAATTGAACAAAATTTAGAATTAGGAAGATTCTTTGGACAAATTAATAGAGTAACTGAATGGACAATGGAATTATTAATAAAAAGAGGATTTTATAAAAGGTTTTTTTCTGATTTTTCTGATAATGAGTGTATTCCAGAAGGAAATTTTTGTAAAATGAGGGGTTACTTGCTAGTTTTATTATTTAAACAAAATTTCCTTTAAATACTCTGGGATTGTATTTTTTTTAAGAGTTTACTTTACCGACTCTCAAGTTATTTGTGACCCTCCAATTGATGACCAACAACAACAAACGCCATCATTATTTAATCCTTCAACCTCTTCTTCTTTTAAAAGGCTTTTGCCTTCATTTAAGGTTTTCTAATGAATTAACTTATAAAAATTTTCTAGTCATTGTTTACTTTGTTAATTAATTTTCTTCATTATTTGTCGATCTCATTTATTGCCCCTTTTTTACTCCTTCCTTCAGAATTAGTTGCTTCTTTTATTCCAACCAATAGTTTGCTTTCTTTTTTAATTAATTAAATTTCTTTTTATTTAATTTTAAAGCATTCTCTAGTCTTTTAAAAGTCACAGACGGGCGTTTTCAGTGCCGATTGCACTCCCCTTATTATTTAGGTCAAACAAATGTAACTGCCGATGGAACAGATGGAGCATTATTGGAAAGTGATTCTTATGGTTTTTTAAATTTTTTAAAATTATTTTCTCTTTTTTTAAGAAAGGCCTTGTTCTCAAAATGCTGCTCAGTGTGCTGTTCGTGTTTTTGCCTCTTGGGTACAAAAAACTAATTTACTTTTGTAATTATTCTTTATAAAAAAGGATTTAAAATTTCACTTTCAGAGTAATTATTCGTCAAGACTCTCATTCCCACTGTTTTTCTCACGATTCAGCCAGTCATTGTCCTCTATCAACCCCTCCGGCTGTTCCTTTTGGATTTGAACAAAATCTTCCAGCAACAATCTTAGACTCTTCAGCAGAATTGTCTTCATTACTTTATTCTGATAAAAACGCTAAATGTTTGGTTTCACAACCACAAGAAAGGAATAAACCAACTCAATGTTTAAGAGATGATTATTTAGAGGTTTTCTTTAGTTTAATTTAATTAATTAAAATTAAAAGGAAGAAGATGATGTTGAAATGTGTAATGGAGCAGATAAAAGAATAAAACATTGGATTATTCATTTAATTGTTATTTTTGTAACTTTTTTAATTTTTAGGTGAAATTAGTTTTAGTTACCTTATTTCAATGTTCTTCCTTGCTTTTCATCTGTAATTAAAGTGGGCTCATTGTCAGAAAAAAAATTTTAAATGACTAATTGTTTACTAATTTTAGCGTTCTGTTTTTTTTTATTGATTTCTTTTTCCATTTAAGCGCGGTACACGACAACTAGGCGCCGCCGATTAGGCGCGAAGACAACTAGGCGCGGGACGATTAGGCGCCAAGCTAAATATTTTGTTCTTTATGCCAATTTTTTTTAAAGCTATTTTTTAATAACTTTTTTTCTTCGTTTTTAATTATATTTTTAGTAACTTCATGTTCAAAAAATTTTTAATCATCATGACAAATAATACTGGTGAAACTAAAACTGAGAGGGGAAAGAATATGCTGAAATACGATGGCCATCTCTACGTAATTGACAAATAATAATGAAACAGTAAAGTTTTGGGGATATGAGTGTAAAAATAGGATTTAAATTATCTTTATTATCCTAAATATTTCAAAAATTTTCAATTATAAAAATATTTAACTTGGCGCCTAATCGTCCCGCGCCTAGTTGTCTTCGCGCCTAATTGTCTCCGCGCCTAATCGGCGGCGCCTAGTTGTCCTGCTCCGTTTAAGCGCAAGTTTTTTATTCGCGAGAGATTGTATTAGAATTAGAGACCGGTAAGATCGCATTTCCCCCGTAACGGGGACGGGATCCCGAGGGATAAGTCCCGTAAATCCAAAAAAGACGTGATTTCGGGACCAGGATCCCAGAAAATCTCGTCGGGATCTGTCTCGTCCCAGTCACTAATCAAATAAAGTGATCGTTAGAGAAAGAAAATATTAAGAAAATCGTTCTTTCCTTTGTTTTTCCAGATTTTTGTTATTTTATTTACAGAATTTACAAACGTTTTTGAGTTAACGATTTTTAATTAACAAGAATGGGAGCTGTCTTTGCATTGCCTACGTGTGCTGCTTCGGTAAAAAATTTAAATAAGGATTTTAATAAAGGGTGGGATTTTTTTTTATCGTTTTATAAATATTTTTCAGATGGCATGTTGTTTCGGAAGTGCAGCATGTTCTCTTTGTTGTTCTGTATGTCCAACAACAAGAAATTCTACTACAACCCGTGTAATGTATTCCTTGATGCTTTTAGTTGGAACTATAACTTCTTGTTTTTTACTTTCCCATTGGCTTCAAAATGCTTTGGCTAAGGTTTATTTAAATTATTTTCAACACGTATGTTTTCAAGGATGGGTGGCTGTGTACGTTAACACATACCGGGGATTTTTGTGAAGCAATTATTGGATACCAGGCTGTTTATCGGTTTCTTGTTTTTCTATATTTTCTATGTTTTTTAGTGTTTGTCTCGCAATGGCAGCCTTCTTTTTTATTTTTATGATTCTTATGCTTGGAGTTAGATCAAGTCGTGATGCTCGAGCACAGATTCAAAATGGATTTTGGTTTTTTAAGTATCTTTTTCTTGGACTTTTAGTATTTGGATTTTTCCAAATTACTGATAAAACATTGGCTACACGTTTGTTTTTTTAGGAAAACTGTTTTTATTTCTTTTTTTTTTAATTCAGCGATGATGTGGTTCGGAATGACGGGCGCGTTTGTGTTCATTCTTATTCAACTTGTATTTTTTTTATAAATTTTCTTCTACTAACCGATGTTAAGGTTTTAATTGTCGATTTTGCTCATGGAATAGCCGAAAATTGCGTCAGAAATTATGAGGACAGTGAATCAAAATGGTGTTTTGCTGGGCTCATTTTCTTCACCTTTGGATGTTATGCTTTTTCTATTTTTGGCATTGTTTTGATGTTTATTGTCTACACATCGGTATATTTTGGAGTTTTTTTGTAAAGTTTTTTAAGGGAGGGTCTTGTCTTCTTGGCAAATTTCTTATTTCCTTCAATTTAATTCTTTGTTTCATCCTATCTGTTGTTTCTTTACTTCCAAAAGTACAAGAACATATGCCTAAATCTGGTCTTTTACAATCCGGTTTTATTACACTTTACATTACTTATTTGACTTGGAGTGCTTTGACTAATAATCCAGGTTTTATTTTACATATTTTTACCGTACTTCCTTGGTTTAGTGGTAGTGTTTTTTGACTTTGTAATATTATTCTGGGCCACTCCCAATCGTCAGCACATTTATTCTTGTGAAGAAATAATTTATCGGATCAATTTTTCCATAAACTTATTTCTGAAATAATTCAAAGTCGTTTTTAGACCATCAATGTAATCCATCATTAATTGATATTAGAGGTTCTTCTACAGGAAATTCTACACATTATCAACCTACTTCAATCCCACTTCCAGTAAATTCAATTGTTTCTTTGGTTATTTGGTTTTGTTGTTTATTATATGCTTCAATTCGTACTTCTTCATATACTGCAATTGGTAAAATTGGAACAGATGGTGAAGATCAAGGTGAAGGTCAGAACATCCCTTTAAGTAAGAAAAAATGTTTAAAAAGGGGAGGAGAAGTTCATAAAATAAATTTAAGAGATTTCTTAAACAATTTTTAATTTTTCGAAAGGCGAAGCTTCAGTTTCAATGGGAGATGAAGATCATGGAAATAGAGTTTATGATAACGAAAAGGAGCGTGTTGCTTACTCTTATTCTTTCTTCCATTTTATTTTTGCTCTTGCTTCTTTGTATGTTATGATGACTTTAACTTCATGGTACACGTAAGTATTTTTTTATTTTATTATTTCTTTTATTTTTAAAATAATTCCTTCAAGGCCAACAAATCTTAATTTAAAAGAAATAAATAATAATTTGGCATCTGTTTGGGTTCGAATAATATCTTCTTGGCTTTGTGTTGGAATTTATATGTGGACATTAATTGCTCCTGCTGTGTTTCCTGACCGAGATTTTAATTAAGAATATATTTTGTATAAATAATGATATTTTTGATATAATTTGATAAATTTTGTGTTTTAACAAATTTATCTTTAGATGTTGCAGGATCCCGGGATTAATTAAAAAATAACGGGATTTCGGGACGGGATCCCTCTCACGCCGTACCACCCCACACTAAACAAAACCTGATTTTCACAGACTCAAGCGGCTCTTTTGAAAAAATTAATTTTTTGGCATTCTGTTGTATTCCATTATTTGCCGGAGCAGGACAACTAGCCGTAGACGATTAGCCGTGAGAACAACTAGCCGTGAGACAACTAGCCGTGGGACAACTAGCCGTCAAAAGCGAAATACTTGGATTTTAATAAAAGCATTCGGATTTTTTTGAATTCTTATTTTTACTCATTCCAAATGTTTATAATTATAGGTTTAGAAACTTAAGGTTGTAAAAAATTTATTATTAAACAGGTTAAATAAAAACGGTGAAATTAAAACTGATTGTGAGAGGTGAAGGAATATGCTGATGTATGATGGCCATCTCTGTGTATTTGATAGTTAAATTTTAATGGAACAGTTGTGTTTTGGAGATGTGAATATAAAAAATTGAATTTTAAAGCTAATTTAATCAAAAATTTTAGGAAAAATTCGTGGGAGAATATTTCGCCTGGACGGCTAGTTGTCTCACGGCTAGTTGTCTTCACGGCTAATCGGCGACGGCTAGTCGTCTACGGCTAATCGGCTACGGCTAGTTGTCGTGTACCGTTATTTACAAAACGCGAAATAGTTTGGAAATAGAGACAATTAGAGATAAAAACGATTGAATAAACGACCGAAATACCAAAGTTTAGGGGTTTTTCTTTTTCCGATCTGTTTCCTAAGGTTTTAGGTCTTTCTGTCCATTATCTTCCTGATCTGATCGATATCAAAATTTTTCAGGTCTGTTTTTTTAATTTTGACTAATTGGCATTCTGTTCTTTCTAGAACTTTCTGTCGCCAACTATTCGCGAGCCATAATGAGCGAAATAGTGTTTGAAAGAGAGTTAGATGAACAGCAATGTCTTCTGCTCTTGTAATTTGTGGAGTGCTTCAACTATGCTCCTCTTCTAGTAGCCGACATTACAGATTATCAAGTTTGTTTTCATTTCCCTAGGAAAAATATTTCAAATTAAATTTAGAAATTTGTACAGCATCAAGATGTAAAATTTCCTGGCTGATCGAGAATGAGAATTTTGGGATATTGAATTGTTCTCTTTCTCTACTGTTGGAATAAAAGGTTTCTTTTGATAGTCTTTTACCTTTATTATTTATTATATTTAGTGCCAAGACACTTTTTCCTTGATTTGGTGAACCCTCCGGATGTCGCATTTATTGAACACCTCCTGGTGGAGTACCGAGTTCTGTAGAACTTCCTGAATGAGAACCAGTTCTATTAACCTCCTGGTGGAGTACGAGTTCTGTAGAACCTCCTGAACGAGAACCAGTTCTGTAACCTCCTGGTGGAGTACGAGTTCTGTAGAACCTCCTGAATGAGAACCAGTTCCATTAACCTTCTGGTAGAGTACGAGTTCTGTAGAACCTCCCGATGGAGTATCGAGTTCGGTATAGAACCAACATCTGTTGTGTTCACTGAATCAGGCTCTGTCGGTCGATAATTGAGTTACACTAAATCAGGCTCTGCCAGTTTCTAATAGGGTTTAATGGAACCAGGCTTTTTCAGTTGCTAATTGAGTTCACTAAATCAGGCTCTGCCAGTTTCTAATAGGGTTCAATGGAACCAGGCTTTTTCAGTTGCTAATTGAGTCCACTAAATCAGGCTCTGCCAGTTTCTAATAGGGTTCAATGGAACCAGGCTTTTTCAGTTGCTAATTGAGTTCACTAAACCAGGCTCTGCCAGTTTCTAATTGGGTTTACAAGTGGTGGGTGTCGGGGCAGTGTGCATTGAATCAGGTTTGCTGTTCAATGAATCCAGCCCTGGCGGGTCTGAGTTTGGAATCATGCTGTGTAGCGCGGTATTCACGAACTCGGGTGTGTGTCAGTGGTTGTGTTCGTTGAATAATGCCGTGAGGAACGCTCGGTTCTGAATAAAGCTTCATACCCACGTCGTTTTGCTCAGATCTTGAGTCGTTCCTCTTGTTGTTCCTGTTGGCGCCTGGTTCTCCATCGACTTTATTGAGTTGTTGGCATAAACATGTTCCAGGTTTTTTGAAATGCTTTCTACTTAATAAAAATTTCTTTATATTTTTAGGGATGTGTTCACGGAATCATGCTTTGTTGTGGCTGTTCAATGAATCAGCCCTGTCAGGCCTGAGTTTTGGAATCTCATGCTGTGTAGCGCGGTATTCCGAGCTCAGGTGTGTGTCAGTGTTTGTGTTCATTGAATCATGCCGTGAGGAACGCTCGGTTCCTGCTTGTTGGCTCTTGGTTCTCTTTGGACTATTGCATTTGTTGGAATAAACATTCCAGGTTTTTTAAGTTCTAACTACTTAATAATTTCTTTATATTGTTTATTTGTCACAAAATCATGCTCTGTTGGGCGTTGTCAAGGCTGTGTTCATCGATGCTGGGTGCCTTGCAGTGTTCATTAGATCAGGCTCTTTTGGATGCTCAATCTGAGGAAAATGTTCACTTTTCATGATGATTTTATTCTTCAAACAAGTTGTTAATTTTTTTATTTTAATAAAATGTTTAAATAATTAGTAGATGAATAAAAATAGTTGTTTCAATTTAAGTTCATAAGAGACAGGGTAACTTTACTGTGCGTTGAGAACAACGACAATAGCTGGATAATTTTAGAATAAAAAGTTTTTAAACCTTCCATCTGTTCCAGGCCCTTCATTATCACCCATGTTACCAGGTGGTCCTTAATTTAAGATAAAATTAAACTAGAGTGTTATATCAAACTTCCTTTCCTTGATCTCCTCGTCATGGCTGTCCTCTTTGCCCTGATAAACCAGGCTTTCCATCTGTTCCAGAATGTTCAGGAACTCCTCGAGGACCGAGTGGACTTTTTACACCTGGATATTTGCGACAAAACTTATTATTTTAAAGACAATTTTTACCTGGAGCTCCCATTTCTCCCTTTCCACCAGAAGGGCCATTCCTCCCTGGATTTCCTGGAGGTCCATTTTTTCCTGGCATTCCTGTTTCTCCACGAATTGCTTGAGGTCCAGGAGGACCTGATACCCAGATAATCCTCTTGAGCCTGGCTCTCCTTCTGCGCCTGGTTGTCCATCTTCGCCACGTTCTCCAGGAGGTCCAGGGAAACCTGGAGGTCCCCCGGGACAGATTCTTTAAAATTATTTTATATTAACTAGTATTTCTAACACCTGCAACTTAATTCCCCTTGTTGAATCATAACTGGAGGACTACATCCATGTTGACCAGTTGTGCCCGGGGCTTCTTAACTTGTTTTAAATGTAAAATTATTTTTCAATATTTTTATTAGAATTTCTTCATTTATTATCTACCAGGTTTTCAAGGTTCTCCATCAATGCCTGGCTTTCCTTTTGGCCCTGCAGGCCAAGCAGGACATTTATTTTTTGCCAAAGATGTACATTGTCCTGTTTGTGTTATCCCCCCAGAATATTCGTTTGCTGACGACGTTGCCTCTTTTCAGAAATTATTTAAGAATTAATTATTTTAACCCTTATTTTATCCAAAAGAAATGTTCCAATATCTTTATTCTCATCGTATTATCCCCACTGATAACTTTTTTTCTATTGTAACCTATTGAACTCCTCCATCTCCTTTAAATTTATTTAAGGATACTGTAGTTATAAAATTTTTTACATTTTCCAAGTCTTCAGTCATTTTACTAATTTTCCCAATTAATGTTGAAATAAAGTATGCACAACCAATAAAAGCACAAACTGAGAAAAACACAGATAGTTTTGCTGCTAAACTTGTTGAACACATTTTAAAAATTTATTTATGGAAACTACACATGACTATAAATATGCGTAAATCGAATTTCGGAGTACCGTAGCAGGACTTGAGTTAAAATTTTGATACGGGACGGGATCCCGCGGGATAATCCGTATATCACCAAATTTTACAACGGCACGCCGCACACTAGCCTCCAATCAAATATTATTGTGCCTATTTTCCAATTTCCTTAAGGACAAAATATCAAATATTATAAAAAGGATAAATGCCAAATGTAGTAAAAGACAAAATAGCATTCAAAAAAAACCGTAAAATTTATTAGGTTATTGATTTTCAAAATTAAATATATTCTAATGTTTCTGAGCAATTTCACTAAAGAATTTTAATATATCATCTATTCCAACTTCAAGCTCAATTTTAGAGCCTAAATAACATTTAGAAATCAATTGTTGGTAATGTTTAATTTGATTAAGGAATTCTTCCTAAAATATTTTTTAAAAAATTAATATAATTAAAACCTGCATTTGTCTCCAAACAACTTGTAATAAAGAAGAATTATTACTACTTAAATGTTTTTCAATTTTTTTATATAGATTTTCTAATCCTTTTTTAACTTCTTTGGCTGGATATGCAGACGTGATACGTCTAAGTTCAATTCTAGAAAATTGTTGTTCATAACTTATTTCTTCTGGAGAAACTCCATTCTCCATTAAATGTTCAATTCTTTCAAAAAAATTCTTAAAAAAAAGAAATTCTTTAATAAAATGAAAGAAGAAAAAAATACATGAATTTTTTCAAGAGGCCTTCCCAACATTTCTTTAACATAAATTGTACAGTTTTCTTGATATTTTTGTTTAAGTTCTTTTCGTCGAGCATCCAAACAAGCAATTTTAAGTTCAGAAAGTACAGCTAAAAAATAAAAAATATTTTAAATCAAAAATAAAATTCAGGTGTGTGATCGAATCCATCCCAATTGCAAAAGGAAAATAAATTGCTTAAAAATTACTCATTGTCAGAGCATAAAAATTAAATGTAAACAAACTAACAATAAAATGCATGAAAATTTTCCATTCTAACAACAGCAGAAGGACATTTAGAGTTTGGAGATTCCGCAGCATTATCAATGCCAACAATTATAGCAATTGTAAGTTTTTCTAGCCATTTATCTAAGTCAATTTTCCTTTCGGATTCTGCAAAAATTATTGTTGAAGATTTAGCCAAAGAATAGAAACGGTCAATTGTGTCCAAAATGCCAATTCTTGATCTTTTTGTAATTGAAATTCTTGAAAAAGAACTTTCAATTTGATTCTAAAATTTTTTTTATTTAAGAATTAAAAAATAAACCATCTGTTCATCAGAAAGTCTTTTTAATGCAACCAAAAAAGAGCCATAAATAATAGAAAAGTAGGAAGAAGGATCACAAAAATTGTTCATCTTTCTTGTTAATACAACATAAATTGAGATTATACTTTAAAAATATAAAAAATAAAAGAATTAATAAAGTTTCTTTAAAAACAAAATAAAAGCAACTGATTGTAATTCCCAGACCGTCAACACAAACCTCAAACGATAACCAGTACATCACGGGGTCAAATAAAAAGAACATAAAAGCTCATATCAACTTTCCCTCACAAATAAATTTAAAAAATTAGAACAAACGTTATATGATGATCATTATAAATAGAAACAAGTCCATAAAAATAAGTAGGCAAAGGCTCAAATATTCTTCCGATCGCAAATTTTATCTAAGGAACTAATTTAAAATAATATAAATAAACAAAAAAAACTTGATCGTTTAATTGCTTTTCCATTGTTTTTTTATTTTCATCTAAAGGAAAAATTTTTTAATTAATTAAAAAAGTATTTTAACCATTTTTATTATTAAGTTCACTGTCCAATTGGGATATAACGTCCGTATTTAAATGAAAAAAACGAATACAAAATTTTTGTTCACTTTCAACAACAAAGCGACATTCTGCTACTGCGGTTTCTATAAGCTATATAAAAAAATTTTTTTTAAGAAGAGTATTTGAAATAGTTTACATCCTAAATACCTATAAAGAGATAATTCCGACATGAGGATAAGGAAATTTCTAGGAGTCAAGTAAATTTCTAATTAAAGTTTTCTCCTCCCCACCCTTTAAAAAAAAGTTAACATTTGTATAAGTTTCGATATTTTGTTCATTTATCAATGTTTTCCAATTATTATTAGTTAAAGAAGAAGCCTCTTTCCTTGCAAGTTCAGAAAAAAATCTGTCAAATTCTTTTTTATATATTTTTTGAGCTTCAACATTATAACGATCCAAAACATTTTTATAAATATTTGGACGTGTTTGTTTTAACCAAGAAATTAAATCCGAAAAGGGTAGAAGTGCTCGGTGCCTTTGTGAATGTTTTTGCATTATTATTTCTCCAATATATTGATTTTCTAGCATTGAATCCTAACAATAAGCAAAAGGATTAATTAAAAAGTGCCAATTTCTTAGTAAATAATTATTACAAGTCTACCGGAACATAACGGTCAGTCAAATTATTACAGAGCTTTCGAACAAAAGCTCTCACCTGTTTTGTCAGTTAATTCGAAAAATTAGTAACTGACCGTTATGCCCAGCTAACCATTTGTAAATTAAAAAGAAAACCATATTTCCAAAGATTGTACTAATATGTGCAAAAAATCTGTCAACAAATTCTGAAGTAATTCTATTTAGCATCTCAACTCTAGAATGGTAAGCGCTCATTGAATTTAATTCAGTTTTTTTCGTAATAAAATGGTCAACAATCCGAGCAGCTTGGCAGCATAAACTAATACTTTTTAAATTATAAATTTAATTAAAAACAAAGCAAAATATGAACCTTATAGGATCTGAAAGAGTTGCATTTTTTAAGGCTTCAATATGCTGATCTTGCACCATTTCTATTTGATAAATAAAATCGCCAAGTTCATTAGTCAATTTTTTGTTATTTTGTTGTTCAATATGGCGAAGAGAATCTTTCTCTTCAATTAATTCTACGCTGTCACGGACAAACTTTATAAAAAATATTAAAACATAAGAAAAGAAGGGTAAAACAATTGGACACTTAATAAAAAGACCAAAATAAACCTATTCTAAAATGTTTGAGTGCAGTAAAGGGAGTCGAACCCATGATCTGCCAAAGAAAATCTAACAAAACCATATAAGTTTGCAAAATAGTTTTACAAAATAAACTCGGTTTTTTAAATAAAATTTCCTAACCGACAAAAGAATGTCATATTCATCCAATTGTTTTTCTACACACTCTGCCAATTCAATAGCTGTGTCAATTAATCCAATAAGCTCAGAAACATTTTGTTCATTTTCCATAATGCTAGACAAGTTTGCACTGTCAAGCTGCGAAAGTTGGTCATTTAAAGAAGAAGAAAATTGTCTAGCTTGGCCAATTTGTAAGTTTGCTTTTTCAAGTAAAAGTCGAAAATCTGTTTCTTCTTTTGGAGTTATTGGCTAGAATAACTTTGTTTAAACAACTAGCTAAAATAAACCTGATAATTTGTGTCCAATTCAACACTTTTTGAATCCAAATCAAAATACGTTTCCTTTTTATTTTGTAAAGGTAATGCATCGACAGGAAGAGAAATATTAACAAACTCAGGCTTTTGAATAGGTAAACTAGCATTTGAGAACTGAAACTCTCTTATTAAAAAAATAATAAAAAAAAAAGACCTTAAATAATTGTCTGATAAAAAATTCTTTTTCTTCACTAGAATTTGAATAAAGTTGATATAATTGTCCCTTTATAGTCAAATTAAAGTCAGGAAGTGGCTAAAACTAGTTTTGTTAATTTTATAATATGTCTTTTCTTGCTCTATTAATAATATAAACCTTTCTTGGATTTATTCCATCCACAGATTGAATATCTCTAATAGCATAATGCTCCTTTTTTACAAAAGAATTTTCTTTTTCTGATTTAACCACCCAAATACGTGCAGAAACTGGTTGTGTTGTTGTAACTTAACTTTTAAATTTTATTTAAAAATAATTATAAAATAACCTACTAAACACATATACAATTCTTTCCTTTTTTTCAAATCTTTTTTAATATTTGCAACAGCCAGCAATCTTTCACCATCCTCCTGGAAAATTGCCTTTTGTAAATTTGCTCTAAGGGAGGCCATAATCAGTAAAAAATAAAAATATTAAAAGGCTGACAAATTTATTATAAAATGAAAAAATAGAATTAAAAATTAAAAAATAAAGAAAAATTAAATAAGCAAAAAATAAATTTTTCAAAAATGCGCACAAAGAGTATTTGGCGACATGTATTTATCTCTACTTCTCATTCCTGTATTTTTAAACAGTCCTTTTCCCGAAAAAGGAGGTCCGAGTATTCGCATGAAATTGCGAAATAGTGTTTAAATATAGGGAATTAGAAAATAAAGAGAATTAGGTACTACTTGAAAATTTTAAGCGAAAACCCTCGAGAGTTCAAACATGTTTTTCTCAACTCGAGATTTCCACATCATTGAAATTGATGATTAATTTCTCGCGTGGATTCAAGTTTAAATTAATTCGACTTATTTTAGATCCTTTAACTATCTACAAAATGCAGAATTTACTGCCAGGAAAGTTTGGACAAGCCGCTTCTTCAGCTTCAGACTCAATGAAACAGCAACATGATCCAAATTCAGGGTTAGTCACAAAATGTTTAAAATTATTTAATTTTTAAAAGATTTCCGTGGTGGGTTCGATTCCTTGCAAAAGCCCTCGGAATTGCTGGAGGATTTGTTGCGATGTTTTTTGCTGTTTTGGGTCTTTTGACGTTAAGCCCTAGATGTGCCATTGCTTCTCTTTTACAACTGTAAGACGAACATCTTTATTCCTTTAAGTTTAGTTTTCTTTTTTAGAGCTGCTGGTTTTTTAACCGTTGCATTGGAAGCTCCATTTTGCTGTGCTTTTGTCGATTTTATCGAACGAATTGCACAATTTTCAGAGTCAAGAGCTTATTGGCAAAAGGCTGCCCTTTACTGCATTATGGGAGTTGTATGTATTTTCATTAATCCTTAAATTTTTTGGTTTTTTCAGATTCCATGCCTCATTTGTTTTGAGTTGGGAACTGTTCTAGGTACTGCAATGATTATTGGGGCAGGCTTAGCCTATGGTTTTATGGCACTTGGGAAGAAGTATAACATTTTTATTTCACAGTTTTTACAACTTAAGAAACTTTTTTAGAGCCGATCGTGATACAATGATGGGAAATATTGGTGGAGGTACGCAGGATACTACATGGAGTCCACAAGTTAATCAACCATTCCCTCAACCAGCAGGATTTAACCAGCCATAAATGACAGAGGAAGAAAACCCTGAGACTTTGATATAAATATGAATTTTCATTCTCAAACAAAGTATTTTCCTTTTTATTAAAAAACTAGTTTCCTCCTTTTTTTGATTTCCAATTTTCATCTCTATACATCCCTTTTACTAAAAATGTTTACTTTCCACTTTGTATTTTAAAATTATTAAATACATTGAATTTGAAAAATCTCATCTTTTCTTGTGTGTGTTTATTTAACGAAAAGCATTCTTTTCCCTTCCAAATCCTTGCTTATATACTTGAAGAATATATTTTCAACTTTACTCAAAAAGATTGTAAATATATTTTCTTTTTTTTACTCTAAATGTACAACTATTTAAACGTTTTAGAATTTTTAATCCTTCAGAACTTAATCTAAAGTAAAAATAGACCAAATCTTTTCTGACTAATAAACGTCTAGTTTAAACAATATTGACACATTTTGACACAATACTTATATAAAAATATATTATTTAAAGAATAAATTGTTCGTGTTTGTATTTGAGGTATTTTATTAGTTAATAACGAATTTATTTAAAATTATGTGCACATATTTTAAATAAAAATAGGGGGAAAAGATAAGCAAAGGGGAGAGAAGTTAAAGCAAAAAAAGGGTTAATTAGATGTTAACAATAAGCTTGGACACTAGAAATATGGGGAAACTTAACAAGGTTCCGGTTAATTAGTAATTTTATGAAAGCGCGTGAATTTTGAGATGATTTAGTGAGGAAATTAAAAATGGCAAAAGAAAAGGATATGCAAGAGAAAAAAATTTCCTAAAAGAAAAACTTTTTAAAATCAAACCTTTGTCCTTTTTCAGTCATGCCTCTTTGAAGAAAGTTTATTAATTAGTAAGCAATATCGAGAAAATGGGGCTCCCAATTTAACAAGTTCTTCCATTGTTACGCCCCAAAGTTCAACTGGAGGTTGGAGAACACCAAATTTCTTAAAATATTTTTAAAACATAAAAAATAAAAACCATTTCATTAAGATCATGACGAAAAAGTAATCGATTATTCACATTTAAGCAAGTAATTGCTTCTTCATTATTTATTGTGAGTATTTTGTAACGAAAAGTTGCGTCTCTTTCAATTCTCTAAATTATTTAGTATGTTATTTAAATTTTAATTAAAAGAAACCTGCAAAATATTTTGAGATTCCTTGTCTTTTCCAATAGCCAAAACTTCATTTGTTGCAACAGAAACACGAGCTTTAAGTGGTAAATTACCAATAGGTATTGGTATTACAGAAAAATCAGCAAATGTTTTTGCAACAACCTAAAAAATGGTTAACTAAAAAAAGAAGAAAAATGAGATGGTTTTTTGAGTAATAAAAGAAAATTTATACCCAAAAGATATGTGTTATAGAATAATTTTCAGTTTTTTTTTTAAATAAAAAGATGATTTTTAAAGAAAGTTTTGTTCTTATAAAAAAAAGGACTTACTAATGCCCCTTCTGTATTTGTTCCATTTTTTCTAACTCCAACAAAAATTTCTTTGCCAGTAAACAAAACATCAGAACCTTCAAGAACAACTTGTCTGCCATGTAACTGGGTTGGTGAATCGACAACCTGCCATGCCAAAACATTTAAATGTCCAATAAATTCGTTTGCACGAGATGATGATGTTAAGTGTTTTTTATTTTGAATTTTAGGTTTTGTTAATAAAGCTGTTCCATTTATTACAATAGCAATATCATCAGCAAAAAGATTTTGAATAGGGCAATCTTCTTCTGGTGGTAATTCTATTACCTCAACACCAGACTTTAAAAAAATTAGATTAAATAATTATTTTGTTAAAATTAAATTAAACCTCTCTTAATGTATCGCTAAGATCTTGTTGTTGTTTTGCTGCCAAACCCAAATCAATTTTATTTTTTAATTTTTTATCTTCAAATTTTATTGATGAAGGGAATCGTAACATAATTGCGTGAGTATATTTCATAGCTGATTAGGAAACCTTTCGTACAAAATCAAAAAATAAACTGGAAACAAAGAAAAAAAAACTTAATTAAATAATTAATATTTAAAAATTTGCCTAATTCACTTAGATTGTTATTCTGCTTAGAAAATCCGAGCCCAATTAATCGCAAGCATATTTGTTAGATAGTAAGTTAAAACAGTTAAAAGAAGAAAACTAGGGATAAGAAGGAAATTAGAGACTGCTTCTATTAAATCATTTAACGACTATTTGAATATTTCCGTGTATTCTTTCTCATTTACTTCATCTAAGCCCACGTGGAACTACTATTTTGAATTTAATATTTTTGGGCTAATTGCGGTTTCTTCTGATCATAATAAAAATATTTTTATTTTGAATAATTTATTTTCTTTTTTAGATTAATAAATGAACATTTTTAGACTTGCAGGCGATTCAGCCCATTTAGTGGCTATTTTTATTTTATTATGGAAAATTTGGAAAACAAAGTCTTGTGCAGGTTAAAATTTCAATTATTAAAATTTATTTAAAATTATTTAAACAAAAAGGAATTTCTGGTCGTTCACAAGTTCTTTTTCTTATCGTTTTTTGTTCTCGTTATTTGGATCTTTTTACCAATTTTGTTTCCATTTACAATACTGTTATGAAGGTCTTTAAATGAATAAATACATCTTTTTAAACTTCTCATTAGATTTTCTTTCTTGCTTCTTCATTAGCCACAATTTTTCTTATCTTTTTTAAATTTAGAGCAACTTATGATCGGTTTAATTAAAGTTTTTTTTATCTAAATTTATTTTGTAGAAATCACGACACTTTTCGTATTGAAATATTGCTTATTCCAAGTGTGGCACTTGCTTTGCTTATTAACCATGAATTTACGCTTTTTGAGGTTTTAAATTCACATCAGACAAATTTAAACTGATTTTTAAGGTACTCTGGACTTTTAGCATCTATTTAGAAGCTGTAGCTATTATGCCTCAACTTTTTATGCTTTCAAGGACTGGAGCAGCAGAGACGATAACTGCACATTATCTCTTTGCTTTGGGTATATTTTTTAGTTATATTTTTTTATTTTAAACCTTTATAGGTAGTTATCGTGGTCTTTATATTCTTAATTGGGTCTACAGATATTACATGGGTAAAAAGAGCGAATTTTTTAAATTAATTAAAATTATTTTTGAAGAAAATCATTTGGATGTGATTGCTTTAGTTGCTGGTGTGGCTCAAACAGTGCTTTATGCTGATTTCTTTTATCTTTACATAACCAGAGTTGTGCAACAAGAGTACGATTTTTCCTATTTAATTTTTTAATTTTTTTTTCAGGCAAAGAATGCAACTTCCAGCTTAAGAAAAAGAGAATTTTAACGAAAAGTTTAGAAGTAAACAAATTTTTTTCTTCTGGTCCTTTCATATATGGTTTTTCTTTTCTTTTAAATTTTTTCTTCCCTATTTTTCCCTTTTATATATTTGGTGTTTTGTTAAACTTTAATTTATTGGTTATAGGAAAATATAAAAATTTTTGGTTAAAATATTCTTGCAAAGAAGAAAGGGTTAAAAAATGATAAAAATTAAGTATTTGTTAATTAAAAGAAATGATTTAAAAAAAGGTTCCATAGATAAGAAATTTTTAAAAAATTTTATCTCTCTATTATAAACTGATTGTGAGAATTTTTCTTCATTTAATTTAAATTATGAATAACTGTTCATTTTTTATATTTTTTTCTTTTATTTTAATTATTTCTTCTACAAAAGGAAGTTTTTTAACTGAAGATAGTGAACTTATTTTGGTTCAGGCGGTAAGTAAAAAATAAATTTTCAATTTTTTTATTTTTAAGGTGTGGCGACATGGAGATCGTTCTCCTACTAAAACATTTAAGACAGATAAATATCAGGAAAAGGATTGGCCTCAAGGATGGGGACAGTTAACACCAATAGGAATGGCCCAACATGTAGAACTTGGGAAAAAGCTAAGAAAACGTTACATAGAAGAATTGAACTTTGTCAGTTCTCACTATAATAATCATGAAATTTATGTTAGAAGTACTGATTGGAACAGAACTTTAATTAGTGCAATATCGGTTAATTTTAAAATTAATTAATTTAAGGAAAAGGATAAAATTAAGAGAGGATTTTTTTTACTTTTTACTTTGCGGAAAAAAGGGGTAAGGAAATTAGTTTGAGGAGGGACAGGATTTAAACTACTTTATTTCTTGTTGCCTGTCTGACCATTATGTCCAACTGACCATTTGTAAGTAAAAAGGGAATGAGGAATAAAACAAAAAATTATACAATTTTCTTATTTTTACAGAATTTTATTGGCTTTTACGGACCTGGAAGTTATGATGAATACCCAAAATATTTGGGTTCCGATAGCTGGCCAGGATGGTATAAGTATTCTCTTTTAATTAAACAACTAAAAACAACATTTTAGGTACGTTCCCATAGCAGTACACTCTCTTCCCGGAACAGAAGATTTTATGGCACCAGGAGAAAGTAATTGTAAAAGGTATTCTCAATTAAGGGAACGACTTCGTTTAACACCTGAATATAACAAAACTCTAATTAAATATAAATGGCTACTTGACTTTTTGAGTGAAAAAACAGGTCAAAAAGTTGACCCTTTTGATATGTGGATGATTAATGATGCATTTTATATTGAGGTTTATTTTTTAATTTTTAAATATATTTATTTTCTTTTTTTAGAAATTAAAAGGAAAAGTTTTAGTAGATTGGGCAGAGGGGAACCAAACAATTTTGGATTCAATAAAAGAACTTGATTATTTACAAGAAAGATGGATTAGTGGATTAGGTAAATTAACAATTAATTTTTAAATTAAATTTTTAAAAAAGATTTGAGTCCGTTGGGTGATGCAAACTTTCGACAAGAATTTTCAAGAATTTTGGGTGGGCCAATTCTATGGAAATTTATTACAAATATGAGGGAAAAATTGGCTTGCTTGCATAGAATGAATGCAGTAAAGGAAGTTGATAGGGAAATAGCAGGTTTTTAATTTCTTTAAATTAAAAAAAATTTTTTTAAAGGAAAAAAATCACCATTAGGAGAACCCTTGTGTAGTTGGATGAATAAAATGAAATATTTTGCTTATTCTGCGGTCTTTTTTCCCCTTTTCGTTTTATTTTTCTTTTCAGCATGACAGTACATTAAGTGCACTTTTCGCATCTTTAGGTTTTCCTAAAACAAATTATGATGAAGATGGTTATCCACATTACTCTACCTGTGTAACTTTTGAATTATGGAGAGAGAGATATTCCGGACAATTTAATGTTAAGGTTAAAAAGATTTTTTTTAATTAGAATATTTAATGCAAGAAGTGTCTGTAAGTAACAAGAATAATTAAACGAGAGGACATTTTCTGGGGTTGTTTCAATTATCCAAACAGTTCGAAAATTGTCAATTTATTCACCAAAAGACTTGAACGAAAACTAAAAATTTTGTTTTATTTTTCACAGGTATTTTTATGGAAACCTTTAATGACAAAAGAGATAACAATGGATATTGAAGGTTGCCAAAACGGTTCCACACTTGAACAATTTGTTGAACGATCAAAACCTTATCAAATGTTGCCTTCACCTGAGGATGTATTATTTTTTACTAAATATTTTTTCTAAATTTATTTAAGTATTGTTTACAATTACTTAAACCTTTAAATGGAGCAATTGCTTTAATAAATTGGAAATTAAATATGTAAAAAATTTTTTTTAAGAAAATTTAATCCATTTTTAGATTACTTCTTTTGGCCTTTTTCACATCTAATTTTATTCTACATGCTTGCGCCAATTATTAAAAGTAGACTGCAAAACGAATATTTATCAATCCGAATATTAAATCATTAAAATCTGGTAAAGTTTGTTATTGGTTTATTAAATATTATATGCAATAGCATGATCGAAATAGTTTCAATAAGTTATGCTCAGTTATTAATATAAGGTTTCCCACATAGCTGTTAGAAAAATATTGTTCTATCAACCTTATTTTTCTTATTTTCTTCTATTTGATTTCTATTTTTGAGCAGTAACACGTAGAACTCCATTATTCGTTAAATGAGACTGAAAATGTAATTATTTTTAAATTTATTTTAATTGTTAGCCCACAAGATCACCTCCTCTTAAATCAAACGTAATTTAGGGAATTTTTTTCTTTCAAATTTTTTACCTTGATTGTTTGAGGATTAACATTATCAGGCAATTTGTAGCTACGATTAATTTCACGACTAATTGATCCATGTTCATCATTACGTGATTCATGTTTGCAATGAATATTTAAATGGTCACCAACTACTTTAACCTTAAAATTAAATTTTTTAAACATCTTTTTAAAATAAAAACCTCAATTTCATTTGGAGTAAAGTAAGCAACATCTAATCCAACTTCCCAACGATTAGGTAAATCATGAATACGGACAACACCGTCGTTGTGTTGTAAAGGCCAGTCCCATTGTTGGGCTGTCCAATCATGAGTAATTTCTATTGGTAGGGACATTTTAGTTTAGAAAAATACTTTTTTCTTTATGCTAAAAATAAATATTAATATTTTAATCTTGTTCTTAATTCTGACTTAGAATGATCAACATAAATGACTAGTTTAACTGATCAGCAAAAATATAAAATGAAGAACATATGTTTTTAGTTTTTTATTCTTTTTTATTTCCTCATCTCTAAAGTTATCTCTTTTGCTTTGGAGAACATAAAATTTGAAGTAGAGTAAACATATGTTTCAAAAAGCTTTTATAAACTTACAATTAGTAAAAGCTTAGAAAAATAGAAAAAAAATGTAAACAAGAAGATTAAAATATGACGCTCTTTTGATCATGTAAGTGTTGATCTTTTGGACTTTCAATTCCGGTAATAAATTAATTGAGGAATAAAGTAAATATTTGGTTAAGTGATTAGTGTCGCGGACTACAACGGCCGAAGTCTGTGTTCAATTCCCAGTAGAAACAAAATGTTTTTTCTTAGTTTAAATTTTTTCCCTTTCTTAACATTCTAAAAATAAGATAAAGAGATAAAAAATAATATTTGTATTTAATATATCCAAGTAATGAGAGAAAAAAAATCACAAAAATATTAGAAAAACAATTATTTTTTTCAATTTTCCTCTTTATAATTCAATCAATATTCTTAAATAAAATATCAACGAGCAAAAGCAAAGTTTCTTAAACTTTTCTTTGCAAAAGCAAATCTTGCAAAATTGTTTTCACTGAACTGACTGGGAGGAGAACGTTTATTATTACTTTAAAAAATTAATTAATTAATGAATTAATTAGAAAAAATTTCTTCTTACTCAATTATAGCAAACATTGAAGGTTCAATATTTGATCTTTTAGCAAAAGCAAATGACCTAACAAAAGGAGAATCATCAAAAGAACGTTTTGCAAAAGCAAAGTTTCTAAGTCCTCTTTTAGCAAAGGCAAATTGCCTGGGGGAAAATCGTTTTTCCAATAATTGCTCCATTTCTTCAAGATTTTCCTTTAGAAAATAAAAATTCTTAACTACCTTTTAGACTCAAAAATCTCTTTTTTAATCTCTCAAGTTTTTTAAAAATATAAATAAAATAATCCTCCATTTTATTGCACATTGGGGTAAAGAAAACAACGTCATTCCCTTCTTAAACATTTTTAAAAATTGCTATAAAAATTGTTAAAACGTGTCTAGGGAAAACAACTATTTTTCGATTATATTTTTTTAACTGGGCAAAATAAACAAAAAATATATTGGAGAAAATTTAATAGTTAAAAAACTTAAATAAATTATCTAAAAAAATAAGAAAAAATTAGAATATAAGTATTTTTAAAATTTTTTAAAAGAAAAAAAAATTAAAAAGGATTATACTCCTTTCAGTTAATAATCTTAAAATCACAAACAATAAAAGCGGACAGATTTCTCTCTCTAAAGGTATCGGACCAGGGCCCCTCCAAAACCATTAAATTCGTAGTCGGTAACACTACCACTCAACTACAAACACAACCGAAGGTATTCCTATTTTTTGTAATTATAAAACCAACCTTTTGTTGTTCAGTATTTAATTCTGCTTTCACAATAGTTAAAGCCAAAGCGGAAACCAAAACAATTAAAAAACAGGAAAGAGAAGATGTTGAAATTTTTCTTTGCATTTTTGGAAGCAAAATGAATAGAAAATAAAAGTCAATTTATTTATATGTATATATATATATTTACTTTAAAAAATAGTTTTAAATTTAAATTAGCAATTAAATTGAATATGCTCGGATAAATTATCTAAGAAAAATATTTTTTTAATAAAATATAGGTCCTTTTTTCTATATATTTAAATAGTTCATTAAAAATTAATTACAACGGAAATGTTTTTTTTTTTATTTTTCTATAACTTTTTTTTTTGTTCTTTAGGGCAGATGTTAAAAAAAAATATTAATTAAAAAAAAGGTAATTAGTTTTATAAATAATTTAAATATAAAGAAATTACCTAGTTAAAATATAAAAAAATTTTTTTAATCGTTAAATTAATTCTTTTATTTTTTAAAATTAATTGTTAAACGTTAAGCTCCGGTCCTATACTTTAAAAATAAATTAATTTATCAGCTTTTTCTTAAAGTTAATAAATAGAGCAGAAAATTAGCTATAAAATGGACTAAAATTTATTTAAAAAATAAATTAATTTTTTCCTAAAAATTGGATTTTCCTAAGCAAATGAGTAAACAACTTTAAGTTTTTTTAACAAAAATTTTTTAAATAATTTTCCAAAATTTTATTTTTCCTTCCATTAAATTACTATGCATTTTTTCTCTCGAATGATACCAAATAAGGAAGAAAAAAGCTTCTTAGACGGGAGATTTAAAAAATTTTAGTCGCGCACACATGTAGTTCTCTTCAAAGTTTTTTAAAAATTAAAAAAATATAATTTTAAAATATTTGAAGCATTTTTAGAAACATTTTCTATATGTAGTAAAAATTAATAAAAAAGGAAAATAACGGGATAAATAAAAAAAAAAAGGAGTGGAAGTAGAGTAAAAAATAAACCTTAATAGGCACGCCCATTTTTTCCTTACTTTATTAAATAATTTTATTTAATTTTAACAAATTAAATAAAAATAATTTTATTTTTCAAAGAAATTATTTTTCTTAAAAATAATAAATTTTATTAATTAAATTCTTTGGAATTTTTTTTATTATTTTTAAATTCAATTAACTATTTTTTTAATTAAAAAAGTTACCCAAAATTATAATTTTTACCCAATGGGTGTGTAAACTAGAAAAAAAAATATATAAATTTTTTTTTGTAAGTAAGAAATAGAATACCTTTTTTTAAACACTCATAAATATTTAAAAAAATATAAACAAATTTAAAAAAACAATGTCAAAATTAATTAGCAAAAAATTTAAAAAAAAAAAAGAGAAAATGACACTGAATTTACTAAAAAATATTTTTTTTAAATTATTATTTTTAAAAAACAGAAGTGCATTAAAAGTAGACGTAAGAAACGTCAAAATTAATAAATTTAAATAAAATATTTTTTTTACAAAAAAATAAAAGGTTATTTAAAAGAGGATTTTCTTTAGAAAAATACAAATATACATTATTTTTATTAAAATTGACAGAAACGGAAGCAAAAAATAAAAATAATAATATTTTAAAAAACTTTAAGAACTAAATTAACTTAAACCAAGAAAATAAGACGAAACAATACCCAACCACCAAAGAGATTTCAAACCCCCAACCGGCTAACCGGCATTAGAAACTTAACCAACTGAACCAAACTAATTCCCTATTTTCACGATTAAACTAATTCATTTAATTCAAATTCTTTTTTAATTCCAAAAATCTATTTTTATTATTTTTAGCCTAATTTAGAAACATAGAATGTTAGAAATTTAAAAAATATTTTTAGAACATACGTGGGAAGCAATAAAATAAATTAGTAAACATATAAAACCTTTTTATTGGATAATTATTTTTAAATTTATTTTTGCTCAATTAAATTAATGGAAAAAGGAACTATTTTTCTTTAAAATAATTAATATAATTAATTGACATAAAAATAAAAGAATTTGTTGTTAATATTTTCAGGGACTGTTCCTTACGGAACATATTTTTTATTTTTCGCTTTCTTTTCCTTCCTCAATATTTTTAAAATTTTCTTTTTTTGAAAATATCAATTCCGAAGATTCCAAAGCTGAACGTTTTTGATTCCATTCACGTTCAATGTTTAAATCTTCGTTTCTACGCCATTCTTCTAATAAATCTATTTGTTGATAAAATTCTTGTTCTAAAGCTGTCTTTAAATTAAAAAATTAATATGTACATATTTAATATTTACTCGTTTTGCATTAATTTCTTTTTCCAATTCACCAAATTTTATTTTCCATTGAGTATGAATCTGTTAATAAAGTTATAAAATAAACTAAAAATTCCTTTATTTTCAAAACCTTTGCATGTTCTTGTCTTCGATTTCTATCAATTTCAGCAGCAATTCTTTGTAATTCTGCCCTTTTATCTAACCAAGAAGATATTCCAGTTAGAATTCGGTTATTTTCTTTAGCTGCTCGTGAGGCATCTTCAGCTTCATTTAGGGCTCCATTTAATTCTAATTCAAGCCCTCGTTGAAGTGATTGAACCTTTTAAAAATGGAATTAAAAAGAATATCTTTTTACTCACCCAAAAATACCTTGGATCCATTTTTCTATAAATAAGATTTAAAAAAATAAAATGAAAAAAATTCTTTTAATTAATCAATAAGAAAAAAAAGAACAGTGGATAAATAAAAAGAAATGTTTTAATCATCTGTTTATTTATTTTATAAAATTCACATTTTAGTTCTATAACCTTTTTAAAGTTCATTAGAGCTTTTAAAGAAAATAGATTTACTAATGAAAGGAGTTAGAGAACATTTAGATATTGCATGAAAAAAGAGAGATTAAAGAGAGTATGTACATTTGAAAAAAATCCAATTTAATATGTAGTAACAATAAAATAATTTACATGTACTTATTTATTTATATTATTTATTTGACAAAACAAATCTAAAAAATTTGATTTAACAAGGAGAACAATTATTTACAAATAAATACATACGTTACATTTTATCCAAATCTTTCTAATTTCTTAAACCCTTTTTTCAACAGCAAGTCCTGGTTCTGATTCAATATCTGTTTTAGTTCTTTTTTCTTCGCCTTTTTCTTCGTGCTTACTTTTATCCTCACTGCTAGATAGGCGACAAAAACAAATAAATGGACAGATAATCTTAAATTTTTATACTTGGATTTAATAAATAAAAAAACTAACCAATGAACAACAGAACAAAGCCAAGGTTATCACAATAATTAAAACACCCATATTACCATGAATATACCATCCTGTTCTTCCTTTGAAGAACTCTTTCATAACCTTCACATCATCTCCAGTATCACGCACAATTTTTCCTTCATTTTTGGTAATATTCTCCGATTGAACAATCACCACAAGCAAATTGAAAAAGAAGATAATTAAGTTAATTAGGGTAAAATAACATTGTTTGAAGATAGCCATACTTGTTTGAGTATTAAACAAACAAGTTGTATTTGTTGAATATATTTGGAAAACATAAGAACCTTTTTATACTAAACATATTCAAGTTTTTGAAAAACTAGTCTTTTTATATTATAAAATCCATAAAACTTTTTAAATAAACTTTTCAAATAATAAAACTTTTTTTTCTTTAAATAAACTTTAAATATATGCTTTGCAACAGAAAAAAATAAAAAAATGGAAGCCGCCACGGGCTGTGGAAAACAATAATTAGCATGTTTACAAATTACAATTTTTTGTAACGTCATAATTATGTCGAAAATAAATTTTTTCACTTTTTATGTCATCACAAAATAAAGTTTTATTTAAATTATTACCAAGAAATTTAATTGTTAAATTAAAATTTTACGTTTGATTAAACAAAAATATTTTCATTTCAAATTAATAATGATGAGATAAAAAGTAGATATTTAAATAAAAATAATTTTAGTTTCCCTGACAAAATCTTTATCTCATTTTTTAACTAAAATTTTCATTAATAATTTTTTAAATAAAAAATTTTATTTAACTTCATCTCCAACAATGAAATATCTATTACTAATAACACTTGCAATCGCTTGTTCAATTAAAATCATGGTTGTCTCTACCACCACAAAGTTTGTTAATTAAAAGAAAATAATTTAAACAAAGGAAAATATTTTTTTACTCAAACTGTTTTCCCTCCAATATTCAGACAACTGATTGTGAGTCACCGATGCATCGGTTAACTTAGTTTTTATTAAGTAGATCATAATAAATATTTACTTTATTAGTTTACTAAAGTTCCGGAAAAGGTTAAAAACTTATTAACAAATGATTTTCTATATTTTTTAGAGAAGAAGAAACACCTTTGAAAACTAGAAATAAATTGGATTCATTCCAACACCCTTTACAGGATTTAATACTTAAAGAAATAGAAAAAAGGCATTTATTTAGCCTTTATTCAATTTTAAATAATAAAAGAAGTGATTCTAATTTTATTGGAGGTATTGATGCTCTTCCTGTAAATACTCGATCTCTTGAAGGAATTCGTAATAATTGTTATTTTTCTCCAATACAATGTTATTATATGGACGAAAGAAAACGTCGGAGTGTTAAATAGAAATGAAAATTTTAAGATTTTTTTAAGCCTCTCAATAATTAAAAATATTTTGTAATGGAAATAAATCCAAAAGCTTCTATATAAAGATTTTAATAATTTGAAATTTATTTTTTATGAAGCGTAGAAAAAACACTAAATGATAAAGAAGCTTCTAAATAATAATAACAAGGTAGAGATAACGGAAAGTAGTAGGGATTTCTCTAACATTTTCCGGAAAAATTTTTTTTTAAATAACATTTTTCCGATAAATAAAAAAATATTTTTAAATTTATGTCCCTTATCTCCCACCAAAAAGAATCCCTTGCATTAATCCGGCCATTCCAACTCCAAACGGACCATAAGGACCTAAATTTATTACCATTCTTTAAATATCAAAAATTTCCAACCATTTCCCCCTTGAGGTGAAGGACCTCTACGAGGAGCTGTCCAATCAAGGAATAATGGAGCTTGACGTTTTGTCCTTTAAATAAAAAAATTTATTTTATTAGAATCTAAAATAAAAATAACCTTATTTCTGCATTAATCCACTTATTTTCAATGAAAATAAATAAAATTAAAATAAAAAAGATTAATAATTTCATTATTTTAAATTAAACGGTTAAAAATGTTGTTTAAATTTTTTATTATTAAATATATATTTGTTAAAATTAATTTGACTCAAAACCTGAATTTTTTAATATAAAATTAAATAAAAAAACCCCACGTCAAAAACAATTTGGGGAATTAAAAGAAAAGAAAAATTGATTAAATTAAAATTTAATGTTTAAAAAAATGCATTTAATTTTTCAATTAATTTTTTTCTTTTCATTTTTCTTTAATTTAATAATTACAAGAGATAATCTTTTTATAAAAAGGTAATAAAAATAATTTTTTAAAATTAATCTTTAAAAATCATTTCAAATAAAAGGTCTTTTGAAGAGTATGATAGTGATCCCCCACTTGACTGGAATCAACAACCATCAAAATATTCAGCAAAAGAAAAAGGTGGTTATGGCCCATTTGGTGTTGGTTTATTTGGATTAATGAAAGGAGAAGGGAAAAATTATGGAAGTGAAATATCCCCAATTGGTTGGCTTCAAGGGTTATTATTCGGAGGATAATTTAGAGAAAAAAGATATTTTTATTTTATTAAAATTTTTAAAAGTTTACAATTAATTAAAAATGTTTTATTTACATTTCCCTATATTTTAAAATAGAAGTTTATAATATACTCGTAATAAATAGTTTAGAAAATAAAGAAATTTTAAATAATTTGGATTAATAAAAACGAGCGGTCTGGCGCCGCTTCGCGGAATAATGAGATAAATTGATATACAAAAGATTTAAAATAAATTTAAATATTAATCTGTATAATCAAAAATTATTGCACATAAGATAAATTATGAAAGAAATTTGTTTAAACTGTTTTTATTTTATTTTCACCTAATTCCCCGTTTTTTTATAAGAATATTCCTTCATTTACTATAAATAAAATAACCAAAAGAAAAACCAAAATAATTAAAAATGAGCACCGTTTAAGTCGCTGACTGCCATTACAAAAACTGTTTGAGCATAGGCACAATCGCTGCAAACTTCTCCTTTCTTCCATAAAACCAGGTAAAAAATTTCTTTATAAAATTATTTTACAAAAAAAAGTTTATTAAAAATTAACCTGTAAATAGCAGGCAATTCAACACATCCATCTCTTCCACCAGATGGAAAATCTTAAAATTTTTAATTAAAATTTTTTTATTATTAAAATTACCATAATTTACTCGTTGATCACATCCACTTCCAATCCAATATTGTCTTTAAAAAATATTTAAAAAATATTAGAAAAAATAAATAACCTTTGAGTAATTTGCATTGAAATTGTAACACAAGTGTCTTGATTAGGTTCACATTCGAGTGGTTCCATTTCACAAACAGGCAAAGGTAAACCTTGACGTACTCGAAATTGATCTAATACTGTTGTATCTGTTAATAAAATTTTAAAAATAAATAAACATTTTCATAAAGATATTTCTCAAAGGATTACTATGTGTTATTAGAATTTTTACTTAAAAATCTCTCAAATAAATTGTTAAACTATTCTTTTAAAAAACTCTCCTCAAGAACTTCGTCCTTATTATTCTACTATTTGAAAATAAACTAACCGCTTTCTACTCGAACACAACTCATACAATAAAGCCTTGCAATTGTTGCTAAAGCTGCAGCAGTTACTTGACCACCAGTTAACAACCAAAAGGGTAGAAAGACAAAAATAGGACGTTGAATAAGTTCTGTAAGCCTCCATATTTGGGGCATGAGAAAACAATAAAAATTGAAACAATTATTTCTGAAAATAAAAAAAAATGGGATATAACGTCACCTAATCAAAAATTTTGAAAATTCAGTTACAACAAGTTTTATTTAAAGATTTTTAAATCTTCCAAAAAATGAAATTTAAAAAGGGCCAAATGTTTAGAAATTGGAAAGCTACTATTGCACCAAGGATGCCTCAGGAAATGGGCCAGATAATGACAAGCAAATAGCGGAAGGAATAAAAATAATGTGAGGAAAAAACTGAAAGTGAGAGAGAAAAAAATAAAAGGAAGGAAATGACGCTTTAAAAAAAGTTAGGGGCTCTCTATTTCCCTCTCTTGGGACGCGCATTTCTCCTATATTTTTTAACTGCTTTTATGGGGAGAGAGGGGTTGGGGGATGTTTTTAAGAGGGGAAAATTTGTTGGCATTTTGGGAAGAAATGTTTGTCTAAGGATTGGAATAGAAGAGAGAAAGGAAAAGAGAAAAACATCCAAAAGGAAAACAACATAAGGAGAAAAAGATGATGAAGCTAAAAAGAGAGTATAAGAGTTAAATGTTGTGTTGTTAGTTGCCCTCACTAGCACCTTCTTTTTTACCTCTCATTGTCAGGATACAAAAAACTATTGAAAGTTAATCACTTGTTCGCGCCACCAACTTCCCACTCTCTAATCCTTTCTCTTCTTGAGTGGAATAAGGTGAAAAAATTAGAATTGAGTGGAAAGGAAAGGATTTATAAAGGGAGAATCATAAAAAAAGATTGAAAATAATTTTATATAGACCATTTATCTCAATTAAAATCTCCCAATAAATTAAAAAAAAAACTTTCCTATAACTTAAAAATAAGTTTCGAAAATAAAAACCTTGTTTTATATCCTCTTCCCAGTCGTCTCATATTTCTATATCTTTAGGCATTTTTTTATATTTATTTGTTTTCATTACAAATGAATGTGCCATTGTTTGTCTGACAATGAAATGTGTAAATATTCTAATAAAAAAATTATTATTAAGTCACATAAATTAAATATTCAATTTTTAAATATATGTTTTCGATGCTTAAAAAATTAAATTTTAGTTCTTAACCAATAAGGAAAAATAAGCTTTTTGGAGAAATAAAGTTTGGACTATTTAATTTAAATACCAACAATTTTATAAAATTAGTTTTTTACTTCAAAAAAGTAATTTTAAATAAAAATATTGTCAATACTTTATTTCTTGAAAGCAATTGATATTTTTTAAAAGGTCGGATTATAACGAGGAGGCAATTCACAAAAAAATACACGTGAAATTTCTGCAAAAAAACGAAAAAGGAAATTTTGACAGCAGCAGTAAACAGCGGGAAAAAATTTTAGCAGAGGAAGCCAATAATAAAAGGGCAACTTATATACTAGTTTAAATTAAATTTAGCGGCAAAAAATATCAATTTATATAGGGAGGTTTAAAGTAATTGGAGGAAAAGACAGGGAAAAATAAAAATATGTAAAACTACATATTTATGTAAATTAAATTAAAGAAATCATTAGAAACTTGAAAAATTTTATTTAAAATGAACGAGAACTTAAATTAAAAAATGAAAGACTCTAACTGTAAGGTATAAAATGGATTTTTATAATAAAATTAAATTATTAAAACTTTTTTTTGTTCAACTGAAGGATAACAATTTCTGGCAATATTGGGTTTCCATCCAGTAACTGAAGTAGATTCTTGACTAGTTTTATTGTCAACAAGAGGAATAATGTTGGGATTTGGAAAGATCTAAATGAAATTCAATTAAAAATATCTACACAAGATTAACCTCAATAAGTATTCGAAGTATTTTTTCAATTTCTCCCAAGGATGGCCGATCATCTGGAGAGCCAGACCAACACCCATGAAAACCGTAATTAAAAACGAAAATAAAAACCTTTCAATTAAATCCATGAGTAGTCCAGGTAAATTGTCAATTTTAGGTGGTCTCAACCCTTCAGCAACTAACCATAAAATGGTAAAAGGATTTGGTTCCTTCAAGTCTGCAAAAGGGTATTTGCGTGCTACAATTTCCCAGAGAGTGATTCCAAAGGAGAAAATGTCACATTTATAGTTATAACTACAAATAAATTAATTCATTAAAAAAAAGTAAATACATGGACGACTTAAAAACTTCTGGTGCCATCCATGCAACTGTACCCTCATTATTATTTAAACTAGCTTTCTCAGCAACTGTTCCAAAATCACACAACTTTAGGGTTTTATAGTCGCCTGATAGAAGCGTACTTAATTAAAGAAATAGAAGAAAATACTTAAAATTTACTTCTGGGACTTTATATCTCTGTGAACAAAATTGTTCGAATGCAAATAATACAATGCTAAAATTAAATGTATTCTATAATGGAAAAATCAAAATTAAGAAACAAACCATTACATAATTGAAGTGACCAACTCAAAACGTGACAAGACTAAAAAAAAACAAATATAAATTGATAAATCTTACAATTAGATACATGGTAAATGATATTCTTGCGTAGATGGACCACTAAATAAAACTTTTTTATAAGTTTAATAATTGTCATAAAAGATACATTGACTAAGCGAGCCGCCTTCCATCAATTCCAACACTATACCAGAGGCTTCGCCAAAAAGTGCATAGAACCTAACTATATTTGAGTGCCGAAATTTGTGTAGATTCTCTGCTTCAGTCATTAAATTAGTAAGATCACTGGCATTATTGACAATTTTAACTGCGGTTGTGCGACCCTTAAAAGAATTAAATACAATTTTTTGCTTAAATATGTTTAAACCCTAAAAGATGCCTCATAAACTGTTCCATATGAGCCACGACCGAGGAGCTTAATGTTACGAACAGCATTAAATCGTATTTCGCTATAGTCGACAACTTCATAGCCTTCTTTTCCTCGAGATGCCCCATGTTTAAGGTTAGAAGATGATGAATCCACATCTATGTGTAAAGGCTCCATTTGTACACTAGACATATTTTTGATTAATAATGAAAACATTAAGGCAATAATTAAAAGGAAAAGTTCCTTTTTGCAACAATAAAGAAAAGAAACAATAATAACGATTTCATTAACAAGAGGATAGCAAGTATCAGAAATATATCAAAATATCTTTCAACGTTTGCGACGACCGGCACCTTTACGAGCTTCCTTTGGCTTTGGTGGCAGAATGACTCCATCATACTAAATTTAAAACAATATGATAAATTTGTAAACAAAACAAAATAACCTTTTGTTGGAACCATTTTACAGCTTCATCCTTATCGACACGATGTGAAGACCCAATTCGTCCCTGAGCACGACGACGTTTAGCAACTCGAGTTCCAGCACGTCCAAGTACTACATAAAAATCCATTCCATAAATTCCAATTGAAGGATCATATTTTATGCCCAGGTCAATGTGTTCTTGAATGCCAAAACCAAAATTGCCAGTATCGGAAAAATTCTCTCTATAGAGTTCAAATTCCTTCACCTAAATTATTAAAAATTCCCAAAGAAAAAATAGATACAAAACCTTTAAACCACGATCAATAATCTCCTCAGCTTTTGGACCACGCACTGTACAATGAACAGCAATTTTCTCATTACGACGAATACCAAAAGCCCGAACGGTGTAACGAGCCTTGGAAAGAACAGGTGTTTGACCAGTTAATTGTTCAAGGACCTAAAGATGATTAAATGATGTAAGTATGACAACGAGAAACCTTCGCTGCACGAGTAAGTCTATCTCCAGACTCACCAACACATATATTTAGGCAAAGCTTTTGGATCTTTAATTCTCGCATAGTATTATGCAATTTTTTCTCGCGATTTTCAACAATCTGTTCAGCCTTCGTCATTTTTAATAATAACTTGATCTGAAAATACCAATGTTTACGAAACGGTGGGATATGTTGTTAGCGAGATTACGTGGTAAGCAAAATTAATCTGTCTACCGCCGGAAAAATGACTTCATGTATTTCAATCACTATCTTCTTCGTCTTCTAAGACTCAATCTGTTTGTTAGTACTTTGAAACGATTTTGCGGGAAAATTAATTCAAATTAGATAAATAAACAAGTTGGCTTGTTTTACTATTTTACTTTATTTTGTGATCTCGAGTTCACGATCGTTTTTTTTATTTTTCATTCGTTTATTTTTCATTCGTTTTTTTATTTTCATTTGTAATTCGTACTATCTAAACTCTGCATATGCGCACGCAAAAATTTTAAAAAATATAAAATTGTTAAAAATAACTTTCAAAGATAAACTTTTAATTTAAAGGATGATCTCATGGACAGCAGCTGATGGTTCTCTTGATTTTTGTCTTTGGGGCTTACTTTTATAAATTTTAATGAATATTTAAATTTTTTTTATTTATACAGGGCCGCTACCATGCTCTTCAATGTGTTCTTCATGTACTTCTTCAGCTGCTCAACTGGAAGAATGTATATTTTAATTTATAGTTTTATTTTTAATTTTAAATATGACATTTTGTTATTTTTTAAAAGATGCCAGCTGTGGTGATGCTCTTCTACACAATATGATCTTCATCCAAATCCTTCCAGAATCAATTTGAGATTTTGCATTATATTTTCGTTTTCTTTACTATTTTTATTTAGACTGGTGTGCTGACGTCTACAGCCGCACACAGTTTTTGTTTTTATTTTTTTAGAATAGATAATTTTTCAATTATAGATGGACTGTTGAACGACAAGGATCAGGAACATCAACGTGACCGCAAGGAGCAGTGTTTCATCGCAACATGCACGCAAGGAGCCCTGACAGTTGGATGCCGTGGTTTTTTTTTTTTTTGGGTGGGGGTTGGGTTTTCTCCCTTTTCAGTTAGGTGATGCAGTGACGACGACTGGCTCTACGATCGATGGTGCTCTTCAATTGGTATTCATTCAACTTCCGCCCTTGTAAGATCTTTTCTAAATAAAAAAATTGCTAAAAATGCGCACGCTCCTTTATATTTCATTTCCTTTCGATTTTTAACTCGTCTTTGTTGTCTCACCTATTCTATTTTTCATGATTGTTATTTTAACTTGAATTTTATAGCATTTAGATGACTTCAAATGCACTGACAAATAAACAATAGGATCTCAGGTTTATGTTTAAAAGCTAAATTTAGCAGTGTTTAACGGGAAGTGTGTATGCAAGCGGATGCCGTGTGGTTTTATGATTTATTCAGTTGTGTTTTTTCGTTTTTTGTTGTCATAAAATTCAAATTTTTGGCATTCTGTTTATTTTATTAAAGACAAATTATCTCATTAAAAATAGTGAAGGGTAGAGATGTAAAGAAAAACTGAATATTTGTTTTGTTTAATTTCAATAAGAGAGAGAGAAATGAATGGATTGAGAATAATATGCAAAAGAAGGAAAAGAATAATAGATATGAATACGGTTTTTTGTCATTTATTGATTGAGGATCCATCCATTTTTATGATTCATGTGTATGTGTGTATTCGTTGTCTATTTAGATGTTCTATTGCCCTTTTATGCTTATTATTTTAATTAGAATTAAAAAATTTCTAATTTAGAAAAATGCCTAGCGACATTGGTGTTAATGGTGAAAGCAATGAGGATACAAAAGGAATAATTCGTAAAGATAATGGGGCTTTAAAGGAAAAAGATGTTTGCCGAGATTTTTTGAACAATATTTGCAACAGGGTTTTCTTACCATTTTAAAAAATTGCTACTTATTTTCAGGGAAATCGATGCAAGTTCTATCATCCAGAAGAGAATGACAACAAGCAGCAAAACGCTGCTGAGGAGCCTTATCAATTCTGTATTGATTTTCAGGTTTTTATTATTTTTAAACTTGAATAGGATAGAATTTTTCGCATGAGTGTTATGCAAGCTTTGTTTGCGCTCTCATAGGATCGAAAATTCTGATTTTATTCTAGCAATATTGTAGAATGATAAGATTCTCGATTAATAATATATATTTTGCGATTAATCAATTTCAGAACCAAGGCTGCAATCGCGATAATTGTCGCTATGTCCATGCGTTCCGCGAAGATGTTGAGCGCTACAAGCGAACTGGCGATGTGACGCTTGGTCTTGCGCGTGCTTTAGCCGGTTGATTGATTTTTTATTTTTATAATACTTTTATAAATAGAATTATTTTAGTGTTCTGTTTTTTGTAGCTCCTATGATTTTTTAAAATTAGGGCTGTTCGATTACTTTCTTTAATACCTTGCTGTTTTTTTCTTTTGGTTGGTATAACAGAACTTTTTGAATAAAATGTGACGCACAGCCCACATTTAACTTCCAAATTTCCTTTTGCGATTATTTTTTCTTTATTTTATGCAATAATTTAATTTCAGCATTGATGCGTGGAGATATGATCAACTCAATTCCCCTTTGCAAAGAATTCCAAAATGGGCATTGCGCGCGAGGCCCCCAATGCCGTTATTGGCATATAAACAAAGATGAAGAGCGGCGCAAACGCTTTATGGTTCATGGTCGTCATGTTGGCGCGGCCTCTCCATTTGGCGCTTACACAGGGCATGCCGCAGGTGCTTTGGTTAAACAAAATATTTAGTGTTCTACACATAATAAACTAATTAATCATAACTTTTCGGGGTATTACGTTCCCTTCTTACATTTAAGTTTTGGTACAAACTTTGCTCCCTATTATTACTTGTTGCGACTATTGTGCTTTTTTCTATTTCGGGCACAAAATCTTTTTTATTTTTAAAATATAATTTAATAAATTTTTCTCTAGGAATCAGACGTCGTGCTGATGAATATGCTGTTTCATCGTATGATGATTATCTGCCACCAGAGAAAAGAGCAGCAGCGTTTGTTCAACCTTTAGCTCCTATGTTGGCTGCAGGTCCATCTCGTTTATTAGTTGATTTGGAGCGTAGAAATGCTGAATTGATTACTGAGGTTAATTTTTTATAAAGATAAATTAGTAGTTTGATTTCTAAAGGTTGAAAGTTTGAAACGTGAATTGTTACGTGAAAAGGAACGTTATGATGATTTGATGGCACTCTTCCGTGCTACACAGGCTAACCAAACGGCCGCAATTCAGCAGCAGCGGCCAGTTGTTTCTGTTCCGTCTTTAACTTCATCCCAGCCAGGTATTTCAAGTATTAGCGCACAACAGCAACAATCAGGTTCGCTTCAACAATGGGGAGGATCGGGAACTGGAAAAGCAACTCCTAGTTACTTGGGAACTTATGATTGGACATCTAATTAATTAATATTTTTAATAATCTGTATCAGTATATTTTTAAATATTTTTTCATTCTGTCAATTAAGCTAGTATTTTGGGGTTTTGACAATGATTCAGTAATGAGTTTAAAGCATATTTCCAATTTTCAAGATCCTATTTCTCTATATTTTTACTTTAGAATCCTAGTTAAAATCATATGATGAGCATTTTCGCCCTTTATTCTAAACCTGTCTTCTTTTAATTTTGGTAATTTAAATGATTTGTTCGAATAGACTAATGATGTTGAAACCTAATGAAGTCTCTTAATTGAAATTTCTGGGTGATTAATAATTTCGATTTAAAAGAGATTGAGTAATTTGAACATGTTGACTCTTTTTTTAGGACCTTTTCTTTAACTGTCACAAATTAAGACTGACAGCTGTTTTATTTTTTCTTCAACAGTTAAAGGGTGCCTATTGGATAAAAATTTAAAAATACCACTTTAGAGTTCTCCATTTCCTTTAAATTTTATCAAAATGCGAAATCAATACACACAAATTTTGGCGATTTTATTCGCATTTTTCCTTTGTTTTGATCATTTTTCTGTCGTTTGTAAACGTTCTGGAATCTTTGGAAGGTTTATTCATTTAAATAAATTTTTACTTTTACATTGTTCAGTAGAGGAGGATCTTCTCGAAGTGGAGGACATGGTTATTCACAGGGGATTGGACGAAGCCATTATCCCTCGCATAATTATGGAGGTTCTGGGCGAAGAAGTATAACAGACAGATTACTTGGCAGGAACAAAGGTGGAGGCTTTGGCAACAGAAACCGTGGAGCTCTTGCAGGCGCAGCTGGTGGAGGATTACTTGGTCATGGTACGCGAAAAAGTGGAGGAATTTTGGGAGGGCTTGGCTCTCGTGGGCACGGGGGCAAGTAAATATTTCCTCAAAATTTTAAATAAATTCTAAATTATTTTAGGTATCGAAGTAGTGGTATAGGATCCCGATCCCGTGCTGGAACATTTAAAAACATGTTGGTAGGTGCAGCCGGAGGTTTTTTGGCGTATAAAGCAGGAAAAGCTATTATAAAAAATGTTGCTCGTCCTATGATGTAAATCTATTTAAAATGTCTTAATATATATCTATTTTGCAGGTGGAATAATCGTCCTTACTATTGGGGTGAGTACTCGAAAACTCACTAACTTTTCCAATTTTCAGGCTCTCAATATCAACCTTCTTATCAAGGGGGATACGGCGGTGGATATGGAGCTGCTCCTTCTAAAACAATGTGCCGAATGCCAATTGAGCCAGATGATCCCGTTTTGGGCCAGGTTTATACGTCCGACAATATGAAAGTTAAAGAAATTGTTTGGTCTTGTGAGATTAATGAGGTATATTGAATGATTCACTAAAGAATAAACATTAAATATTTATAGGAATGTTGTGGTTATGAGTGTTGTCCTCGTTATTAGAATAATTTTGACAAAATTTTTTTTGAATTTTATTAAAATTTAATTTGTATATTTGATAAAATTCATAAGAAATAATGTAAAGTTCTTATTTTAAATTTTACCCTTTTAAAAATGTACGTTCTATGTACTACATATTAATGTAAAAAAATAAAATGACTTTGCTACTTTTAATATTTTTGAATTTTCACCTTTTTTCTATTTCTCTCTATTTTCAACTTTTTCCCCTAATTTATAAACATATAAACTATGTATATGGAACTGATAACAATTTGAGATGTACATATAGTGTTGTTGTCCGTCATAAAAAAACGATAGAAAATTGCAAGTTATTTGAGTCGACTGATTGTATTTTTACTTTATTTTTAACTTTTCTATTAATATTTTTACATATACATATTTTATCTTTAATATTTGAAATTGATTTAATTATAATTTTTAAGAACTTAAATGCCAATTTATTCTTCTGGAAATGCCCAAGCTTGGTATTCACCTAAACAAGCTCTTTGTATTGCAATTACTTTAGCAATTGTTGATTTGGCAGTTAACATTTTTGGATTGGCTTGGAATGGAAAATTCTTTACTTTTGATAATCTAGAACATTGGTTTAATTTTAGCAACTATACTTTTACAACTAATCCAATTGATTTTCTTGCTGTTGCTATTTTACGAATCTGTATTCTTCTCGGTGGAGCTGTTGGTGTCTATTGTAATCCAAAGGGAGGGGCTGAAGCCTGTGCTACACTTTCTAATGTATTTTTTATTTTTATTAAATAAGTAAGTAGAATATTTTGGCTTTATTTTCGATAAATGGATAGTTTCAAGTTTTTAACATATAAGTGATTTTAACGTTTTTCTCATTCTCCCTGAGACGTTCGGGAACGTTAGGCTCACATTTACTTTAAATCTTGTTAAACTTAAAGTTCACTTTTGCATTTATATTGGTTATTGTCGCCTTTTCTCCCATCAAATTGCTTGCTTTTTATGAACATGATGATCTCAAATTTGCTGTTGGTGATTGGATTCTTATGGTATAATACACATTTAAAAATAATAAACATTCAAAGATTTGGTGTATTTTGGCTGCTTTATTTGTTCAAGCAATATGGGTTAGTGTATTAGCTCGTGTTCGAGAAGTTGTCTTTGTTGGACGACAACGACTATTTTCTAATGAAGATGAGCAATATTTCTCAGAATTGCAACGAAAAGAATGTGAAGTAGCCGATCAAAAACGTGAAACTTTTGTTATGCTCTTACGCCTTCTTGGATATATGGCGAAGGAATGGCCATATTATGGTGTTGCGTTTATTTTCTTATTTTTCTACTCACTTTCAAGAGTATTTGTACCTTATTTCACTGGACAAGTGGTTAGTTTTTAAATTTATTCTAAATAGTTTAAATATACTAACAATAAGGAAAATAAGGGAAACTTATTCACAATCTATTAGTATCATACATAAATAATATTAATCAAAACAATATAAGCATTGTGATATAGTAATAAGGAGAATATGAGTCTTGAACAATAAGGTTAGGGAAATGAATAATTTATATCAATATTAATGGAATTGGTGACGATAATAGTATATACATAGCAAGTGGAGAAGTTAAGAGAAAGCAAGTAATGAGCAGCGATTTTGAACATGCACAAGCAGCATCCTAAGCAAGTACAGAAACTCTTCTATTGCAAAGCGGACGACTAAAAATTTAGAAAATTTTTGAGAATTAAAAAAAATTTAAATACTTATTTGTCGTGTTATTCCTCTCCCGAATTTTCCTTGGACTCTTCAGTGCTGTAAATGTCGCTGACTGTACCATCAATGCTACTTTGACCTTTCTTTTCTTCGTCCTTATCCTTCTTTTCTCCACCTTTATCTTTCTTTTTATCATCACTGCTCTTCTTTTTTCCTTTCTTGCTCCTCTTCTTTCCATCTTTATCATCCAAACTGCTACTACTGCTGCTGCTTTTGGTCTTAGCCGTATTCTCCTTCTTGGACTTCTTTTCTTTGTCATCTTTTTTGTCCGCTTTCTTGTTAGCATCAGATTTGACGTCGGATTTGTCGTTAGCCTTCTTTGAATCCGATTCAGATGCAAGTCCTGATTCGATGTCACCGGCCGTCTTCACGGTTGATTTTTCATTGTCCTTATCGTCCTTTTTGTCTTTATCGCCAACACAGAAGAGACAATAGATCTGTTTTTATTTTTTTTAATGAGGATTAATTTTAAAAGCACTAACCACTCCAACCAATATAGCTATGACCAAGATTATCACTACGATTATTATGATGATGGGAAGAATGCTGGCTCCAACAATAATCCCCGATGTATTTGATTTGAAGAATGTTTCCATGATCTTCTTGTCATTCTCGATGTTGTGCACAGACTTTCCACCATCCTCTGTTCGAATAATTACCATGTTGAGTAGCAGGATGAAGCTGATCATCAGCGAAGAATGCGCGAAGATCGTATGCATAGTGAAAGTTTATGAGTCTATAGATGTTGAAGAGTTGGCTGTTTTAGCCTTTTTTATAGTCTATATTTGCTTAATCTGTTAATTGACATTTTAATCCATAAAAATTATACATATCAAAAAGAATAAAAATTGTTTTATTTTATAGGTTGGAGCTGTATTTGGTGCTGATGCTTCTTATGAACACCTTTTTAATTATGTTATAATTATGGGTATGTTCCATACTTTAATCATTATTTTCTAAACATCTACCATTTAGCTTCTCTATCCCTGTCAAGTTCTGTTTTTGCTGGGTTGCGAGGAGGATTCTTTACCTATTCACAGGTTCTATATGTGTTTTGAATTGATGACTTTTTGTTGTGATTTTCAGGCAAGAATTGATAGGCGTATTCGTGGAGATCTTTTTCGTTCCTTTGTTAAGCAAGAGGTTTTTTTAAATAAATTCTTATTTTAATTTTAACATTTTATAGATTGGATTCTTTGATGCTAACAAAACTGGTAATTTAAAAATTAAAAATTTTACTTAAACTTATGTTATAGGAGAAATCTGTTCTCGAATAAATGCTGATTGTCAGACAATGTCTAACACATTGGCTCTTTATATGAACGTTTTTTGCCGCAATATGACTATGTTAATTGGTTCACTTATTTTCATGTTCCTGCTTTCATGGCGTCTTACTGTTGTCACATTCACTGCTGTTCCTATTATTTTTTTGATTTCTAAAGTTTTTGGTGTTTATTACGATGTGAGTTTAAAAAAAAATATTTAAACTATTTTTTGTAGCAAATTGCTGAGGAAAGTCAAAACAGCGTGGCTAAAGCAAATGATGTTGCAGAAGAGGTACTTAGCGCAATACGTACTGTAAAGAGTTTTGCCTGTGAACGTTTTGAATCTCTTCGTTTTCTTTCCTACTTAAATATTACCTTGAGTATCGGCGCACGTAAAGCAACAGCACATGTTGGTTTTCTTCTTACCACTGAGGTTTTTGTTTATTTATAATTTTAGTATAATTTAAAGTTTTTACAAATGGGAATTTTAACTATGGTTCTTTTTTATGGTGGTCATTTGGTTATTCAAGGGAAAATCGACTCAGGACTTCTCGTTTCTTTTATGCTCTATCAGTTTCAATTGGGAGAAAATTTACGTGTCAGTTCTTTAACTTTCTAGCTCTTAAATAATTTGCTTTAAAGGAACTGGGTGAGGTCTGGAATGGATTAATGCAGGCAGTTGGTGCTTCGAGAAAAGGTTTATTCTTCTGTGGCTTAATGTTTTATATTTCATTAGTTTTCGAACTGATTGACCGACAACCTGAAGTGCTTAATGATGGACATATGGCTCTTGATGACAGAATTGCTAGAATGGAGGGAAGGATTGAATTTCGAAATGTCCATTTTCGTTACCCAACACGGCCTAATATCCCTGTACTTAAAGTACGTTTTCTTATTTTGTAAAAATTTTCAACTTTTACAGGGCCTTTCCTTCACAGTCGAGCCTGGTCAGATTGTAGCATTAGTAGGGCCTAGTGGAGGTGGAAAGAGTTCGTGTATTGCTTTACTTGAGCATTTCTATGAACCAGAATCTGGGGAAGTACTTCTTGATGGTGTGCCAGTACGCGATTACGATCATAAGTTTTTGCATACAAAAGTTTCACTTGTTGGACAGGTTTTTGCTTTATAACGTTTTATCTAATGCATTGTGTCACAGGAGCCGGTACTTTACGCACGTTCCGGTAGACCAAAACTTTTAGAATTAATATAAGGACTTATTTTATCTAAAGTTCGCGAAAATATTGCTTATGGAAGCACTGCAACATATGAAACTATACTACGAGCGTCAAAACATGCAAATGCTCATGGGTTTATAACAGAAGCACAAGAAGGTTAGAATAAAAATATCAAAAATTCTAAGATAATAAGGTTATGAAACGAGTGTTGGAGAAAAAGGAGGCCAAATGTCTGGAGGACAAAAGCAGAGAATTGCCATTGCTCGTGCTTTGGTGCGAGAGCCAGTTGTGTTGCTACTTGATGAGGCAACATCCGCACTTGATTCAGAATCGGAGCATTTAGTCCAAGAGGCTATTCAGCGTAATCTTAGGTAGATAATTTTTTACTTTTTAATTCTATTTATTATAGGGGCCGAACTGTTCTATTGATAGCGCACCGCTTGAGCACCGTAGAGAACGCCGACAAAATTGTAGTGATTAGTGGGTAATAATTTCTATGTTATCATAAAATCGGAATCAACTTTTAGAGGTCGGGTAGTTCAGGAAGGTGTGCATAAAACCTTAATTGCTGAAGAAGGTCTTTATAAACAATTGGTGCAAAGGCAAATGCTCGGTTTGCCATGACAACACAAATTAATTAAAATCATTTTTAAGGTTCTGAACTAAGCGAAGATTTTACAGCGCCAAAACAAACTCACGGCGAAAGAGTTCCACGTACGCGGTCTACCAAACGAGTTCCACGTTCTACTTCACCAAGTCAACAGAGTACAGTACAATCTTTTCTTGGTTCTAGTATGGCCAGTTCGTATCTTTAAATTAACAAAAACTGGATTCAAAAAACCAGGTTCGTAAAAATTAATCTTGTTATTAAACTAACAATAAGGATAATCTTTTTAATTTTATTATTTTGGTAAAAGTTGTAAATATTACAATTTTAAGAGAACAGAAAAATAAAAAACTTTAAAAATTCAACAGAGACTAAAATAAAGATAAACTTTTCAGCGTCTAAATCCATTTCCTCTTTTCCTTCCCCTTTCTTGACCATTCCACTAAATCATTTTACTTTAAAATTAGTTAATTTCTTACTCTTGTTGATGTTCCTTGATTTGAGTGAGGAACTTGTGGCATAAATGTAGCAGGCATATATGGATGAAAGTGGTATTGATGTGGATTAACAGGAGAATAACTGTAAATAGGCCCAGAAGAAGGCTTTAAAATCAAAAATAATTCCTCTAAAATTTTTAATAACCTGCTGCTGCCACTGAATATTTGGAGGCAATGCTGGTATATTGGGTTCTGTAATATTCTGCTGACCACCACTTTTCCCTCGATTACGCGCATGTTGACGAGACTTATTGTTAGAATAAATATTAAATGACATTTTCCCAATATATTACCTGGAAACGATCACCTCGAGGTCCTCGACTACCCCCACCTGTATTGCGATTTTGCCACCTTGGCCGATCTTAAAAATATCCCAAGTTATTTTCTAGAGTTCAACCTTTTATCGTAACTGTCCGCTCCCGTTCAGCATGTAATAAGGCATGTTCTACTTCACCCATTGTTGGAAACTCAAATTCGCCAAATTCATTTTCTCTTTTTAGGAGAACCACAAAACAGGGATGTCCAACTACCTACAATATAAAGGAATGTTTAGATTTACATTAAGAAAGATACATAGCGATTGCGTAAATTTTCCAAAATAGTTTGTTGTGGATTAACCGGATAATATCTGAAGAAGGGACTTTTAACTTTGAAATAATTTTTTAACCTTAATTCAGCATCAACCTGACAATCATTTTCACTCTTAACTTCCTCCTCTTCATCACCAATAGGTAATGTAACTTGAGAATAAACTTGTAAATGACTGCTTCCACAACCGGTGTCCTCCTCGAAATTATTTGGTGAAGCAAAAATTTGCTTAGATGCACTTAAAATTGATGAATAAAAATTTAGAAAGTTGAGAATACATAATGAATGGTTGCAAAAAATCCATGTTCAACTGTGATTTTGATATTACAGTCCCATGCGGTTTTGGCAAAAGAAATTGTCGTAGGAGAGTGCAAACACGTATTGATTCAGGAATATTTTGAACCTTCAAAGGGGGGAGCATTAATTAAGATAAAAACTTGAAAAAATACAAACTGTGTAAGAAAGCCATGTCAGTGAGGACGATGAATCTTGACTCGGACAAACGTCTATTTCGATTTTTCCACCATTTTTATCAATAATCTCGTTGTCAGAATTATTTGAATGTTGTTCTTCCTCTTGATGATCAGAAAGAATTATCCGTTCCTCATTGTCAGTCATTTTCTTATTCATATCATCACCAATATGCGAATCTCTTATCTCTTCTTCATCTTCAAATTCATAATATACTAGTGGTTTGGCTTTTACAAAAAAACCATTTTCCAGAGATTCATTTTTGCCCTCGTTATGTTCAATAATTCGTCGACATGCAAATTTTATAGTACATGTCCAAAAAATAGTATCGGAAAATTGTTCTATTCGAGAGCCATCAAAACCTATTAGATTAGAAAATAATAAAATATTTTTTAAAATAAACCTTTTAATGAATTATTTGAAGGCAGAACCCAAATTCGACGAAATTGAGCATTTTTTAATAAGGAATAATCAGCCTGGGAGAACTTGTGCCTATTTGTATTTTCTAAACTTTGTAAATTCTTTTTGACCATATCCACTAAAAAATTAGGGTGTTTAGACTAAAAAATTTATGTCTTAAAAACATTTTTCATTTGATGATTCTTTATTATCACTTAATGAATTTATTTTTCGTTGTCGAATATTATATAAAAATTGCTGATCTTCAATGCTTGTAACCTCTTCATCATATTTGGAATATCCTTGAATTTTTTGCCAAATTTGCTTATCATTTATTGAAATATTTGAATTAGGTCGTTGACCGTCACACTAAATTTTTTTATTTAAAATTATTTATATTACAAACATTATTTTCGTCTTTGTGAGTCCTTGAACATTTCAATGAGCATGTTTTTGATAGACATTTAGGACATTTGTATATAGCGGTAGATAAACAAATTGCACAAATATGGCCATTTTCCTTCTGAAGATCGGACAATTTTGAAGTGAAAGGTTTAAGAAATAAATTTTGAATCGAAATCTCAGTTGTCATATCTAAATTTTTAAAAGTTCATAAGAAAGAAGATGTTTTATGAATTGGAATGGCAAAGATAATGTTGACCAAAAGAATTTATCCTTTTTGAAAATTACCACATTAGATTACCAGATTGACTAAAACGTCGGTTTGTGACGCTTCCTTAATAACTTGTTTTGTTGCAAAGTCAAAATTATAAATTCTATACAGTATTCCGAGAAATTTTTATTTATTTATTTCATTTTTTTGTTAGCTATTTCTAAATTTTAATGCTTAAAAATTTTCTTTTTAGTCATGGAAGATATTAAACAAACACTATATGCCGTTCTAGGCAAAAGAAAACTTGGACAACCCAAATATACATTTACCCAAGGTGGTAAAGGTCGTCAACGATTTTTATGTCAACTTATGGTCGATGGGATAAATTATGGTTTTCCTTAGTATTTATTTATAATTTTAATTATTTGTAGTTGGTTTTGGCAATTCCACTAATAAAAAGGATTCTCAATCTAATGCTGCACGAGATTTTGGACAATTCTTAGTTCGTGAAGGAATAATAAATGCTCAAGAACTTCCTCAATTACAACAAATTAAGGTTCTTCTATTTCTTGTTACCTATAATTCATCTATTTTTAGACTTCAGATTTGGAGGCTAATAATTCACAATATCATATGGATAATAAAGAAGGAACTTCTTTTCCTTTGTCTCATCATGTTAATTCGAATTTTACAAGTGATGAGGTCTCGCCAGTCAAACACGATTTTAACCGTCCTAAAACTCATTTTGATCAATATATTGAACAGAAAGCAGAAGAGATTTCCCAGGTTTTTTATAACGAATAATCTCATTTTGTAAAATTCAGTCAGAATCAATAGATATGACTTCAGAAATTCATGGTGGATGGACTATGGAAAATTGTAAACAAGCACTAAATGAATTTTGTCAAAGAAATCGATTTCTTCCAAGAGCTTATAAAATTAGTAAGGATGGAACAACTAATAGCAGGTTTAGTTGCATTGTCTAGTGTTGTGTTACTACAAATATTTCACCCTGCATTTGACCTAAATGTGCATTTTATTTTTTTTGGTTAATCCTCTAAAGTTGAATGCATATTAGATTAAATGTTTTCTAACATTTACTTTTCACTTTCTTTAACTTCTTTCGTATTTCGATTAGTTGAACTTAGTCGTTCAACTTGATCGATAATAACATTTGAACGACCGAATGCTCGCTATTATTTTTAATAAATAATTATTAATTTTCAGTACCTATGTAGCCGAGAATGAGCTCTTTTTGTCTAAATTTAATAGAAGTTCTTGAAACTTATTGAATTGATATTTATTATTTATTTTTTAACAGCTATCTACGGACGTGGCCAAGGTTCTACAAAGAAAGTAGCTGAAACTACTTGTGCATTATCCATTGTTAGGCAGCTTTTCCATATTGGTTAAATATTTCCTTGATAATTTCATTTTTAAAATGTTAATTTAGGTGCTATACCTTCATCTTCCGATAAACAACCGTCAAATAAAAATGTGAACGCAAAAAATGTTTTTGATTTTATCATTAGGAATATTATACATTTTTTTAGCTGGCTGAAATAAATGTACATGTCGACCCAGGATTAAGTACAAGAATTGTAAATTATTTGGCTGATATGGGAATTGATCCAGTTGCTGATGGATTAGATGAGGCAACCGTTGATAATCCTAAATCTTTATTAGTAGATAATAAATTGGTAGAATTTCCTCAGTCAGAAGTAAAGCCTTCTTGTGCAAGCATTGTTTGGTCACCTCCTTTCCAGAATTGGAATCCATGGATGTTTGTTTCTTTTTAACATTTTCTTTATATCTTAATTAGAGCTTCAAATATTGATAACCAACCGGTTGCTTTTTGGTCAATGGAACGGATTAGTGATGATTTATTGATGAAAGAAAAGTATAAACAAATTCCTCCACAATTGGTTAAGGCAAGGGAGAAGCTTCCAGTCTTCAATGTTTGAATATTTAGTTATAATTTTAACTATTTCTTTAAGCATCGTACACAAATAATCAAAGCTGTAAATGAACATTCTGTTGTATTAATAAAAGGTTCTACTGGTTGTGGAAAGTCAACACAGGTTTTTCTTATTTTCTTTTGTCATTAAAATTTTATAGATTTGTCAATATTTACTCGAAAGTTTTTTGCTTGATAAACAAGGAGCAACGTTTAATTGTTATGTAACGCAACCTCGTAGAATTTCTGCAATTACACTGGCTGAACGAGTTGCCGCTGAACGATATGAACAACTTGGAGAATCTGTTGGATATTCTGTGCGTTTTGAGTCAATAATTCCAAGACAATATGGTGCAATAATGTACTGAACTTTTTTTTTGAAATTTATTTTTATAATTAAAGGTTTGTCACTGTTGGAGTGCTTATGCGAAAAATGGAAATGGGTCTGAGAGGAATTTCTCATATTATTGTTGATGAAATCCATGAACGTGATATTAATACAGACTTTCTATTAATTGTAGTTAGAGACATGCTTCGTGCTAATCCAAAACTTCGTGTGTTGTTAATGTCTGCAACAATTGATGTAACATTTTTTATTTTGAAACTTTTATATTTTAACAGACATCTCTTTTTACTAATTACTTTGGCCAATGCCCTATTATTGAAATTGAACAACGTGTACATCTTGTTCGTGATTTTTATCTTGAAGATATTATTTCTATGTTAAAATATATGCCACAAGTTCCAGAACCTGATAGAAAGAGGAGAAAGCAAAAATCTGGAAGACCTGAAACTTCTTCGGCTGCCGATGTTGATGAAGAAAATGATGAATTGTCAATGAATGTGACGGATGATTTTCTTGTTTGTGGGAATGAATATTCACCTGAAGTTAAGCGGGCACTTGGAAGGATCACTGAAAGAGAAATTCCAATTGAATTAATTGAACTTTTACTTTCTGATATTGATCTCAATGGAAAGCCTGGCTCCGTTCTTATTTTTCTTCCTGGTTTTTATTTATTTAGTTCTTACATTTTTATTTATTCAAAGGTTGGCAAATGATTTCTCTTATTTGGAATCGTTTAATGCTCCATAAAGTTTTTTGTAATTCAAAGCGTTTTGTCATTCTCCCTCTACATTCACAACTTTCTGCTAGAGAACAACACAGGGTATTTGAACCAGTAACCCATGAACAACGAAAAATTATTCTTTCTACAAATATTGCTGAAACGTCTGTTACTATTGACGATGTTGTATACGTAATTGATTCATGCCGGTATAACCCCTAATTTGTAAATAAATTAGAATATATATCTTTCCAGCGTTAGAGAGAAAATGTATTCATCTAGAAACAATATGTTGCACTTTGCTAATGTTTGGGTAATATTCTAAATATTTTTTGATTTATATTTTGCTAATCTTCATACTTGAAGGCATCTCGAACAAATCTAATACAACGGCGTGGTCGTGCAGGTCGAGTCCAAGAAGGATTCTGTTTCCATTTGGTCACTCGTGCACGCTTTGATGCTATGGAGGAACATCGAACAGCAGAAATATTACGAACACCTCTTCATGAGATAACTCTTACAATCAAACTTTTACATTTGGGTTCGGTTGGTGAATTTCTGGAAAAGGCAGTACAACCACCACCGATTGATGCTGTTGTTGAAGCCGAGGTTAATTTATTATTTTTATTTCACGAATGCCACTATTTTTATATTAAGGTTTTACTTCGTGAAATGAATGCCTTAGACAAGGATTTGGAATTAACAGAGTTGGGACGTATTCTTGCTCGTCTTCCAATTGAACCCAAACTCGGTTCCATTTTTATTCTAAATAAAGATGGATCATTTTTAGGAAAAGTGGTTTTGTTAGGTTCTGCTTTGGGTGTTGGTGATCTTATGCTTACTTCAGGTTTGATAGTAAAGAGGGACAATGAATCTTATTGTTAGAAAATATTGTAAGGTTGAGAATGTTCATGCTTCATTTTATTTTTTACCCACTTAACCATCTAGTTGTTGTCTGCACATTCTTTTCCCATTTATTAACTTACATAAGCCAATGAGGAGTTTGCACTGCTTTGTCTTAATTTTATTTTTTTCAGCTGCTGCTACAAGTTTCAACACTCCATTTGTTCCAAGGTTTTTAATTCTTATAATTTTGAAATTTTTTACAGGGAGAGAATGCACACAAAATTAGCAAACATACACCGATCTTTTTCTGGTAATCGTCCATCAGATCATATTGGATTAGTTAATGTAAATCAACAATTTTCTGAAGAAATGGATATTGATGTTTCTTCTGCAGAAAATTTATGTCGTCGCTATTCTTTAAGTTATCCTTTGCTCTGTATGTCTCGAGAAGCGAAACGGTTTTATTTTGAAGTTTTTTTTAAATTCGTTTATATTTTTTAGTCAACTTTATGACGTTCTTGTAAATCATTCAGGATTCCCAGAATCAGCATTTACTTCCTACAAAATTGATGTTCGTGGACCAGATCCAAATTTAGATGTTTTTCTTTCCATGTTAATTTCGGCATATTATCCAAATGTCTGTTATTTGAGGTTTATAATTTATAGGATAGATTTGAAATATGATAATAGATATTTAGGGATCGTCGAAGAGTATTCACCTTAGAACAAGCAGTTGCGCTACTGAGTAATATGTCTGTTTGTGTACCTTTTAATCGTGGAGAACAAACTAATTTTTCATCTCCACTTTTTATATTCAGCGAAAAGGTAAATAAAAAATATTTTATTAAAAATATCCTATAATCTATGCTTGTTCCATAACTATTAAACTAAAATTCCTCCTATAGATTACGCCAAACTCGAGTATGAGAGTAATCGAATGTCTATTATAGTCCTAATTAGAGTTTATCATGTCCTGCTTCCTTAAATGTGTTCCAGGTAAAACAAACTAGTGAAAATTGTGAAATTCCCCGTCAATCATTTGTCAATGAATTTGCTGCACTTTCATTACAATTCCAGCTTAGAACCAATTGCATTTCTTGTAAACAAATATCAATGATCTCTCCTTTGCAATTATTGCTTTTTGGCTCTCGAAAAGTTGAAGCAATTGGGATTGATAAAGTTCGATTGGACAAAATGTGTATATTCTATTTATATCAGTACAATAAAGTTTTAGGATTCCATTAAACTTATCTGCCAAAACGGCTGCGAATATTGTTGCTTTACGTTCTTGTATAGAGTCCTTAGTTGTTAAAACATGCATGCATCCAGAACAGTTGTCTGAACAGTCTAAACAAGTTAACTATTTTACTTATTTAATATTTTATTCTTTATAGGATAAAATTTTAATTGGATTAATTCGTGAACTTTCTTCGGATAGTACTTGGATTCCGTCTGGTGAAGAAGGACTGCAACCTTTTGAGCATCAAACATCGAAAGGAAATGTACATAGATATAGCTTGAACGAACAAATTTCTTATGCAACTCCATTGAATCAAACGTTAATTTAGATAATAATTTAAAAAATTTTTATCTAGGATGAATTTGTCCTCAAATCCTCCTCTTCTAAGGACGTTAAAAAGGCCTTATGGCTCTCCACCATCTATTATTGACGTATATGGAAATAAACCTTCTCCTTTAGGTTTTTATAAAAAAAAGTTTTTAAAATTTTTTCTTTTAAATAGAACCTAATAGTTCCGGTCAAGAAGCAGTTGCCGCTGCAGAAGGATTAGCATCGTCTTCAAATTTTGATAGACGTGGATTACCATATACAGCACATGCTCCTCCAAGAGGTGATTTCAGCTCGATGGCTGGCTACGGGTGTGGCTTTTGGTTGTTTTATTAAATTATCAATTATTTTTCAATAATTTTTTATTTTGTTGGATTAAAGAATACTTTCAATTTTTAGGCCAAGCAATTATTATGGAAGTAACAATCAACAAAATCAGTTACCACAAGGTTTGGTACAATTTAATGGTATGTCTGGAAGAGGAATGAGAGGTGGATTTGGACGGCGAGGGTTTGGCAATCGTCGTTCTGGAGGTTTTCGTAGAAAACGAGGACTTTAGTATTAATTATATTTATTATTTATCTTTTTTTAGTTTGCTCAAGTTTTACTTGTAATAAAAATTTCACATATTTCTCCAAAATTCACTACGTTTTTTTCGAATTTATTGATTATTTTATTATCTATATATTTTATCTCAAATTTGTTACGAATATGTTTTCAATATTTTCATTAATTTTTAATTCGCATTCCTCGCGATCCATCATTTGCTGTATAACAAAAGTCAAAAAAAATTATCTTACAACAATGTGTCAAGGACCTTCTTTGAAAGAAATTATTATTTTGAAGGATCATGTAAATTCTAAGGTATTTAATGTTCAACTTAATCGTTCTGATAAACGGAACACTTTTACAGACAACTTTTGGAGGTTTATTTAATTTTATATTTTTGCATATGTTCATTTTAGAGAAATAAAAACTGCCTTTTCTTATTTGGCTGAAGAGCCAACATGTAGAACTATTGTTCTCTCAGCAAATGGGCCTGTTTTCTCTGCAGGAATTGATCTAAAGGAGGGAGTGAAGGTTTGAATTTTTATATCGATTTTTCTATTAGGATAGGAACTCTCCAATATCATCACAGATGATTCTTTGGATGTTGCACGAAAAGCTTATAATTTGAGAGGATTAATTGGTCGTTATCAAGAAAGTTTTTCATCACTAGAACAATGTCCAAAGCCAGTAAGTAGTATTTAAATTTTCTCCTTCAAATATTTTTTGATCATTGCTGCCATTCATTCGCACTGTATTGGCGCAGGTATTAATTTGGTTTCGTGTGCAGATGTGCGATATGCCTCCAATGATACTGTTTTCTCAATTAGAGTAAATTAAGGGATTTGATTTCATTGATTTAATTTTAAGGAAGTTGATATTGGAATAGTAGCTGACGTTGGTATACTTCAACGAATTAACAAAATAGTTGGAAATGACAGTTGGTCAAGAGAAATGGCTTTTAGTGGAAGGGATGCACTTGCTTCAGAAGCGTTAAACTTTGGTTTTTTATAAATAAATTGTATTAACTTCACTTATTTTAAGGTTTTATATCTCGTATTTTGGACACTAGAGAAGAGTGCTATGAGGCTGCACTTAACTTGGCTAGGAAAATCGCATTAAAAAGTCCAACTGCTGTTCAAGGAACAAAATTGGCAATGAACTATGCCCGTTCTCATGGAATTGCAGTTTTTATTAAATTTCTGAGAATTTTTTAAAGAAAAATTATTTAAAGGATTCTTCCGAATGGATAAGAAATTGGAATGCATCAATGCTTCAAACTACAGATATTGTTGAGAATGTCAAAGCAAAACTGACAAAGTCAGTTGATTACCCTGTTTTCAAAGATTTTTGAAAATCTTAGGAACTTTTCGTAGTATTATTTCTAACAATAAGGTCTTTGTATGTAATATATATTAATGGGTATCTAGTATCATTTAAAATTAAATTTTAGAGAATAAAATAACAAATTTATAAATTATTTGATTATTTTTCTTTTTGTAAATACTTGGACATAAATACCTTAAAATAATCAAAAATTTAACTTGATTTAATAAATTTTCAAAAGTTTTTGTCGGATAATCAAATCGCAAAATGCTCAACACTGGGTATTTTTTATATTTATTATCTTTTAATATATTCATTTTTAACAGAAAATTTATTGGAAAGACAGTTCTAATTACTGGAGCATCAAGAGGAATTGGCAAAGAAATAGCATTAAAATTGGCCAAAGATGGAGCAAATATTGTAATTTGTGCAAAAACAGTTAAAGAACATTCAAGTCTTGCTGGAACTATTTACAGTGCTGCTGAAGAAATTGAAAACGTTTTCCAGATCTTTAAAATAAAGTTACCTATTAGACATTTTAACAGAATGGAGGAAAAGCATTACCCATTCAAGTAGATGTTCGAGAAGAGGCACAAGTACAAGATGCCGTTGAAAAAGCGGTATACATGAACTAACGATTTCTTCATAAACGTTTTTAAAGGTACACAAATTTGGAGGTATCGACATTTTGGTTAATAATGCAAGTGCCATTTCTTTAACTGGGACTCTTGATACACCCATGAAACGTTATGATTTAATGCATCAGGTTAATGTACGCGGAACTTTCCTTATGTAAGAATTCTTATTCTATATTTACTTCTGGTAAGTATTGATTGTGTGTTGTTTTGAGAAATAATATTTGGTATATACATAGATTAATAAAATTGGAAAAAGTGTGTCGCGCAACGGTGGTGCAGTGGTAGAATTCTCGCCTGCCACGCGGGAGGCCCGGGTTCGATTCCCGGCCGTTGCAGATTTTTTCATTTTTAAATATTCAATTTTTTATATACCAAGTTTTAAAGGTCTCAAAAATGTGTGCCTTATTTACGACAAGCAAAGAACCCTCATATTCTTAATTTGAGCCCTCCGCTTCTGATGCAAACCCAATGGTTTAACAGACACTGTGGTTGGATTTTTACGAAAATTTAAATTCATTTTCCAATAGCCTACACAATGTCCAAGTACGGAATGTCAATGTGTGTTCTGGGAATGCACGAAGAATTCAGAAAATATAATATTGCAGTTAATGCTCTTTGGCCAAGGACCGCTATTTGGACAGCTGCATTGGACATGCTTACTGCTGGTAAAGGAAAACTAATAAGTAGAAAGGTTTAAACTTTTTAAATTTATGTATATTTTTTCTAAAAACAACTAATTTATATACATACAGCCAGATATTGTGGCCGATGCAGCATATGTGATCTTAAGCAGAAATTCAAGAGACTTCACTGGAAATTTCTGTCTTGATGAGGATATTCTGAAAGAAGCGGGAGTTAATGATCTTTCTCAATACTCTTATGAACAAAGTAAATTTATAATGTTTTGAGATTTCCTTTTCATTATTCTAGATTCTCAACTACTTCCTGACTTTTTTGTCCCTGGTGTTGATTTTGCACGTGATTATCATCTCTGGATGAAAATGTTTGAAAAGAGTAAAATTTAGATAACAGTTTGTAAATGTGTATGTTTTAACTAACTAGAATAATGAACTTTCAAAAATTTCGATTTAAAAACAGAAAATTAAATTTAGTATGTATCTTTTTAATTTAAATTTTGAATAAAAATTGCTTCCCAGCCTTATCCTCTATAAATATTGTGTTTTTGCACTACTTTTAACATAAATCTAATTTTATACCTAGACAGATTTAAATAGAATTTTAGCCAAAATTTGTGAACGATGAAATCAACTAGCGAACTGAAAAATGGAAATATTCAAAATAAACAACGAAATAATTCCCAAAGCTATGAAAATGGAGTATATTTTTTAATTTTAATTAATATAAATATTAAATTATTTTCAGCACATTTTTGAGCGCGATAAGCAATTAATGGATAGCTTTATTTATACAATTTTGATGTTTCGGCAGAAGATTTTGGTACATAAAATTCTTTAGTATGGTTTTTTCATTTATAAAATTAGCTAGAAGATTTTTTTGAGCTGTTGATGGCTCTTTGTGGACCCAAATGTGCAAAGCTTTTTGCTTCAAGTGAACAACTCTTAGAATTTATTCAGGAGCGATGTAAAAAAAATGTACACATTGAGAATCAGGCGGGTCAGGTCTGTTTAATTAATGGGTATAACAAAAATATGGGATATAATCCTGTAGAACGGGTCTACTCTTTTACGTGCCTCATATTAAGTTGATTACACTAAAATTTTAAAGGTACTCTTAACTTGGGCTGTAGCTGATGTGGGAACAAAACGTCTTTGTGATCAACTAACCATAATTGGAAAGAGAGTTTGTTCTGAATGTACATCAAAGGAGCGATGTTAAAAGCAAAAAACAACTGATAATGAGAACTTATGAACATATTATTTATAACTTATTCTTAAAACGATGTCTTTAGCAATAATTTTCTAAATTTTTGACAAACTGCAATTTTTTCCGATAAGAGAAGAATTTATCGATTTAACTCTTTCATTTCGCCAAAAATTAAAGTAGAAGGCTTAATATTTTAACCTATATTTTTTAGTTTATAAATCATTAGAACTAGATTTAAAAATATGGGAATTCTTCGTAACAAGGAAAAGTTTTACGAGCCAATTCGAATAGAGGAATTAGCGGATGATATCAACGAGGACTATGCAAAGTTATTTTTTGTTTATTTTTCAATTAAAGTTATTTTAGTTATATTCTCGAATCTGATTTTTCTGACGATAATGAACAACAAGATGTCCATAAAGAAAAAACGGAGAGCTTTCCATGCAAAAAGGCAAAGCGTTATCGACCTTCCAAACATGTTGAAATGGTTGATGGCTTGACTCAAAACCGTAATATGAGTGGTCATAAGTGGCGAAGAATCGAAAATGGTTTGTTGTCATAAGCATTAACTTAATCTTTTTGTAGCACGTATGATCATGAATTATGCCGACTTGGATGATATCTATTTTGATGGTTCTGATTTGATTGACGAGACGATAACCGTTTTTACTCGGCTGTTACGTGATGAATCTAAAATGAAGGTTTTAGTTATTTTCTTTTCATATCCCTTTCCAGATGTGGAACAATTTTATTGAAATGGATGAAAAGGGTCAAGAAAAATTGATTGAAAAAATCGAGAAGGAACTGGCCCAATCTAAAGCCTCCGAGAAGCCTTGTTCTTCTAACAATAAGAAGGTATTCAACAATGAATCCAAACGTAATAGAATGTATTCTTTTTCTTGCTTTAACAACTATTTTTGCAGAAAATTTAATTAACTTAACTGAAGAATGTTTCAAACGTCTTGATAGGAAAATTAGAAATTGCTTACTCAAGCGACGCTATATTCGATATGTATTTTAGATTTTTCTTTTAAAATATCTTTTTTATTTAAAATAAGGATTATTTGGCTCAAATTGAGACTTGTCTTCGTGCTTTCTTTGAACACTGTTCAACTGGTGTATTTTGTGAACAAATTTCTTGTCGAATTAAGCGTTTTTACATGCATGCGGTTTCACAATTTCTTCGTCTAAAATCTCATAGTAATGTTCTTAATTATTTCTTACATATGTTGTCTTTATTTTATAGCGCTAAACGACGATGTTACAAAAAATATTGTTCAAGTTGAGAACGATAGAAATGAGTTTTCACCCCCTGAAATTTTCCTGATTACTTTTCTTAAACGGAAGAGACAAAAAGGAAGAAGATCAAATAAAGACATCTGGGCTGAAAATGATGAAGCTGACAATGAATATTCTGATTGGACAATTGTGCATTAAAAAATAGTTTACTTTCTTGGCTTCTCTTTAGTCTTTTGTTCATATTAATTTTTCCTTCCAACTCCACAATTATTTTTAAGTTGATTATATATTTCAATTAATTAAATCCTCCTGATATTAGTTCTAATTCTTTTAATGATTAAGTATTGTAGGCTAATTCTTATTAATTAAATATTAAATTTTCTTTAATTATATATTAATATTGATTTCTATATCAAACTATTTTGTTTTGTTTTCGGTTCACTATTTAATATTCTTAATATTTTTAGAAAATATGGATCAGGCTGAATCTATTAGCGGAGATGAAGAAGCTGAGGAAACTCAAAAATCTGTTGGTGAAGTTGAGGATGCGGAAGAACTTCAACATTCTGTGGGTGAAGGTGAGAACGTGGAAGAACTTCGAAACTCTGTTGGCGTTGATGAGGATGAAAATGGAAATGATGAATCTTTTAGTCAAAGTGATAACAGTGGGGACCTTCAAGAATCTGTTGGTGAAGTTATTGAGGGGGAAGATCTAAGTCATTCTATTAATGAAGATGAACCTATAAATGACGAAGATGTGGATAAGCCTTTGAAACATTCTCCTGAAGGTGAAGAAGAACACCATCAAGAGGTAGGTGATGATAAATCGGGACAATCTGTTGATGATAATGATGAAACTCAAAAAGAAGGGAATGATGAAGAGACTCAACCTTCCATTAATGATGGTGAAAATGAGGAATCGCAGAAATCTATTGCTGATTTGAATGAACAACAAAAAGATGTAGTTAACGAGGAAGCTCGAAAAGGTGATGATAATGAAGAGCCTTCGAATGAAAGAGATGATGGGGAACCTAATGATGATGGTGATTTAGAAGGAGAGCAACATTCGCTAAGCGGGGATGAGCAGAAAGATGGCGATGTTACTACTTTAATGCAAAACATTTTTGGTGATGATATGAGTGATGATGATGATGAAAAGAACGAAGAAGGTGGGCAGGTTCTTTATGAATTATATTCTAATTTAACATATTTGTCTTTTAGAGTTCAAGTCATGCCAAAAGTTTTGGATCTGATGATGAACCTAAGCTTTTACGAGTTGAACAGGATGAAGATGAAGACGAGTTTGTTTTTTAATTGTATTATTTTAACAAAAATTTATAGGGATACCCATGGACGTAGATGGGACTTTGATGTAATGCTTGACAAAAAGAAGAATGATCGAAGACGTCGCCGTCGTAGAGATGGTTCAATTGATTTGATGGCTGATGCGGATGATCAGATTAGAGAATTAATTGATGCTATGAATGAAGCAGCTAATGTATTTTTTCATAATATTTTCGAACTAATTAAAAACAGGACGATCGTACTGCAAATATTGATCGCCGACCTGCAGTTAAAAAACGAAAAATGCTTTCTTTGGTTAAAAATGCTCTTGTTAAAGTTGACCTATTTGAGCCGATGTTAGAAAATGGTTCGAATTTATTATTTTTTAAATTATTTTTAAATAGGAATGGTTAGCGCAATGTCTGAATGGTTAGCTCCATTACCCGATAAATCACTTCCTGCTTTGGAAATTAGGTTTATCTTTACATTTTAGGATTAATTGTCATTAAATGTTAGATGTACTTTTTTGAAAATTCTTGAGCGTTGGCCTAATTTGGAACAGGTTCATAATTTTAGACCTAATATGCAAAATTCCAATTTATCATGTATTTTTCAGGGAATTCTTAAACAATCTGGATTGGGAAAGGCGGTTATGTATCTTTATAAACATCCCAAAGAGACGAAGGAAAATAAAATAATTGCGGCAAAACTTATAAGAGAATGGTCTCGACCAATTTTTCAGGTTTTATAAAAATTATTTTTCATTTACAACTTTCAACTCTTACAATTAGTTGGATAGCGATTTTCGATCACTCAGCAAAGAAGAAAGAGTCCAACGAGATTACTCTCAAATGCCTCTTGCAAAACGCAAAAGACTTTCGTAACTTTTTTTTCAATAAATAATTTATTTAAATTTAAGTGTTGATGAAGACAATAATAGCGGAATTCCTATATTTTCAACAAATAAATCACAAAAAGAAAGAGATGATGGCCCAAAACGCCCAGGGGATCCAGGGTTTATTTCACGTGCTCGTGTCCCCAGACTTTCAACTAAAGATTATATTGTTCGACCTCGGCCTGAAATTGAAAGTCAATTCAGAGGAGAAACAAAAAGCAAACAAGTAATTAATAAGGTTTTTTAGTTTTATTAAAATTTTTTAGGCTTCTCGTTTTGTTCGTGTTCAAAATGGTTTTCGTCAAACAAATAAAACTGGACTTGTTAAGCGTGCTGTTGGTGTAAGTATTTCAGGAAAGAATCTTTAAAAAACTTAATGAAAAATAAACTTTATTTTTTTTCTTTATCCTTTTTTTGTATAACAACTGGTCTTTTATTTCTTCATTTAGACAGAATTTTTTAACGATTAAATTTCCTGATTTTTTTTAAAAATCTTACATATTTAAATTTGTTAAAAAAATCTGTCTCGTTTAACTACCATTTAAATATTTTTCTTTTATAATTAATTATATGAAAATGTTATTATTTTTAAATTGTTTTTGTTGTAACATGAAAATCCTTTTATAAAAAAGGGTTTTTATGTTATTAACAAAGAAACATCTAAATATTTGCTTTGCTTACATTTTACATTATTAAATGGTTGAAAATATTTTTTTAAGAGACTTTACTTGCACTTTCCAATGTGTGATGTAAAAATTCTTTTTTAATTTTTTTATGTTAATGACATTTTGTTAAATTGTCTTTGCAAAAATGGTCAAAATGATGAAGAAATAGATTAATTTTCACTCATTTGTGGATGTAATTATTGTTTGTTTTATCAGCTTTATTTGAAAAGGGTATACAGAGTTTAAAAAATTAATATTTAATTTTTTTAGGTGCAATGCTTTAATTTTTTTTATTTGGCAACTTGGCTCTTTATTAATAAATAAAATGGAAGAAGAAATAATTAAAGATGAAGAAGAAGAAACTGCTCAAAACAAAACTAATTTTAAAAGAAATACTAAAAGTGATTTAGTATATCCTTATCAATGTTTGCTTTTTATTTTTACTCAATTTGGGTATTTGGCGGTAGTTCCATCAATGCTTTCTACTACTTTTTTTGAACCAAATTTAGTAAAATATTAAATTAAATTAAATATTTTTTTTCAAGGAATTTTGTCAAAGTTTTAATGGAACAATTGTTGAAGAAAAAACTCAAAATTCAACTATTTATGTTAAGGAAAGGCTATTTTATTCTTTATTAATTGAATGGAAACAACATTGTCAAAATTCTATTTGGACTGCCTGGATTTCCACAATTATTTTATTAGGCACTATTAACGGTTCATTTGTTGCTGGATTTATGGCTGATCGATTTGGAAGGGTTTTTATTTAGTCATTATTTTTAATTTTATTTTTGTTTAGAAGCCTGTCGTTGTTGGTATATTTTTAAAAATATTATTTTTAATTCTTTTAGTTTCAATGTTCTCAATCTGTTTTTTTAATTTTTTACTTTTCTTGTTTGCCAGTTTTAGTCGAATTGCAACGCTTTTTATTTCTTTTTTTATTGGGACTGCTTGTGGAGGTTATATGGTTACTAATATGGTTAATTTTTTTTAAAGTTTATTTTTTAACCTTTTTTATTTAGGTTTTATTAGTCGAATTTATTCGTAATCCAACCGCTCGTCTTTTAGTCGTTTCATTAAATGGTTGGCCTCTTGGTATGATTGGAACTGCTTTTTTAGCTTTTTTCCTTCCTCATTGGAAATTGTATAGTCTTGCAATTTCCATATTTGCTTTATTATTTTCTGTTATTATTGTATTTTTTTAAAGTTTAATTATTTCTTTTTAACCTTTTTTAAGCAATATTTTGCATGTGAAAGTATTCCTTGGCTTCTTCAAGCTGGAAAAGATAAAAAAGCATATTTTGCACAACAACATTTAATTAGGGTTTTTTTTAACTATTCGAATTCTTAAAATGTTTTTTTAGATAAATTCATTTCTTGCTTTTACAAAAAAGGAAGAGAAAGAGGAAAATTCTGGTTTATTCTTGCCTAATAAGGAAAATACAAATTGTAAAGAATTTATTGAAGAGAATTTAACACTAAATAAAACAAAAGAAGACGTTCCTGTTCTTTATACTTATTTGGATCTGTTTCGATATTCTTCAGTCAGAAGCCGTCTTTTAGCTCTTTTATTTTGTTTTGGATCGTCAAGTATTGTCTCTTTTGGACTTTATTTTTCTGCTGAATTATTGCCTGGGTCAAGGTTTTACTTTTAAATAAATTTTTATAAAAAACTAAAAAGATACTCAAATATTGCGTTGATGGGATTTTGTAAATTAACGTTTGGTTTTCTTCCTTTTATTGCTTCTAATTTTATGGGTCGAAAGCCAATACTTTTGATTTCTATTGGTAATAAATAAATAATTTAGCTAATTTCTTTTAAGGATTTGCCATGTTTTCAGCTTGGGGTTTGGTAATTTCTCAATTTTTTGGTTTAAATAGATATTTTGTAATAACTATTCTTGGACTTTTAATGACTGGAGCAGTTGATCCAAATTGGAAAATACTTCATTTGCTTTCTATTGAATTATTTCCAACGCCTATTAGGAATATGGCTCGGTAAATATACAATTTTCAAAAACCTATTTTTGTACTTTTTTAGTGCTCTATGTAATGTATTAGCTCGTTTAGGGAGCCTTTTAGGTCCTTGGTTTCTTTTGGCAAAAGTAGGCAATAATCAAGTTTTCCCATTTTTAGTCTTTTCAATTCTTTTAACAATTCAATTTTTTATTTGTTTATTATTTTTACCCGAAACAAAAGGAAAACCCCTTCTTGATTCGTTAATCAAAAATCATAAAAATAATTTAAGCGAATTAAAAAATGCTTCAACTACAAATTCTATTTATTCTGAAAAGAATTAAATTTTAATTTGTAACGATCTCTTTCTTTCTTTTTTCTCTTTCTATTTGAATATAAACTTTCATCTTTTTTATAAAATCTCTTTAAAAAATTTTTATTATTTTTGCATAATTCATTCCCCTTTAGATCCTTAACATTTTTAATATTTTGTTTCCTATATATTCAGTCTAAAAAGTCCAGTAATTTTTTTTAATTTTATCAATTTTTTTAATAAATTAAAACAAACGCTTTTTTAATCGAAAAAATTTTTTTTAATTTCAAAAAAAATTAGTTTCCATGGACACAGGAAATTTTTAAAGCACATTTGTTTAAGCATTTTAGCAATTGTGCATTCGTTAAATAAAAAGAAATTTATTTTCAGGTTACTTTCTATTTATTTTTAATTTTAAAACTTTTTTTTCTTTAAAGGAAAAATGACTGAAAAAAATGATTCTTTTGCTTTAGCTCCATTGTTAAATTTACCTCAAAAAACAAAACGTCTTTCCGTAAATTATGAGAGGGAAGAGCCTGTTTTTGTTCCAATTTCAAAAAATTCTATAACAAATGTGAAAATATCTTTACTCTTGGATAAATATGAAAGAATTGCAAAAATTGGTAAATTGTTGATTTTTTAATAAAGAGAGATGAAAAGGAAATTAATTTTTTAGGTGAAGGTTCGTACGGAATTGTTTTTAAATGTCGGAATAAAGAAACTGGAGAGGTATTTCTTTCATTATTTTCCTTAATATAATATTTTCTTTTTAGATTGTTGCTATCAAAAAATTTGTTGAAACAGATGAAGATCCAGCCATCAAAAAAATTGCCTTTCGTGAAATAAGAATGTTAAAAGTATTTTAATAAATTAAATTATTTTTATTTATTTTTTTATTTTTTAGCAATTAAAACATCCAAATTTAATAAATTTAATTGAAGTTTTTAAACGAAACAAAAAGCTTCATTTGGTATTTGAACATTGTGAAAGGACAGTTTTGGATGACCTGGAAAAATATCCAAATGGGTAAGAAACAAAAGAGACAAATATAAAATAGGTTATTTTTTATTAGATGCCCTGAATTTCTAACAAAAAATATTATTTTTCAATTACTTGAAGCAACTCGTTTTTGTCATTCAAAAGGATGTGTACACAGTAAATTTATAATTTTTTTAAATAAATATTTATTATATTTAGGAGACATTAAACCAGAAAATATTCTTGTTACTTCTCAAAATGTTGTTAAACTAGGGGATTTTGGTTTTGCTCGAATTTTAAGTAAGTGGACATTTTTTAGTCTTGAAAATTACCTTTATATTTAAAAAAGATCCGAACGAATTATTGACCGATTATGTAGCGACTCGTTGGTATCGTGCACCAGAATTATTGGTAGGGGATACAAAATATGGATTTTATGTAGACATTTGGGCAATTGGATGTGTTTTTGCTGAAATGTTAACTGGAGAACCTCTTTGGCCTGGAAGGTAGAGAAATTTTTTAAAAATTCTTTAAATTCTAACTATTATTTAGATCAGATGTTGATCAACTTTATCTTATAATTCAAACAATGGGTAAAACATTCAAAATAATTTGTATAAATTTCTTCACATTTTAAGGCCCAATAACATCAAGGCAGATGCAGACATTTTGTGAAAATTCTTATTTTCGTGGTATTAGCATACCAGAACCTGATGATTATATTGGATTAGCTCATAGACTTGCGCAAACAGAAAACCCTGATTCATCCCTTGATGAGACTGCTATAGACTTCCTTTTTGTAAAATATTTTTTTTCTTTTTTGTAAATGTTTATATTTTTAAGAAATGTCTTCATGTAAATCCTGAACTCCGTTGGAGTGCCGAGGGACTACTACGACATGAATATTTTAAAGAATTCAGTCTTAGACTTTCAGAATTTGATGGAGGGGAGTTAACACCCATAAATGGTTATTTGCCAATACTTGCAGAAAGGAGAAGACCAAGCTTTGCACAACAGATAACAAACAATCAAGAGCAGGATGGTCAACGAAATAATGCCTCTACACACCTTCCATCAATTTTATGATGAATTTTAAAGAACCAAATTATCAAAAAATTTAATATTGGAATCAAAATGGCTGTAAAGGATCAGGTTTTTTTCCAACTTTAGGTATTTTTATTATTTCTAAAAATCACCAAAACTTAAAATACATTTTTATATAAAATCAACGAAAATGTATACAAACGAAAATTAAAAGAAAACATGAGTGTTATTTGTGAGAGGAATTCTTAAATAGTCAAGCAAATATAAAAAACGATTAAAAAATAGAAAAGAATGAAGAATAATTAAGTTTACCAGAGACAAAAACTGGAATGAGATGAGGCAGAAAATAAATATAAGAAGGCAGTAAAAATCTAAAAAAAGTCAAAATTATCAGAAGCTTCCTGGGAAACATATTAACGGTTTTGACGTTCCAATTTCATTTACCCGGATCGTCACTTGAAATATTGAGTACTTTTTTCTTCCGCTATAGTCGATACGCTCAGCTGGACGATGAAAAGTGCAAACATTCCTAACGCCTGCTCGACACATTTCGCGGGACACACTGTCCCATATTGTTCTCTAAATTAAAAAATTTTATGATTGGAAAAACAATAAAACCTCATTCTCTGTTTTCATGTTAAATCCAGCAAAGACTCCATAAACACATGTTTGCCGAATCCCTACAAGATGACGAGGAATCTGATAAAGATTTCGAAGCTCAACAAGTCCTACCCATGGGTAATCAACGTCTTGAACCTTATTTTTGGAAATTAATTTTTTACAAATAGTATCTTTTAAATTCTAACCATAGCTAGTCCATTACTTTGTCCTGTAATAATGCATCGCCTAAATTCTCTTGTTTCATTTTCAGCAAAATTTGCATATAAGCAGCAGGAGCCCTCAAATGTTTCATTTGGGTGCAATCTTTTTGCCTTTTCTTCATCTCCTCTTAATTTTCTTATTTCTTCGTGGTATTTTCTTTATAAAAAAACGGACGATTAAAATTATTGTTTTAAAATTAAATACTTTAGTTCATTTTGTACAAACAAAAAGTCATCATTTAGCTCAAGAAGTTGAAGTCCAACACCGTCAGTTGGTAATTTGCATATTGAAACACGAACAACATGCGGCGCTGTCAAAATATTTGATGGAAGAGGAAACTGAGGAAGAGTTGTAAGGATCTATTAAAATTTAAAAAGTAATTCTTAAAAAATTAGACAGGAACCTCCTTCATATATTTTCTCTCTTGAGAAGGTTTCTAAAAAAACAAGGTAAATAATTAAGAAATAATGCCTGATGGTGTAAAACATGTCGCTTAATCCAAATTTCTCCAGTTTCAATATCTAAGGTTCAAAGATGTTATAAAAAAATAAACAAACCTGGAGTTAGCTTGAAAACATCATTCCAGTAAAGATGGAGAAAGCCAGTGAATTTGATTGGTTCCAAATGCGGCGCATCAGGCGATTTTCCTTTGACATCATTATATTCTTTTGTATTGGTTAAATTCTTCATCTATAAAGGATGGGATTGCAAGAAAAAAGTAAAGAAGAGAACTAACAACTTCAGTTAAAGACATTTTCCTTTGTTCTGGGAGAATTTCAAAAACTTTATCGGCCAGTTTCAAATTTCTGTAGACTTCTGCATTGATTGCAGGAGTCGAACTAACCTGAATTTTAAAGGTTTAAATTTTATTTTAAATAATTTCATACAAAAATGTTCTTTTCTTCGCTAGATTCATCGATTATAAGAGAAATAACGTTTGATTCATACAATGAGAACATTCGGCCACAATAACGAAAAACTTCGCACTCATAACCTTCGGGCATTAAACGAGTGCAGAAAAGTTCCCTCAACTAAGAAGCCAAACTGTCACAGAATCAATAAGGGAACCTACAAATCTTGGTGTTAGATATTCTCCATAATTTTTATAGTAAAGCTTGTTGAGATTATTGAAAGAAAATTTTCCACTGTTGCTTCCATCAAAAAGGCTAATTAGTTTATAGAGGTTTGTCTAAAAAATTTAAATTTAAAAAGTTTAAATAAATTTCATACTCGTCTGAGCTCGTCGAAAGGGTGTTTAGAAAAGAGGAATTCCCAAAATGCATCATTGCGTAACTTCGAAAAGTCATGTTTTTTGTAGTTATCACCCAACATTACTAAAACTGTAAATGTTAAAAATTAATGATCATTTAACTAATAACTTCGTTCGGGAAGGGATTCCGCGGGATTAATCCCGACAATCCTGAAAATTTAAAAATAACGGAATTTCGTGTCGGGATCGCGTCTCGCGTACCGCACCGTCCCACACTAAAGAGATTATACTTTACACAGACTCAGGCGGCCCTTTTTTGGCATTCTGTTGTCCATTATCGCGAAACACGAAATAGTTTGTAAAGTAAAGAGAATTAGAGATGAAAAGGAGATTAGAATTAGACTTCCGAGATAACATGAAGTTTCAAGATTTTTTGTTTTTTTCTTAAGGTTTGTTGGTTTTACTTCCATCCATATTACTATTTTCCTTGATCTGATCGATATCAAAATTTTTCAGGTCTGTTTTTTTAATTTTGACTAATTGGCATTCTGTTCTTTCTAGAACTTTCTATCACCAACTATTCGCGAGCCCTAATGAACAAAATAGTTTGTGAAAGAGAATTAGAGATAAAAACAATGTCTTCTGCTTTGAATTTGTTTTGGCCTTCACGTCTCGTCGTGCTCCACGTATTTCTATGGTCCTGTTCTGTATTTGTTTGTATCGAAGGAAAAAAATCGAGAAGGTTTAAAATATTTCTTTTTATTTATTAAAATATAATTTTAGATTGGGTTTCCGGATCTTAACAAGATTAAAATCTGACTAGAATCAATGGTCAACGAAGAGAACTTGCACAATGGGAGAATTTTCTGTTTGATCGGGAATGAGGATTTTGGGATACTGAATGGTTCTCTTTCTCTACTGTTAGAATAAAAGGTTTCTTTTGATAGTCTTTTACCATTATTATTTATTATATTTAGTGCCGAGACACTTTTGCCTTGATTTGGTGAACCCTCCGGATGTCGCATTTGTTGAACACCTCCTGGTGGAGTACCGAGTTCTATAGAACCTCCTGAATGAGAACCAGTTCTATTAACCTCCTGGTGGAGTACGAGTTCTGTAGAACCTCCTGAACGAGAACCAGTTCTGTAACCTCCTGGTGGAGTACGAGTTCTGTAGAACCTCCTGAATGAGAACCAGTTCCATTAACCTTCTGGTGGAGTACGAGTTCTGTAGAACCTCCCGATGGAGTATCGAGTTCGGTATAGAACCAACATCTGTTGTGTTCACTGAATCAGGCTCTGTCGGTTGATAATTGAGTTACACTAAATCGGCTCTGCCAGTTTCTAATAAGGTTTAATGGAACCAGACTTTTTCAGTTGCTAATTGAGTTCACTAAACCAGGCTCTGCCAGTTTCTAATTGGGTTTACAAGTGGTGGGTGTCGGGGCAGTGTTCGCTGAATATCAGGTTTGGCTGTTCAATGAATCCAGTCCTGGCAGGTCTGAGTTTGGAATCATGCTGTCTAGCGCGGTATTCACGAACTCAGGTGTGTGTCATGGCTGTGTTCGCTGAATAATGCCGTGAGAAACGCTCGGTTCTGAGTAAAACTTCATACCCACGTAGTTTTGCTCAGAGCTTGAGTCGTTCCTCTTCTTGGTCTTCTTGACGCTTGCTTCTCCATGGACTTTATTGAGTTGTTGGCATAAGCATGTTCCAGGTTTTTTCAATACTAACTAATTAATAAAAATTTCTTTATATTTTTAGAGATGCTTCACGGAATCATGCTTTGTTGTGGCTGTTCAATGAATCCAGCCCTGTCAGGCCTGAGTTTGGAATCATGCTGTGTAGCGAGGTATTCACGAGCTCAGGTGAGTGTCAGTGGTTGTGTTCATTAAATCATGCCTTGAGAAGGTTGGTCTTGTTGGCGCTTGGTTCTCTTTAATTTCACTGCATTTGTTGGACTTGGGCATTTTCCAGGTTTTTTTCAAATACTATATAACTATTAAACTTATTATTTTATATCTTTTGGATGAACATTTCTTTATTATTCTATTTGTTTTTGGTTGGCTAGAAGAATTTTCAACTTCTACTGAATCTTGATGTTATGAACTTATAGGTTTTTTTCAAATTTTATTCTTTAAAAATCAAAAAATGAAAAATTTTTGTTTTAAAATGTTATAATTTTAATTTTTATATTGTTCTTTTGTTATATCCAATTTTTTTTTGTCAATAAATTAGTGTCCAACCAAGGTCATTGGCATTACTTTTTTTTATTTTTTGGCTATTTTCTCTCTTTATGCTTTAGAATCCAAATTGCGCCCCAATCGTCTTTTTCCGTCATTCTTTTCTTTTAGCCGCCGGCTGCTAGATCAGGTCCTTTTTTCTTATTATGCAATCCCCCTTTATAATTGAAAGTCTCTTTTTGCAACCTTTGGATGGCCTTCAACGGAAAAAAAACTCTACTTTCTTCCGTCTTGCGCAATTTTCGGACTTTTCCTTTATTACCTGCTTTTCTTCGTATCAGATTGTTCCCGGCCGCACCAACCCATCGGCGCAAAAGGAAGTTTTAAGGCTCTTAGAAAATTAAAGACGAATTTTATTAAAAGTCAAATAAAAATAAAGATAATTTTTGAATGTGAAGGTTCTTACGGCCCACGCATTTTTCTTTCCTTTTTCTACTACCCCTACCATTACATAAATACTATTTTATAACTTTTAAGGTGCGCGAAATAAAAGAAAAAGTTTTTGAATGGCCTTTACAAGCCGGGAATTTTTTAAGGAAAAAAGAGGCGGTCTGTGGTGGCGGTCATCTTTATGGGCACTCCATTTAAAGATCGGGGTTGTTGAATTTTTCTATCATTCATTTTCAAAATTTAACTTTATAAAATATGAATTCTTTATTTTCAAAGAATTTTCAACAAGAAAAAGAATTATTTAAAAATTTATTCCTTTTATTTAATAATTCTTTTTTAAATTCTCCAGAATTACCTTCTTTAATTTCCTTTATTAATTCTCCGCTTTTTATTAATAATTTTGGAATTTCTGAACAACAAAGAGGTTTAATATATCAACAATTAATGAATTATTTGCCAATTTGTTCATTACCTAATTTTAATAAATTAAAAGAAAATAATTTGTTAACATTTTCTGATTATTCTTTAATTAATAATTCTGAAACAATTTGTTCTTCTTCTTCTCAATCATTAATAACTTCTTCAGAAATTTCAGATGAAATAAATAAAAGATTAAAAGTTAAAGAATTTAAATTAAACACCTCAAAAGTTCGTCGTCTTTCTTATCCACGTGAATTTAAGCTAATTGTCTTAAACAGTTATTGGGCAAATGGAAGGAATAAATATAGAACATGTAAAGAATTTCATATAACAAAGTAAGAGAATTTAAATTTAATTTAATTGAAATAAGGTCAATGTTAAATGGTTGGCTACAAAAGGCTGAAAAAATAAAAAATTCACGTCCTGGATCATTAAAAAGTGGCCGTTCTGGCAGAAAGTTTTTCTTCTTTTTTTGATTTTTTATTTATTTTTAAAATTTTTTTAGACCTCAGTTTCCTAAACTTGAAAATCAATTATTTCAACTTTTTCTTGCTGAAGAAATTAAAGGAGAAAAAGTTTCAAATAAATGGATACGTGAAACTGCAAGGATTTTAGCAGTAAAGGAAGAAGAAAAATTAAAAGAAATTGAATTAAAAAATAATATTCAAACCAATAATGGACAATTTTCTGAAAGATGGTTACATAATTTTAAAAAAAGATTCCAGATAGGTAATTTATTTAAAAAATTAACTGTTGAATTATAATTAGAAAGGGGGAAAAATGTTTTTAATTGTAATTAAGTGTATATATTAGATTAAAAGGATTACGGTATCTGTCTTCTTTAGTTCAGTGGTTTTGTGTTTTTTTTTAGCCAAGAAAAGGTGCGGGTTCGATACTACTTGAGGGCTGGCGTTTAATATTATTATTTATTGAAAAATTTTTTAGATTGGACAGTTGAAACTAATCAAAAAATAAATTCAATAACAAAATCCCCATCAGAAAATTTAAATTCTGAAGAATTGGAAAGGTAAAAAAATAATTTAAAAAATAGAAGAATTTTTAAATTAAAGAATTGGACGTGAAATTTGTTCAATTAATGGGCAATTACCAATACAAGTATTTTATGAGAAATTTCATCAAATCGAGCAAAATATCAGTTCATTACAAAAATAAAAATGCTTTAAAAATTAAATTTTAATTTTTTAAATTAATTAAAGAAAAACCGGTCAATTATTTAAAAAATACTTCTTTAAACATTCCAAAAAATCTGTATATAATTTATAAATATGGAATGTTAGTCCTTCTTTTATTTGCAATAAATCCCTCAAAATCCCCTCTTTTTTTTTTAAATTTTAATTTAAATTAAATTTCTTCTTCTCTTTTTATTTTTAAACAAAAAAGAAAGTCGAGAAAAATTTCTTTTAATATTTTTTTTCTTTCAAGAGAACATTTTTGTATTTTATTTGTAAATAAACAATCCTTTTACTTTCCCTCATTTTCTCGTAAAAATTTTTCTTTCTTTTTACCAATAAAATTTTTGTTTGCTTTTAACGCCTCGTTTTTGACTTTAAGGTGATAAACTTATTTTTACGTGTTTTTTCAATTGAACAGAGTTAAGAGAAAAAATAAAAATTTTATTTATATAAAAAAAAGGTAAATATTGTAATTACTTTTTATTTTATTTTTGATTATTAATAAAGATAAAAATTAAATAAATTAACTTTTTCCTTTATTTTTATTAAAATCAATTCCAATTAAATAAATAAATTTTTTTTTTTTAATTTTCCTCATCCTTTTAATTTTCTCCCCCCTTCAACTATTTTTATGGCCATATGACTTTCCCCCCCTTTTTTTTTTATTTTTTAAATTAAATTTCTTTTTTTTTTAGTAAACAAAAATATTGCGCAGTATCTAAAAAAGACCAATTTTTTTATTATTTTTTTTTCTACTAGGCTGATCTGATTTTTATTTTTTTTATTTATAAAATAAAGAGCCAGAAAGAAAGAACAAGTTTCCTTTTTTAAAAAAATTATTTTCCTCATAATTCTTTTTTCTTCCTTCTTTAGGCCCAAAAACTTTAATCAATTTTTATTTTTATTTAAAAAATATTTTATTATTATTATTAAAAAATAAATGTGGTGGGGAAGTGGATATTATGGTGATGGTTATGGTTATGGATATTATGGACAACAGGTACGAATTTTAATTTAAATTATTTTTTTGGAAGAAAATTTTTACAAATTATCTTGTTTGGATGAAATGTGTCTTCTTCTTCTTTTTCCAGTTTCCTCCCTCCATGGTAATGAAAAAATAAATTAAAATTCTAATTTTTTGGGGCTTATTAATCCTTTATTTTTATTCTTCTTTTCTTTTCTGGAATTAAAATTTTTTTAAATTTCTTTAGATGATTCTTGTCATTGTTGTTTTAATAATTGGTTGCCTTTTTCTTTGTTGTATGCTTGGTATTTTTTGGTTTCTTTATTCGGTTAAAATTTTAATTAAATTTAATTTTTAATTAAAATTAAATTAAAGCAAAGAAGGAATGAAAGGACAGAATCTTCAAATGTTCAATATTATCCTTCTTATTATGTTCCACCAGCTACAAGAATTGGAAAAGAAGGAGAATATGTTGGGACAACACAATTTAGATAAATATAAGAGAATATTAAAATAAAAAATAAAAAAAGCCTAGTCGAATATTCCAAAATAACCTCTCTTAAATAACCAATTATTTAATTTTTAAAAATAATTAATTAATTAAAAAAGCCTTATTTTATATTTTTAATAAATATTTAGAATTTTTACATTTAATTTTATTAAACTAAAAAAGATTATTTTTTTCTTTAAAAAAATAAATATTAAAAAATTTTAATTTTTCTCTTTAAAAAATTAAAAAAAAAAAAGAAAGTTAATTTTCCCTTTTTTCTTTGAAGAAAAAAAATTTTTTTTTGGACTTTGTTTAATGTCTCTAAAAAATATTTAACTTATCTTCCTTCTTTTTCTACTCACCAACTGGCCCAATTTTATTTTAGTTTTAAAGCAATAAATACTACATGGAAAAAAGGATTAAAAAATAAATATTTATTTCTTTATTTTTTTAAATAAAAAAAAATGTGGTCATTTACTTTAATTATTTTTATTATTAATTTTTATCTATTTTTTCAATTTATTAATAATCTTGGACACAAAGATTGGACAAATTCAGCTTATCCGGACATTAGAGGACCGACATTTCAGGTTTAAAAATAAAATTAATTCTTTGTTATTTTCTGATAGCAATGTGCAATTAAATTACCTGAAGATAAAAAGCCTTTATTTGTTTGTGATCCAGATAAAATTTTTAATTCAACTCAATGTAAAAATTAAAATAATTAATTTAAATAATTAAAATACAGTAATCCATATAAATGATGAACTTGCTAAAGTTGCTATAGGTTTAATTAAGAATTTTAATTTTAAATTAATTTTTAGGTACTCCTTGTCCATGTCAAAGACGTTCTCAATGTTCAAGTAATTCTTTAAATTTTAGAAAAAATTTTTATTAAAAAGGTGGCTACAGCACTAGTGGAAGCACTTTTCATGGATTTATTGTGTAAGAAAAAATAATTTTAATTTTTTAAAATTCTTTCCTAGTTCAATTGCATTAGTTGATAATTTACAAATGAATTTTCACTCACCTTCAGAACAGCAATTGACTGACAGAGCAGAAAGTTTTTGTAGAGCACTTGAAGGACGTTGGGCTCTTGGAGATTGTGGAAATTCTGTTATTATATTTGTATGGAGGCATTATAAAAAGTTGAAAATAAAATTAGAAAGCAATTAAAATAATTTTAAGATTAATTATTTGGCCAGCAAGACTAGCAGAACGTTACATTACAGTAAGAAAAAAATTAAATAAAATTAATTTTGTTTAGCAAAGTGAACGCAAAGCAATTCTTGTAAGTTTTTTAATTAACATAAAATTAATTAATAAAGTTAAAAATTAATTAATTTAAATTATAGAAAGAACAACAAAAACCCCCTAATTTCGAAATAATAAAATCCAAAAAAAAATACCCACTTAACTAAAAATACCGTAATAAAGGTTATGACTACAGTAATTTTAATTAATTAATATATTTATTATTTATTTATTTTTCATGCTCGTGTAAATGATTTAGTCCAAAATGGTGAACTATTTTTAAATAAAAATAAATAAATATTTTTATTTAATTCTAGATAAGTGGAGTGAAGCTATTGCTCAAGTCATTGGTAAAACTAAAATAATTTAAAAATAAATAATTAAGCTGAAATGTATGAACAATTGAGGGGTGAACCAGAATCTAGAGTAGACACAGGTATATTTTATTTTTATTTGATTGAAAGGTGTTTAATAATTTAAAGGAACTCTTTCTTTAATAATAGCTGTTGGAGTGGCCAGTTTACTTACTTCATTAATTACTGGTTTTTATTGAATAAAAAACCTTTTATTTTAATTAAAGGTTGTGTTTGTGCTTTTCGTTGTTGTGGGAATTTAACTCCAAATGATGAAAAATCTGTTAATGCACTTATTGATTCTTCTGCCAGTTTTAGCCTAGTTAATTAAAACAATTTTAATTAATTAAATAATTAAATTTAATTTTAAAGCCACCAATTAATTGTCAATTACCCATTAATTCTTCTACATTTCGTTCAACAAATCAACCTATTTCAATTATGCCATCCTCCCCTTCAGCTATTCGGCGATCTCCAACTCCCCCTCCCCAGCCTTCACAACTTAGTTATATGGCATTTTCTGATACAACAATTGTATAAGAAAATAAAAGAAAAATAAAATTTAAACGATAAAAATTAATTTTCTTTCTTTTTTTAAATATTTTGATGGCTTCTACGCATGTGGCTGTCATGAGCTGCATGTGAAGCAAATTGTTTCCCACAAATTGTGCACTAACAATGATATTTTATTAATTTTATTTTTCTTACTTTGAATGGTTTTTCACCGCTATGTTGACGTACTTTAAAATTTTAAAAATTAATTAATTAAAATTAAATTTTTATTTTTTTAACTGTGAGTTCGTAGAATAGAACTTGCAGTGAATGATTTTACACAATGAGGACATTTGTAAGGCCTTTCACCAGAATGAGTACGCAAATGCTTAAATAGAAATTAAAAAATAAAATAAAAGTACAAAAAAGGGTTTTTCTAGCTTTGCTTAGACTGCTTGATTGAGAAAAGGCTTTTCCACAGTGTTGGCAAATGTGTGGTCTTCGACGCTCATGAACATGAAGAATATGAATTCGTAAACGATCTCTCTTCTCAAAGGATCTAAATAGAGAAGATAATCTTTTATTTAAACAAATGCCTTGAACAATTTGGACAAGGAAAACGGCGTTGACCATTATCAACACAAGGAGTAAATTTTAAATGTTTATCCCTAAAAGGTTCTTTATTTTTACATCTTTTTTAGCTTTAAAATTACCTATAATAAGCATAACTAAATAGTTTCCCACAACGAGGACAAGAATATCCACAATTTTTATCAATGGCATTACCACTGGTGGATTCTTTAGATGCCTGGATTTGGGCATTTTCTTCACTTGTTGGCTCAAAACTTGCTTAAAATTTTATTTTTATTTAATTATTTTTTATAAAATATACCTTTAAACCTTTTCCCTCTAATAATTGGTTTATTAAACACTATTTTGTTTAATTCTTTTAGAACATTTTCTGTATTAAAAGTTGTGTCTGAATTATTTAAATTCTTTCTGGGTAGATGACTTTTCTTTAAATAAAATAAAATTTAATAATTTATTAATTAATTACTTTGTTATTGTCTAAATTAGCAAAATGATAGCAGGAAAGAAGCATTTTGAATTGAAAATAGTCTGGACTAGTGCCAGCAAATATCGAGGGCCAAAGAATATTTTCAAGATCTAAAAAACATAATTAAAAGTATTAAATATTTTAAAATATTCCGTTACTATTTTCTTTATTTGTTTTATTTTCATTAACACAAGGCCCAATTATTGAATCAATGCTTCTTAGATTATGTAAAAGATCTTTCTGATTTTCTTGGAATGAGTAGATTCTGAGAAGTTGTGACATTGAAGGAATAAGCCATGGAGGAATAAATGGACGAAAGAAGACTGACTGATAAGAATAATAAAAATTGGGTATTTGAGGAAAGAACGGAAAAGATGAAGGAAATTGGGGGAAAATACTTGAAATAAAAGTAGAAGGAGGCATTTGAAGTATTGAATTGGAATCATTTTGATTTTGCATTTTTTATTTTTTTGGAAAAGACTAGAGGAACATAAAATAATTTAAATAAATAATTTAGAAATTAATCATAACTATTGCTCTAAAGAGCTAAAATAAATAAAAATTAAAAGGTGTCAGTTGCGTACCCATCACCCACACAATAACAATAAAAGTTCTCAAGTATTAAAAATCTTATATTCAGATTAAAGATTTAAAGGTAGTGGCCAGAAAGGCCTTTATTCATTTTCAGTGTTTTGATGTCCACTTAAATGTCAAGTACTCGTTAACTACTACTAGTTGGTGGTGGTTGTTGTGTGTTGGGAATTAAAAAGACAACAACTTTTAATAAGTTTGTGTGTATAAAAACATTATTTACATAATAATAAACTTAAATTTTTACATATTCATTCATCTACTATTTAGTCTAATTATGTTAAATTACCATCATCAAAAAGATGGTTAAACAAAATTAAAGATTCTGTAATTTTTGGCACAGCAATTCCCTTGATAAGTCGTACATATATGTATATAAGAAAATAAGACAACTGTAATAAAATGCAATGAATTCTCCTTCCCTCCCTAGCAGTTATATAATTCACTTATCTAAAGACAATATTGAGAGAAGAAAACAACATTACATTTAAAGTAAATTAATTTACATTTACTCTTATTGTTAGTATTATAAAATGGATATATTCTATTTAGCTAAAAACAATAGAGATAATTATTGTTTTTGAATATTTACAGCGCTTAAAAATGTTAAATTTAAATATAAAAATCACAAATGAAAAAATTAAACTATAGTCTAAATATAAAAGAGTTCCGATTTCATTTCAATATAATATAGATATTTTAATAAAAGTCCTTAATTATCAGTCTGTATCCTTAAAATATAGAAATTAGGCAGTATATATGATAATAACTAGAGACAATTTAATAAGACTGGAATCGGAAAGCAATAATTAGAACCAGAAAATAAGCTTATAGTTATTATGAAATTACAAAATGTTTCAAAGAAATGGCAAAAGAGTGCCAATAAATGCAAAAAAAGGTTTTAGAAAAAATATCTAAAAACAAAACTATAAATTAAAAATTTATAAAAATATGTCAGAAGCTAGTAAGAATTATAAAAAGATAACCTGCACCAAGAAAATCAACCTTCTTTAAAATCTCAGGTGCGTTTTTTGATAATAAAGTCCTGCTCAATTCACTAGGTGGGAAAATATGAGCAACGCAACCTTGATGATGCTAAAGAAAATAATTTAAATGTTCTTTTATTATTAATTTAATTAACCGAATTAACAATTCCAGCTGATCTTTTTGAGCTATAATATTCAATAAAAGAGGTCGCCATCCTCTCAACCTGAACTTGAACATCATTACGATCACGTCCACAAGGCAGACAAATTAAGGCCAAATAGTTTTCTTCTCGTTCCATTTTACGCATTAAATTATCCAATTGAGACTGTTCTAAACGCATTCGTTGGTTTACTCGAAGCAAAGGAATTCCCTGATTATTGATGGAAACAAGCTCATTATTCATTCGTTCCAAAAGCTGTTCGTTCCCACAAACCTAGAATATATTTATCAAAGTAAAAAATGTTCAAGAAATTCGCAGAGAAATTGATTAAGAGATGGGAATTTTGAAAAAACCGGGACCAGGAAATTACTTTGAACAGACGAGATCCAAACTAGGAATTCCCGTTCGAGGTTTAAGAAAAAAACCGGGAATTCCCGTTCGTGGTTTAAGAAAAAAAACGGGAATTCCCGTTCGAAGTATCAGTAAAAACCGGGAATTCCCGTTCATAGTTTCAGTAGAAAACCGGGAATTCCCGTTCGTAGTTTCAGTAGAAAACCGGGAATTCCCGTTCGTGGTTTAAGAAAAAAACCGGGAATTCCCATTCGAAGTATCAGTAAAAACCGGGAATTCCCGTTCGTAGTTTCAGTAGAAAACCGGGAATTCCCATTGGAAAAGGGATACAAAAAACGGGGTAGGGTCCCAGGAACGTTCCTAGCTCTAGAGCAGGTTAGTTAGAAATCATGGAAAACCCGGGACCGAGAAATGGGAAATGACATTGAACGGGACTCAAACGGGAATTTCCGTTCGAGGTTTACTCGGTGTCAGCAAAGAAAAACTGGGAATTCTTGTTCTCGTTTCAACCCGTTTCATATTCTGTAACATTTAGGATTTTTTGTTTCATTCTTAGAATTTTAAAATTCGTTTCGACACAACCCAAGTGCACGTATGTATGTATACAATGTAAAAGTAATTAAAAGACCTTATGCATTTGGACAAGTGTGTCGGCATTCTTCATGACAAGCTGTCCTTGCCAAATACTTGGATAGCTCCCCTGAGCCTAAGAAATTAAATTTTTATAAACGCAGAAACAACATACACTCTGTTGTCTTTTTTGTTGATATGCTTGAGAGGGTTGGGGTGGTTGAAAAGCTGGAAGTTGTTGCTGGACATTACCAAAATGAGACTAAAACAGTTTAACAATTATCTGTGCTCAAGTTAAAGATTTAAATCAAATTACTAGAATATATATTCTATTATGTATTCTAAAAGAAAGATTAAAACCTTATGCATATGTACAAACGCGTCTCCACTTTTTATGCCCAGCTGCTCTTGCCAAATAATTGGTCCCTGAATTTACAAAAAATGAAACAAAAAACAGAAACATACACATTGTTGTATTATTTCTTGTTGTGATTGAGGTGGTTGAACAGCTGGAAGTTGCTGAACAATAGGTGTTCCTTGAGTACAAAAGAATCCTTGTTTTTGGTTGAGAATAGCATCAGGCTGGACATGCGACAGATTGGGCACAGCAAATTGAGAAGCGGTAGAGTGTGCTGCAGCAAGTTGAGCTGTGGTGAATTGGACGTAAGGTAGACTGGGATGTGACAAATTTGACTGTGGCAAACTTGGATGAATCAAATTAGATTGATTGTGAGGCAGATTGAGCTGTGGTAGACTGGGTTGTGGAAAATTGAGCTGTGCCGGAATGGATTGCGGTAAACTGTGTTGTGGAAGAACGGACTGTGGTAAACTAACAATTAGATGTGGCAGACTTGGTTGTAACAAATTGAGTTGTTGTAGACTTGGACCTGGTAAACCTAATTTCGGATGCTGATATGGAGCGGAAGACTGGGGTGTGGCAAATTGGGTTACCGATGGGTTCTGGTTTATTTGTATTGCCTTAATTTCAATAAAAGGTTCTTTTCTATGTAATCTATCAAATTCTTCTTCCAATCTAGGATAAGGCTTTACATTTGCAATATCAAGTTTCTCTTGATTGGCAGAGTATTCGCCAAATAAGGAAGAGCTTGTTTTTGAATCATCAGACTGAAATTTACTTATTAGTTTATTATCTAATTTGATTGTTATTAGAATGCGAATTGTTCGAAAAAATATTTAGAATACTATTTCTAAAACTAATGGGTATGATATAAGCAATTACTCAATATTTAGTTGAAATTTAAAATCTAATCAAGCACCCCACTCTAATTGAATTGCGATATAAACCTGTTTGTCAAGTGTATGCTGCTCCTCTTGATTAGAAATTTGTTTTCCACAAGCCTGAGTCGTTACAATTTGTTCAGGAATCTGTTTTGGTTGGAATTTCAAAGAGGCAGCCTCGTTTTCTTGTTGCTCTTTTAACACATTAGCATCAATTTCAACAAATCCAGTAGCTATAGCAGCCTCTTCCAATCTAGCCGAAGTATTAATGTTTGCAATAGCCTCGAGTTCCTCTTGGTTAACAGAACCTTCTCCAAGTATGGAAGAGTCGGTTTTTGAATCAACAAACTGAAATGAATTTATCAACCAATTTGAATGATCCCATGATATAAACCTTTTTGTTAAACGTATTCTGCTCCTCTTGATTAGAAATTTGTTTGTCACAAGTCTGAATAACTACAATTTGTTCAGAAATCTGGTCTATATCAAGGAATGCAGTGGCTATAGTAGCATCTCCCAATATAGCTGAAGTATTAATGTTGGCAATGGCATCGAGTTCTTCCTGATTGGCAGAATATTCAGCAAATACAGAAGATTTAGTTTTTAAATCATCAAACTGAAATGAGTTTTCTACTATAGTTAATTGTATTAGAACCTTTTTATCATGAGCATGCTTCTCTTCTTTGTTAGAAATTTGTTTCTCACATTCTTGAGTAGCTAGAACTTGTTCAGGAATGTGTTTTGTGTGCAACTTCAGAGAAGTTTCATCATTTTCCTGTTGTTCTTTTAATACATTAGCGTCAATTTCAACAAATCCAGTGGCCATAACAAGTTCTTCTATTTTAGCAGAGGGATTAATGCTTGCAATAGCATCGAGTTCCTCCTGATTTACAGAATATTCAACAGATATGGAAGACATAGTTTTTGAACCATCAAACTATAAATGAGGTTATATTTAAGTTTAACTGTTATTTAAACCTTTTCATCAATGGTATGCCGCTCCTCTTGATTAGAAATTTGTTTGTCACAAGCCTGAGTCGTTACAATTTGTTCAGGAATCTGCCTTGGTTGAATTTTCAAAGAGTCCGCTTCGTTTTCTTGTTGTTCCTTTAACACATTAGCATCAATTTCAACAAATCCAGTGGCTATAACGACCATTTGTGTTTCATTTGACTAAAAAATAGAAATTTTAATACTAAAGGTAATTATTATTCTTATAAAAATTTTTCAAATTGAAGCAAACCTTTTCTTTATTATCAATTATAATATCTGATAATGAGGCAGTATTTGAAGTGGACTGAGCAAGCTTTGATTTCTTAAAGTCTGAAGAAGCACAGACTTTAGTTGTAAGCTTATTCAATTTACAATTAGTTTCATGACTCTCATTCGAGATTTTTTTAATTTCTTCTTTTTTATCAAATTTCTTCTGTGTAGATGTACATGAATATTCTCGCTCTAGTTTCCTCTTTCTTTCTATATTATCTCTCTTCACTACGACGGATGGTTCATTTTCGTGCAATTTATTATATTCATTTTTTCTACCAGGTAGTTTGACATTTTTATTATCCAATTTTTCCTCATTTATAACTTCGTCTTGATTATTCTTCTTACTTTTTAAAGCACAATTAGGTTGTATACTGGATTTAACTTCAATTTTGGGTTCATCTTGATCAGAATCTTCACCGAACACGTCCACCATTGAGAATTTAGCCATTTTTTTCTATTTATAAAAATATAAAATTTTACACCTAGGTTAAAAATATACCGGAACATGCTTTTTGAATACTGGGAAACCCTTATGTTGCACATTAACATCTTCATCAGAAGAATCAGTACTACTAGTGCTGTTACTTGAAGCTGAGGAACTTAAAGATGAAGATGTCGAATCTGATAAGGAATCCGACTTTTTAGAAGTAACTTGTTGTTGCCCTTCCTTTTCCGCTTCAAACAATATTGCTAATTTCTAAAGCCTAAATTTTAAGAAATTTTTAATATTTGATTTGCCTGGTTCAGGTCATCTTTGTGCCCATCCATTGAACGAGGCGAGCTGGATCGATGTTTAATAAATTCTTCCTCCAACTAAATTAAGAGTTAAAAGTTTATATAAATTCTTATAAAACCTTCTGAACTATTTTATCTCCAACCCTCCCAGGCTCTTCATTATCGCTTTTTTCATCAGCACTAACACTTAAACTCCATTCTGCACTCGAAGAAGACTCCCTTGACTCAAAAGCATCATCTGCCAACCCTTCCTTTTTGATTATTTCCATCATTGTAGGCTTTTTTGGAGCGATTTGTGGCTTTTTTATTACTGAAAATGTCTCATCTGTTTTACGGGGTTCTTTATCCAAATCTTTTTTAAAATTCTCAATCAAATCAGCTTCTACTTCAATTTTTTTATTACCATCAGAAATATATTGATTTTCTTCTAATTCCTTTTTGATTTGTTGTAAATGTGGTATATCGGAAGATATTGGCTTCTTATCATCTCTCCTAGCTTCATCAGAATCTGATGAGCTACTGAGTCTGACACGGTTCAATTCCTTTTTCTGTAAATCATGAATATTATTCTAAATAATAAGAAACCTTTTTTGTTTTTTTCTCCCGCAATTGTTCCAGGGCCTGTGACTTTTTCCTTTCGTCATCAGGTCGCTGAGATGATCGGCGTTTAACGCGATCATACATTGACATACCAAAATTAGTACCTGATCTTATTGCTTCAAACATTTGTTTCTGTTCCTCCAAATCAACATCCCAAAGAACTGCAGAAGTGGCAGTATCACTTTCTCCATCACTATCAGAGCTAATTGAAGATGAATCGTGCTTTCGCATTTGATTATGTCCTCTCTTTTTTTGTAAATGCTTTCCATCCGAGATGGAATCAAGTTCGGAAGTTCCCTTCTTCTTACAATTAGCTATTGACTTTAATTGATCCTGAATTTTTAACTTAAAAATTTTAATAAACTTTTTCTTACTTTACTACCAACAGAAAATGCCTTTGTTTTCCTCATCACATCATAATCTTTATATTTTTTATCTTGTGAAGACACAATTTTCTTTGGGATTACAATAGTGGAAGATGAGGCAGACGGAATTTTTTGAAGAATTTGTTGTTTAGCTTTTAAATCTTTCTGTTGATCTTTCTTTTCCAGATTTTTATCTTTGTCTTTGATTTTATTAACAGAAAGATCTGCCGTAGTCGGATTGAATAAAGTTGATGGTGTTATGGATTTTTTCGGATCATTTTCCTTAAATAATTACAAAATAAGAGTAAATATAGAATAGGTTATTAAAAAATATTAATACCGATTTGGGAGTCATAGTTAATGACTTGTTTTGTTGTTGAATAAACGAAGCTGCTGTAGACTTCTTGGGAATCAATGATGACTTTTTTAAAGGTTGTGGAGAAGTGTTGTCGATATCATCTTTTTCAATCTTTGATTTGGGAAAAGAAATAGTTCCAGTACACTTTTGAAGAGTGTTGCTAATTGTAAGGCTTCTTGATTGAACGGGGGAATCGACAATAGATTCGCATTGTTTAATTGGAGGAGATGAACATCCTTCAATGGAATGAGTAATACTGTTTGAAGATGAAGCACGTTGCCTAATGATGGGAGCTAAGCTGCTTTTCTGTGGAATTTGCTGTTTAGATATACAAGTATTGCTGGGTTCATTCAATGTCTTGGAGGGTAACGTATTTCTAAAAGTCATTCTAATATGTGATTTAAATTATGACAAGAATGCAAACCTTCTATCATAAGAGTCGATATTAGCCGATGTAGAATCTTCATGAGATGTATTGTGAAAATTTGATAATCGATGTTGTTGGTCAGTATTTGTATCTCTATTAACTTCTATATTTGTAGAAACCTCAGGCTCCCCATTTTGGTTGTGTAAAAAATCACTGCCCAAGATAGAGCAATGGTTTGCGGATGTAACAGGAAAGAGATCAATAAGTTGCCTCATCTCGTGTTCCATTTTTTGAATGTTAATTTCTTTTGCGTCCTCATGTGTTTTCTAAAATTCTAAAGTTTTGTTTGAGATTATAAAAAAAAACCTTTGATTGTTTCAAGCTTATTTTTCGTGCATCCATCTTATCATTAATTTCTTTGAACAAAGCACTAGTCTTGGTCAACGAACGTAATGTCAATGTTAATTTATTAACTTCGCTCCTCATGTTCCTCTCTTCTAATGAACTTCTTCGATTTTTTTCAGATTCTAATTCATGTTTTTGTATTATCCCTCCGCTTGGTATCATTGCATGTGGTGTACCAATAACAGAATCACCACTCGTTGAGACGCTTGCTTCTTTTTGGTTTGGACCCGATTGTTTCGAAAATCGTAACTTATCTTCTGGATTCTCACGCTTGAGAGTTTTAGATTTATGTGCAAACCGTGGCAAATCTAAATCCATAACTTCTTTATTTTCTTCCTTATCTCGTCTTCTAGGATCAGATAGAGACGGATCGAGTCGATTTAATGGAATATTAATATGACGGAGAAAAACAGTTCGAAGACGTGCAGTCAATGAACATGAGCCTCCTAAAGTAGAAGGTAGGCAAGAGTCAGTCATCTCTTAAAATAGATGTTTTTATAAAATGGTAAAAAAAACCTTTTGTTTGACAAGAAGTTGAGGTTTGAGCTTGGTTAGAAGTTTTTGATGACTGAAAATGCTTTTCTGCTTTTATTGAAGACGATTTTTCGTCTTTTTGAACAGGACGAAATTTTGATTTACTTTTTTTCTTCGCCTTTTGTGGTTCGCCATTTGTCTCATCATTAAATGAACAAGTAGAACAACTAATTGAATTTTTAATTATTGAATTAAAGTAGTAGTGTTAAAAACCTTTCTGAGCCTGACTGTGATGTACATGAATTAGAAGAACAAGAAGAGTATGTGCTAGTAGAAGAAGAATAAGTACTGGTAGAATATGTACTAGTAGAATAAGTGCTAGTAGATTTCTCCCTTGAAGAAGTGGCCTTATCACATTCTACCCGATCCATTCGTTTAGGTGGAACAGGCGGAGGTGGAAGAATAGAAGATCCAGAACGCGAATCTTAAGAAAAATTTTTAGCAATTCATTATAATAAAAAACCTGGTTTTAAATGTTCGTGAGTACGTCCATGACTTTTCTTAATTTTAGACGTACCAGATGAAGGATTGTCTCTGCCTGATTTTGACATGCCATTATCACGAATAAATCGTTTCCCTGAATGAAATCCAGGAATTTGTGAATTTGAATTCTTCATCAAATGAGGTAGAATATTTATTATAGTAATTACATAATATCTATTGATTGAAAAAATAAAAAAAATAGACAGGTAGCCAAGCTAGTTCTTTTCTAAAATATTAATTAATGCAATTTATATCGTTATTTAAATCTACACTAGTAACCGAGACTGGGATTACAAAACGATTAATTCAGAAGTATCAGTCTTAGGCGCACGCGTGAAAACTAGCTAAATCTTTTCTTTTACATAATGCCAAAATTTGAAATTCATTCTCTCTATCATTTTATCTAACGTGCGCCTGAAGGTCATAAAATGGTCGAAACTAAGAAAATATGATAACAACAAGTTTACGAGTAGTTTATAAATATGAAGTCTTTTCTCAGAAAAAACTTTGAAAAATACTCCCTGTTTTCCTTAAACTGAAGAACTTTCCCTTCTTATTTTTAGATTCATTTTACCATCCAGTATTTTCTATAAAAATATAAAAAAATAAATGCAAAGATATCAATCTTGTTATGAAGAGGTTAATTAAAAATGGTTAAAAAATATTTTAAATAACAAAATTTAGAATACAGCGATAAAATAAAAATTTTTTTAGTTATAATATTTTTTGGCTTTAAGCATTCCTTCTCAAATTCTTGTAGTATAGTACAGAAACAACAAGTAAGCCAGTAGTTGAGAGTAAAAACCCAATAATGAAAATAATTGCTACAATCGTCCACGTACTCCTTGCTCCTGGACATGTAAGTGTTCCTATTGCTAAGTCAAAATATTCAGAAACAGAAGGAAGATATTCTGTTGTATTTAACTTAAATGGACACACACAAGTTATTTAATTTTGATTTTCTTTTAACTTACATTTTGTTTACATTCCATTAATTTATTTGCAACCTTTTCGTGGTGCTTTTTAAGTTCATCTTGCCAATTATTGCCAAGACTAGTAATTGTTGCATTGGCGTGATCAGATGCTGATTTACAATCTAATTCGTCTTCAAAAATTAATTGAATCGAAGTAGTAATACAAATTATTTCGAAATAAAGGAAAAGAGCAATCAAAACTAGGCGATTGGTTTTTAAAAGAAGAGCCATTTTTGTAAATGAGAATAGCGAGTTTTTCATATTCTTTCGCTGTATTTCCTTATATGGAGGTAAAAGTCACCACCTTCCTGAACTTTTCTTATCATCTTTTTTAAATTTTCCACTCCCTTTTTTCACTTTTTTTTTGCCATTTTTATTGCTATGATGAGAATTTTATGTTAATGATTCACCCATATTTTATTTTGACAGTTTGTGACAGGAAAAGCAGGATAAAATGGCGATCTGATGCTTTTTAGTTAGATGATACTTTTTTACTAATTTAAATGTTAAGCTTTGATTAAAAAATATTTGTGAGTAATAAAAAAGTGAAATTAGACAAAAAGTAAAAAATTAATGGTATATGTATGTAAATGTGTAATGTGGATAAGCACACATTTTTTAGTTGTTGGAAAATTGATATACAATTATAGCATTTGATTAATTAAGCAAAATAAGCATTAAAATTATTTTTCAATATTTTTTTTTTTGTGTTTTAAAAATTTAATTTTTTTCTAATCTTACGAATTCTATAACAATGTTATTCTTTATCCTTTTGATTTTTAAATTAATTTTATTCTGTAATGGGGAAGTATTTAATTGGAAAAGTGAATATACTGAATTTAACCCTAATAATGGAGTCTGTATTGTGGTAAAAAATTTATTTTTAAAAATTTTTTCTCATTAATTAAAAAGAATGGAGGTCAAAATTTAATTCCAAAAAATGTTGCCATCTCTGCTGATGGTGTTTGTGGGGATAAATTTTACAATCTATTAAAGTATTGTGCACAAAAGAGTTTTTATGATAGCTTAAATCGGCCTAAGGTTCAATATTCTGGTACCTTTTGTTTATTTTTTAAAAATATTTTTGACCAAGTTATCAATTAATATTCTATAGAATCTGCTCTCTATTTAATAAACGGATGCCTTCAATGCTCATATGGGTCAGCAGAGGTAACCATTCGTCTACACAATCATCTCAACTCTGGATCAATGTTCAACCGTTGTGGAAAAGAGGATAAGATTATAAGGTAAATAATACCTATTTAATTATAGAAAGACTTCAAAATTTTAGTAATGTATCAGTGAAAGTGAATTCCTCGAAGAATGCCCCTGGATTTGGAAGTTTTTCGGTAGGAGGTATATTGGAAGGTCGAAAATGCGGTATATTTGGTACAAATCGAGAAACATTATTCCCTAGAATAGTTTTAGAAGTAGAACATAGGTTAGTGGTGGAATAATTCCTTTAAATTCTCCTTTTTTAAATTATTCCAGCTGTGGGCAAAAGAAGCGAATGAAGCTTTTTGTTCTTATGCCATCTGTTGATCTTCAAAAATTAATTGTAAATAAAGAAAAAAACAATTTTCGTGAATGGAATGGTGTATATATAGATCTTTCAATATTTGGAGTTGGTTGGAGTGAACGTTGGCTTGATTTTGGCGATATATATCATCATTCAATGCAAAAAAGTAATAGACAATAAATATATTCTCATTAAATTCTTTAGCAATTCAACCACCAAAAGAACCAATTTTTAATGGAAATTTAAATATATTTAAAGTGGAAGAAAACCCTCAAGTTGATGCTTTACCAACACCTGTTGAATTTATTGAAGCCGCTAAAAGCAATAGTGAAGAAATGAACAAAAATTATACGTTTGAATTGAATACTCCAATTATTGCCATCTTTATTGTGGCTCCTATATTGCTTGGCTTTTCATTTAACTTTTTCAGGTGTTTGTTCAGTTCAAGATTTTTAAATAACAGAGATAAATCTGAAAATGACTACGAGTTAGGCGGAGCTCCTTCCATGACTTCACCAACACTTTCACAAGGAACAACACATTCTAGCCTTAGTTCACGTGATTAAAAAAAAAAATCATTTTCAATTCTTATTTTCCCAGTGATTTGAAGTATCCCTAAATATTTAATATTGAATGTACATAAATATGTATAATAACTGAAAATTCTAAATGTTTTTTTAAGTAATAGAAGAGTTTTGTTGAGTATTTTAAAAACAAAAAATGAATTGTAGCTTCATATTCATATGTAATAGTCTATACAGATTGAATTCTCATGTTTTGTCGTGTAATTGTTTTAAAATTTTTATCTACCAAAAGCCTTTAATGAAGGGCAAACGTTCATCTTTTCATTCTTCATTATTATTTGTGGTTGGCCAGGTAACCATACACACAGGAACAGATACACAATGTTCCCTTCTACAAAATGAAAAGAATGTCAGCTGCCCTTCATCCTCCTATTCCACATTGGCAAACTTCATCTACATGATATAAAGAAAGTAATTAAACTGTCCTCGAATTCGGGAAATGGGAGCAAAATTAGTTTTCGTTCTTGTTTTGTCGTTTGATTGCTTGGTGGTTGCTAATTTAAAGCTTAATGTTGCTCAATCAGTTGATCATGAAGAGGAACATAATGAAAATGAACTAGATGAGACCAGAAGTGATGATTTAAAATGTCAACATTGGAAGGGAAAGAATACAACTGGTCAGTTTGGTTAATTAATTGGACTAATACTTAGTCCAAAACATAGCCGTAAAATTAAATTCCAGTTTAATTTTTTTTTAAAGATGATGAAGATTTATTGGACGAACAGTTTACTGAACTAGAAGATTGCATATGGAATTCATTGGTTGCAAAAGAACACACAAATTCACCACACCAGATTCACCCACTATTGAGACCTCCACCAGTACTTAGATTCAGTGTCGAAAACTTAGTAGTTGAGCAAGTTGACACGGTTCTTTTTCTTTCATAAAACATAAGTATATATTACTAATTAAAGCTATCACGTTCATCAATGGAATTCTTTGTTTTTGGGCATCTTCTTTTGGTATTGTTATTTATTAAGTTTGTATTCTACTATATTTAGTCTTGGAATGATTCTCGATTACAGTGGGATAAATCTGAATGGCCACTTGAAGGAATATCGTTGGAAGAAGAAAGGAGACGTGAACTGTGGATCCCGGACTTTTTAGATGAATCGTTTGTTAACTTTACACATATGGAAATTTAGTTATTTTTTTAGAAATTGTGGCAATGAGGGCTGTATGGTGAAAATATATATTTAATTTATCTTATTTTTCTAAATTCAATAAAGGCCAAAGTTGGCGATTTAAGCGTAACATCTTCAGGACAAGTACTCGGCCGTTTATTATTTCGCTTTCCCTCATTTTGCCGAATAGACTACCGCAGGTAGATTAGAAAATTTTATTTAAAGCTTAATAAATAGTTACCCCGAGGAAAAAAATGACTGTTGCCTATTTCTTGGGTTAGGAGATATTGGCCGTCCTGTTGAGGTTTAACACAGTTTATATTACTTACTTATATTTTGTTAAAATTTAAAGTTTACCGTTGGTGCGAAGAGCAAATTTGCCACCCTAGCAAAGCAAGTACATGTCAGAAGGCATACACCAGGAACAAGTCAGACATTTAACCATGCACACGTTGTTTTAAATGGTTTATTTATAGATCATATAACTGCAGTTGTTATTTCGAATCTTATGGAGACTTCGTCTTGGGCTGTTCAAAGCCAAGCAATTGTAAAACCTTTTTTGGATTTGGTAAAAATTATTTAAAATTTTAAGGAACCGGCTCGCGTTGACGGTCTTCATCTGTACAGTTATTTTAAATTTTCATCATTTAAGGGTCTCTAAGTGATAGTCTTCGTCTATGTGTTGAGTCGAAAAAAGAGATGAGTACTCTGCGAATTGCTCTTAGAATTCCTGTGACAATTGCTACTCTGTAAAAATATTAATTTTAAATTAAAAAAATAATAATTTAAGTTTAACACTTGTTTCCCCATTGTTTGGTGATTTACGTACACAAGCATTTGTCAAACTACTCACATTATTACTCCAAACAATATGTTTTCTCTTTCTTTGTTCGATTGCACCTACTAGTGGCTTTGGTGGTTCAAAGCCAAAACTCTGTTAAGATATACAAAACCTTAGAAGTACTTTAACATTTTCTTTTAGATACTTTCTACGAATTCATGTTCACGATTACCTTTCTCTCAATTCTAGTCTCTATTTTACTGTTAATTTAAATATTCGTTTTAAGGTAACAACAGTTTGTTTGGCTCTCAGTCGCAAAAAGAGGACTATACCAGCTAATCATAATATTTATCTAGGGGCAAAGGTACCAAATATAATAAAAATTATACCTTCACAATTGTGTATAGATGCTTAATCACTTCCTCTGTTGCATTGAACCAGATCCTGCTACATCATACCAGCGACATTTAGGTCAGCTTTTAAACAAATAACATCAAAGACCGCTTTTTAAGAGGATGGATTCGAAACAGCAAGCGCTCGAGGCATACCAAACCAAGAACAAACTATGCAAAATGAGTAATTTAATCATGTATTTTTATTAACCTTTTAGTTATTCGATGGAATGGAAACATATCTACATTGCTATCAATAATCTCTTTTCCGGTATGTGCTTCTCGCTCTTCTGTTTTATAGTCATTTTTGATATAATGTAAAGATGCACTAGCTCCTGTCAAAAATATTTAAATTATATTTACACGAAAATTTGTTAAAAAATACACTGTGGTATGTAGACTATTCCCTAATTTGTATTTATTAGAATACTTACCAATTTTCATGACAATTTTTACATCATAGAATAGTCTTTAAGAAGAACAGTTTCGACATTTCGGTCACCTTAAAGAACATTTATTTTTAGACAAATATGTCTATGATTAAATTATATGAAAATAAATACATAGTATCATGTACAATGTATGTTTTGAATTCTTACAAATAGTAAAGATAGAAAAGCAATAATTGTTACTTCTTCTGATTTATGATACAAATAGGTCAATAAGAAAATGTATGAACTTAAAATTATACACTTAAATAAAATGCCCTGATATTCCAAATTAAGGCAGTTACATATATGTCAAATTATTAAATTTAAGAAAAATAAATAAGGAATGTATGTAAATAAATTTGAGATAGAATCATCAAGCATTAATTCGCAAATTTCTCAATCTAGTTTTTGTATAACAAAGAGAATCAGATATTTGTTGGTAGTCGAATTGTCCATCGTCATTACGCATTCGTGCAATTTCCTCATGATCACGACTTTGATAAATAATTTTAGATAAAAAACCTTTCGAGTACTCACTTGACTTGGAAGATAGCCCGTCCTCTCTTAGCATACATTAAAGCAATATAAACTGGAGCCGGTAGAGAAATTGGTGAATTTATAATTTTGTGTCTGAAATTCCGAGATAGGGGGAGATATATAAATTTAAAAACAAACCCAAATGAAAGTGCATAGCAAATCTGAATATGCAAAAAATATATGTAAAAGGCATAATTTTTTATGTTTTGTATGGGAAGATTCGTTTTATATAGGTCTCTAAAAAATAATAAGGGTCCAGCGGTTCTAGCATATGCTGATTGTAGGATCAAATATGAGTTCAGATTATAAAGATATCTAATCCTTGCCCGGATCAGAGGAGCTTTTAACCCCAATTATTACCAAAAGTAACCTACATTCTCAATTTGATCCAATGTAAATTTGCTATCATCCTCTAGAATGGTAAATCGTGGAGTCCGCGTAGTCCCCTATTTATATGTGTAAAATAGGGTTAAATAATTATAATAAAAACCTGGATCGCTGAATGACAATTCAAATAAAATTCAGAATGTTCAGGATGTGTCACTTGCTCATCTACAACCTAAAAATATGTTAATAATAATTCATAAAAATACAAAAATACTCACCGTTCCTGGTTTAATATTCAAATTCTTTGAAGAATTCGTAGTATTTGAAATCTTAAATTACAATGACATTTTCATGAATGGTAATAAAACAAACCTCATCATGTGCGAAAAGACGAATATTATGAGTCTAAAAATGATATAAACATTCGTTAGTTTTTAAAATTACTTTTTGTGAAACCAAAACTGTTAACTTGCAATCGCTAGCAGAACATTCCTTCAATGCCAAACGAACCATAGGTATTTCATATTGCTTAGCTGTAGCAAACTGTCCCTCGGACATTCCATTTCGAAAAAGAATTAACCTTTTAGGTAAATCCCCACGTTGATCTTGGTAACGAGTTACACAATTCTTAGTTATATGTGATAACGTAGTGTATTTCTCATCACGACGAGGTTCATCAAATAGATAATCACCGACAAAATCGAAAGAATGTTTCTTCATATTTGCCGCATACTAAAAGGTAATGAGCATTAATTATTTGTATCTATTCTACAATAATAAAAAGTGAAAACTAAATATTACGAACGCCAATGACAGAAGGAACGTTAGGTGATGCTCCTCTAGCACGCTCATAATTTCCCAAAGCTCCAGGGTGTGAAATTCCTAACCCGATGAACAGCGTACCATCTTCAACTAAATCATGGATACTAAAAGGTGACATTATTCTATCATATTAAAGAAGAAAAACCTTTGATCAGCCAATCTAATGGTATAGTTTATTCCTCCCATTTTCTCATTAGTCTTACAAACAATATTCAAAACGGTCTCTTGTTTACCACGCATAGCGATTTCCGCTGCATTCGAAAGCTTAAGGTCCTGCGTAACAATTTCATATTTCCTTTCACAACCTTTTATCACATCTAAATAATAAAAAGATTTGGCTAAAAATTACAAAAAATACTATGCAAATTAGTAACAGCATCACTCGTAACAAAGAAAACAAAATCACAATTGTGCTCTTTACATATTTTTACACATCCATTAACATCTTCTGGATTGGGCTGGATCATTTGCTTATCAGCTGGCATATTAATCACAATTCCATGCTGACGACAACAGTTGATATACGCGCGAATGAAATCACTATAAAATGTCAGTGTTAAACTCAAAAAACTTAAAATAGATAAAATATTATATACTTCATTTCATTTTCTCCAAAGCGATTTTTTTCCTTTGTCCTTGCAGATGGAATTAAATAAATAGCCCATTTTTCAATTGTTGCAGGCAAATAAAATGAATCTCTAACATGCCATTTGCCTGAATCTCTATCGATCATTGATTCCCTCTCTTGTCCAAAGATAATTGTGGGGGGAGGAAGCCGACGACCTTTAGCAATTAACGGCTTCATAATGTAAAAATTTAGTGTATTTAGAATAAAAATTATTAAACATATCTGAATCCCAGCTTCTCCCAAATAATTACTCTCTTTAAGATTTAAAGCATCAACGCTACTCTCTATTTGCCTCTTTAATTGAGATGGGGGAACAGCTGAAGCCTTAAACGCAAAAATACTCAATAGAATTAATGTATGTTATTACTTTTATCATAGCAGCGACTTCTCTAGCATTTAATTGACTTAATTGAGCTCGCTGATTATCACGAATTGAACAAAGCTCCATTGGATAGTAATTAGTTTGACCTTTCTCAAATGCAGTCACTAAAATAAATGGTTAATTACTGCTGAAATAATAACCTAATGGTGCATCTGGATATCTTTAGAACAAAAAAAGAATAAAAGATCATTTTAAATTTAATTACTCGAGTTTTTGTGTATATTTCCGTTTAAAATATTCCTGCACTGAAACTCGTTCGCCTTGAACATCAATGACATGCGTTGCGGCCGTATTTTGACTTACACCACTAAGCAACACTTCTCTAGTACGCCCATTTGGATAGTGAACAATCACGTGCAAACCTTAATAGAAAAAAAAATAAATATACTGACAATTATTTTAAAACCTTTTAACTGTTGGTTTAAATAAGCAATCGCACCACGATCGACAGAGCCTTAATTTTTGATTTCAAATTTTAGTTAAACAAAAAACCATTAGGTCTAATTGCATTTGGACCAACAATTGATGCAGTCTTGTCAAGAAGAGTGCCGTCTGTATTATGAAACGGTGTCTGCAAAACATAACATTGAGAAGGAAATAATTTTTCGAGTAAACTTTTTTGCTTTCTACGATCAATCCAACTTTCTTAGAATTTCGTCCAGCGGGTCCTTAAAAAGGTTGAAAATTTTTAAATTTTATTTAACAATATCAAGGTAATATTAGCACAGAAAAGGACACATTTTTGGTGAATTATTTATTTACCTTCAACATAACGAACGCTCTTGTGAATACCAATTGCAAGATATTTGTTTTGTTCACTAAGCAACGGTCCATCATCAGGAATAAAGTTAAAGTTCGCAGGATTAATCAGATATGTAGTTCCTCCACCAAGAATAACATGCTCTGATCTGAACTTAAAAATAGTTCATTTTTTATAAATAAAGGAAATGTATTTGGTTGTCCTAATTGCATATACAATAAAAAACAAACGGTGTTTGAAGTGGAAATTGCGATGTTGCAAGCTCAATAAATTGTGCTAATGAATGCTAAATTAAACAAATAATTTTGTTAAGAATCATTTCCCCGTTGTATACATTTTGTTTGCTCATATCGTTAGTTAAAAATGAAAGGTCCGCCAATTCCACTTGTTTGTTCACTTTTCTAACAAGCATCTAAAGAATATATGTACATAGATATAATAAAACAAAAATAACCTCCACTTTATTGAAATCCTGTAATAATTTATGACGTTCACACTCATCTTTATTAAGCTGAAATTTTTGCTCATCTTTCCCTTCAAAAGAGAGTTGGGAAAGCGTGTATAGAATTGACTGAAGATCATAATAAAGGGTGTAACGATTTTCACCAAAAACAAGCTTTTCTTTGTCAAAAAAAAGGTCAAAAGCGACACGACAGAAATCACGACGGTCCACAACCACACAACTATAAATTAACAAAATTAGAAAATATTAAAGTTGACTATAAATAAACATACTCATCTTTAGTCCTTTTCGTAAATTCAATGCGAGCTGGTCCTTTCTTTTTTGGAACAGCTGAAATAGTAATGTCGTAACGATAAACCGTTCTAAAATTTAGATTTAATGAAAATACACAAAGTTCAAAACTTTTCCTCCATTTTGACACCATAGACATTCGTTAAAACACGAATTTTCTCTCCAATTTTCCCTGGCTCAATTTTTGGTTCCATATGCGGATCTCCAACCTAGGTAGTTAAGTTCATTTCTATGATTAAAAATAAAACCTCGACACCAAGCGACTCCATTTCCTTCTTTATTTCCTCAAGTTTCTGAGTTTTCCTCCGCTTTTCTGCCGAAGTTGTTGTGCCAGGCGAACTGAAAATTCTAGTCTCGCTAAGTAAACAAGAACTTACATCCTTCTAGACAGCCTATTCCCACCTCTTCCTCGTCCACCACGACCACTGCCTCGTCCACCTCGACTAGCAGTGCGCTTTTCGGAATTACTTGCAAAAGCAGCTCGGCCTTGCCCTCGTTGGCCTAAAGGTTGCATGTTCGAACCGCTGCGATCCATCTACAAATATTTAGCTGAATTTGCTATACCTAAATTGAGAAATAATAAATTCAACCAAGTCTAAATATTATTTAAAATCTAAATATTATTTAAAATAAGAAACAAATAAAGGGGACATTTGTGATGTTAAAAAAGGAGTCTTTCATGGTTAAGCCTTGGAAAATAACAAACAATCAGACTATTATGTACTTATAACACAAATGCGCCCCCAGGCTACTATTGATTAAAAACAAATGAGAAAATTGCCTGAAAATAATAATCCTATATTAATGGAAATATGTATGTATGTCTAGGAACGGCAAAAAATTTTTCTAGTATAATCTAAAATTTGGAAATTTTTACACGTTTAACGTCTTTGTTAAAATATAATTAAGGAGAGAAAGTTAACGGATAAAGGATTCAACAAAGTTGAGAAACAAAGGAAGTGATTGATTAAGGATCAAAGAAAAAGCGAATTTTAAAACTCGTGACCCTTGAAAAAGAGATTATTGTCCAAAAAGTTTACGTTTTAAACTAGCTTCTCTAAAAATGTCTCAACTGAATTCATTTGTCCTCATCATATTACTCCTCAAGCAAGTTGTTCAACTTCTTTCTACGGCACAAGAAATTCCTAAAAATGACATACAGCAGCAACAACAACCTTCTATGCTTGCTCAAGATTTTCCGAAAGAGAAAGTAGCCATTTCTGAAACAGAACATAAATCGAACTCTAATCCAGCTGAAAGGTTAAATCTTATGTTGATTTTATGCTTTTATTTTCGTTCTTACATGTTTTTAGTCCTTAGCCTACTCAGAAAAACTAAATATTAATTTTCTCTAGAACTGATCAAACCATAGATGATGAATTAGAACTAGATTCAGCGAATGCAGTACATCAATCGAATGATTTCAACGAAATGATAAATCAGATTAAAGAAGTTAAAACTTTCCACGAACAGTTGGAATTGAATAACGATTTATCTGCCTTTGGAGAAGGAAATCCCTATAGTAGCAGTAAAGACAAAGAAAGTGTCTTTAACACTAATTTAGCGACAACATTGACTACAATGGATACAAATGATAAAAGCACTTTGCCAGACGAATTAGAGAGGGAAGAAATTTCTTTACCAATGCCTGAAGCAATAAATAAAAATATTTCTTTAGTAGAAAAGGATGTTGAGATTTTAAAACAAATTAATAATGCGGGTAATATGAATATTTCTAATAAGGAAAAAGACAGTAATAATCCTTCTGGAAGATTAAACTACATTATTCCTAAACCAAGAAAAGCAGAAGAAGTAAATTTGAACCTAAATAATAACGAAAATATGAGCACTGAAAAAGATGATATCATTGGAAACAATTCTCTTCTCTCATCCGAAGATCGAGTACACGAAGATTATCATTCTTTAAAAACGACAGAAGAAAGTAGTAATGCGGATAAACCAAATATTTCCGATGAGATTAAGGCAGAAGAAAGCGAAGAATTGAGTGAAGAAAATATTCGAATAGAGGAATTATCGCTTTGGGAGAAAATTTTACTTGGACTTCGCTGTGCGAGGCAAGATTGTCAAGGTTTATTATCAATAAAATACAAAGAAAAAGATTTATCAAACAGATACAATTATCGTTGAAGCTAAAGATGAGCAATCAAATCAACAGCGATTAATCAAAGGATGGAAGATCACTCGAAGGGCGCGTCGAACCTTTATCTGTCCGTGCAAAAATATTCTTTTGTGATTTTTTATTTTAATAATATTTTATAAATTTTTTCAAATTTTAATGAAATTTTTTAATTATGCTAATTTTTTGTGTTTTTTTCATTTTTCAAAAAATTTTTGTAACTAAAAACAAAAAGATTATGTTTTCATTTTTTTTCAAAATTCTCTCAAAAACATGTAAACTCATTTTGAAGAATTTATTTTTTATTGAATGGATGAATAGAAAATTGCAAATCGAATGCATGCGCGAATGTTTTCACAATTTAAGTGGAGATCAAAAAACAGTGGATTTCAGTTAGGATTTGAAGCTACTTAGCCTGAATTTCAAAATGAGAGCATGCGGGTCATTAACCCTTATAATTTTCCTTTTTTTACATAATGACATTATATAGTTCTGAACCTGTTTGTTAAATATATACATAAAAATGCAAATCCCTTTCAGCTAGTTATCATTCAAGAAATACATTAATTTAAATCTTCATTTCATATTTTGCATCAAAAAGAAAGAACAAAATAATATAATTATTTTGTTCGGATCAATGAGGATATTTCGCATTAAATGGGATAATTATTTGACAAAAATTTCTCAAATATCTTTTTTAATTTTTGCAAGGATGATCGTTAAAGGTTCATGCCAATTCAGTTCAAGGACTTTTCCGGACCCTAGGTTTTATTAAAAAAATAATTATAAATCTTTATTTTATTAATAGAATAGACCCTTTTTCTTGTCGGTTAATACTCCCTGGACAGGTTTGCGATCCCTCTGAGATTCTAACGCCGGATGAGAGAAGAATTCTCAACGAAAAGATTACTAGGGTTTGTACCTTTGAATAAATTTTAAATACTCTAAATTCGAGCTTATTTACATATCTAGCTTCAACAAATAACTTCCAATATTAAAAACAGTTCCCCTGTATGTGCAGATACAACAAGGAATACTAATCTGAACATTGTTATTGCTTTAATGGAAAAACTTGGTACACTCCCATTGGAGTAAGAAGTTGATAAAAAATAAATGAAAAGTTAATTTTAGCATTAATAACCGAGATTCACTTAATATTGAAAAGTTCACCAAGCAACTACGCTCTAAATATCAGAATTATCAAGTAGGTCATTATTAAAATATAAATAAAAATAAGACCTGTTTTTGACTTGAATGTTTTCTACAGGACTCCTCGCTATTATGCGACACCTTGGTATTGATTGTAAATTCTCGAAGTGATAGACAAGTGTTTACAGTGGCAGGAAAGGATGCAAAGTTGAGCCAAGAAATGCTACAGACTGCTTTTCATCGTAATGTTGGACATTTCCGATTGGGAAACTACGCTCAAGGATTAGAAGGAATGGTTGAATATATTGTTTCTGCTTATGGAAGTGCACACATTGTGCTGACACCAGCCATCGGAGATGGGTAGATTTTTAAAGAATTAAACAGTAAAACAAACCTTATTAAGAATGTTTCCCGCTAATACACAGACATTTTCTTCTCTTCCTTCTTCCGGTTCAGGACAATTCAATGTTCTTCAGGGAGTTCGCCAAAAGACCAACATCAATAAATTGGAGCGAATTGATTTTGAAGCAGTTCCAGAAGAAGATAGACTTTGGGTCAGGATTCTACTGAAGGTCTGAAACAAAAAGACATTAAAATATTATGTTAATAAATTACAAAAAATAGTTCAGGCGTTAACACAATGTGGAGATGATGTAAACACTATAACGTTTTACACAAAAGCTGTAGCTGAAGGTTTTAGTTTTTTAAATGACAATAGAAAAATGTATTAAATTCAGAAGCAATGGATATTTCCTTGAAGTTGATTAGCGACTTACGATATAATAAAATCGAAGAGGAAATACAGAACACAGATAAAGGAATTAAAGTTAGAGAAAAAGCATGGCTTAATATCAAGCCTTATCTTGAAGGCTTGTATTTAAAATATAAACATCAACTACCAGTTAATTTGGATCAGTGTCCAGAAAGGAAAGCAGATGAATTATTTTTGAATATTAAGAGATGAAAAAATTGACAGTACATACACATTTGCGTTTCAATTAAAAATTTTTTGATAAATTTTTTGTCAATTTCTGGCCTTGTTTGAAAAATAAATTGTGTTCCCAATGTAAAAAGTCTCTTTTTTCAAGATTATGTACGTGCATTTCTTGTTTTAATATTGTTAAAGTTTTATTTAAGCTTATATTTATATCCAATAGGCTAGAGTCAATGGAAACCAAAAATTCAAATTCTGACGGCCATTTGTCAACTATGCCAACAACAATAACAAAAAATAGGTTCGGTTATTTAGTTGAAAAATTGATGAAATATTTTCCATTTACTAATTCAATCAATGAAAAACATTATCAATCGGATATATGTGAAATTTTTGATCAACTACATCAATTTATTGAGAAAGATTTTCCGACCAGTAGAAAGTATTTTACTTTTAACTATAATTTATTTTAAAAATTTTTTAGATCAGATGGGTTAAATGTTTGTAGCAACGCAAGGATAATTTATCTTCACCTGCTTTATTTGAGGAATAAGCAAAGGCCAGTAGAACTTTTAGCTAGAAAAGTTAGTGATGTACTATTGGCACTTCAACATATTACTAAACTTTCACATGACCAGTACTATGGGCCAGTTAGAGCTTTGGAAAATAGAAAACTACAAATTTCTTTAGGTATCTTTTTCCATTATTCATTTTTTACCTTTAATATCTACAGGCTTGGTTGAAGTACTTACCGAATTGTTTGTTCTAGACATTGATACTTTTGGAATACAACTTACTGCATATGAAAAATGTAGTAAGTTCCGTCGTTCAATTGGAAATGCTCTTATGAATTTGGTATATCAGCAGCGAGAGGCTAAATTCCGTCTATGCACAAATCGAAAATTTCTATTTAGAGTTGCTGAAGTGATTGAGTATATGCATCCTTTGATTCAGGTATATTCTCAAGATTAATTTCATTATAATCTGATGTTAAGTTTTATGCTGGTCTTATTCAAAATGTTTCTTATAATGTTGATAAAACTATTTGGCAACATTTGACCATTGTTGTGCCTCCTCTTGTTCGTTCAGCTGTTAATATTTCGTTAACAGAATATGATGGTAAAAGGATATTTGATCTCGCGATGCTTTCACCTCAACGTAAACAGCAGTTGCTTAAAATTCTTTCTGGGCTGTGGAATCTTGCGGAAGATCCTGTAGAAAATAAACGAGTGATGGTTAGTTGTTTAGCATATCCTACGTTCTAGACTAACAATAAAATTTTCATTTTTTAACGTCATGGATTCGTATTTTTGCTTTCATTTAATGTTCACCTTTTCATTAATAAATTTAAGTGTCATGATGTTCCAGAATTTATCCCTATGTTGTTACGTGTAATGCGTTGTGATCAAAACGAACTGCAATTAATCCAGGCAGCTACTGGGATATTAAAACATTTAGCTGGTAATATTTGTTTTAAATCTTAAAATTTTATTTTTCAGATTATTTGCTACAATTTTCCGAATTATTTATTAAAATAATACGAAAAGGGGCGACATCATCTTTTATGCGTCAATTGACTTCATCCTCTCCAGATCTGGTTGCCGATTCATTAAGTGCACTCTATACTATTTCCAGACATCCATTTGTTGGAAGAGAAATTCTTTCTAATGAATCATACATTCAACAAGTATTTATCTATCTTTTATATTTCGTAAATTAAAGAACTAAAAATAAATTTTACAGATTGGTTACTTGACACGAAATACAAATAAAGGTATTTCTCGAGCCTCAAGATTGGTACTTAACAATGTTTATTCCTCATCAGTATATTTTCCTTCTTTTCAACCTGATAGACATACTATAGCCAAATCTCCGATTGATTCAAGTATATTTATTTTTACTCTTACTTTACTTTGTTTAAGATTCAATTTTAACGCCTTTATCTAATCCTAATGATTGCTTGCTTTCTGGAGCTTATTTATCAAACGAAAAACCAAATGATGCTTTAGAACTTGAAAGTCCTAATTTAATATTCTATTTTTGCATAAACTTTTAAGGTTATTTTGAGGTGAAAAATTCCCAGGTTGATGACTGTAAAATTGAAAGCAACGAAATTGCATCTCCATCATTAGAAATTGGTGAACAAGATTTATCGACCAGTGTTATGTGCACTAGAAATGCAAGTTCTCGGAGTTCTTTTAATTCTGCTGACATGAAGGTTACACATTGGATTAATTATAGAATATTATTTTGCACAACCTTTAGGTTGTTAATCTTTCGTCCACCTCAGTTAGAAGCAGTGTTAGTCAATCTCCAGGTAGTGCCACTGATTTACCAGATTCTCCTTCACAGTGTTTAAATAAGGTTCTCCAATTGAAAGAAATGGAGGTAAATCATTTGTTTATGATGATTTAAACATTTAATCAACACATTCAGTTACAAATTTTAAAAGCATTGGATGAGAATAAGAACAGTGGTCAATGCACAACAGCGGATATAAGTGGAAATTCTGATGTCCATACGGGAAAAGATTCTGTCAATGACCCTTCCTTGTTAAAAGATCTCTCAAGGTTTTTGCTTATTTATTTTCAGCATCGACTTTAAAATTTAAATTGACAGCGAAGGGATCCTAGCTGAGGCTATCCGTGATTACATGCCAAAACCAAAAGAACAAAATGCAACACTAAATGTTTGTGCTCAAAGTTCAACGCCCATTTTAACGCCTATTTCTTGTAACAGCCCATGTAAAGTATCTTCTGAAAACGATGAACCAAAGGATCTAGGTTAATTTATTATAAAATAAGATAATTTAATCATTAAGGATCTAATAAATTTCTTGAGGAATGCATCCAAAAAGTCATGCCTTCACCAAAACATAATATAAATTCCTTCCGATCTAAAAGCAGAAATACATCTTGTTCAGGAACTTCATCATCAAATACAAAAATACAACATAACAAGTTTAATTTACTATTTTTGATTTTTCATTCATATTTTTAGTAGTGAAGAAGACATTCGTTTGTCTTCTAAAGAGTCCATAGAGCTTGGCAATAATGTTGTAAATGCGCAACTAATCATTCTAGATTGCTTGAATGTTACAACAAACAACAAAACAGATCAAATTAATAGTGGTGCTAAGAAACGGCCAGTCTATTATTAAGTGCTTTATTTTTAATAGAATAATGAACTTTTCAAACTACTATAATTAAATAATTAATTTTTTATTTCTTATAAATTATTAAGTTTGCCAATAATGTGTGTATAAATCATATTAACTAATTTGTTAATTTATTCAATATTATATGTTTAATAATTATTTTGGTTTTAAAATAATTCCTTTTAAAGTAAGTTTTTTTCTAGACAAAGGAAGGACATGAGCACCCAACAGGCTCAACTAGCGTATCAACAAGCATGTCAAGAATATCAGGCAGCTCAATTTCAACAACAACAGCAAGCTGGACTTAATCAGAAATACAAAAGTACTCTTTGTAATATTTGGTGAGATATTAAGTCCTGTTAATCACGTTTCCTAACATTCCTAGACGATTTTCGAATAATTGATAATAACTGTTTATTTTCAGGCTGATGGAAGGAGTTTGTCCTCGTGGGAGGCTTTGTCATTATGCGCATGGTATTAGAGAATTAAACTATAGGTATAATTTTAACTTTCGGAAAATATATTTAAACTATTTTTAGTCAATACTTTACTGTTTGGAACACTTCTGGGGTAAATACGCCTGTAAGGTTAGACTAATTAATTAACCTTACATTAAATGATGCAATATGTAAAATTTAGACAAGAGGAGTATCAGAGTAAATTTTTTAAGACGGCCATTTGCCAATTCTGGCAACAGAAAGGAACATGCAATAATGGTGATACATGTAAGTGGGCCCATGGAGAGCAGGAACTGAGACGATCAGTATGAATCTTTAGTTAACCTATTAATTGTAATTTTGTTAAGGAAAATGGGTCGACAGCGGGGACAGGCGAATCCTCTAATGAGCAAACGTCGAGTGTGATGATTGGCCCTCAATTGGTAAAATTGGAAGAAACAGATATTCAATTTATCAATAACGATTCTGCAAATGACAGAAAACGTAATTGGGAAGAGGCTGGACTGGAGATTGCAGAGAAATAATTTTCTAAATTTTATCTTAATGCCGATGTATTATATCGATGTTACCTAATTGATGACTAACAACAAGATCAAAAAAGTTTTTCTGAACGCGGAACTATTCTCAAGGTTTATTTTACTTTTAACCAACCGTTTTTCAATTTATTTCATATACTTTTGTAAGCAGAGAAAATTATTTGAAAAATCCCTATTTTATCTGGATAAACTTAACCCAGCTATTTGTTTAAAAATTAAATCGGACCGTGTCTGGTTGTGAGTATATTCTCTGTATAATTTTTTCATTTTCGAATTTTTACATTGTATTTATAAATTTTTAATGTTTTTTGATTAAAAAAGGAATTTGATTTTTTATTTAAAACAGATTAACGTCAAAATAAAATTGAGAGATTTATTCCCGCTGTTTGAGCTTTGGACGTTTCTTCAGAAATTTATTTCCACTTCGTTCTAGCCTAATACGTTTCCTTACTCGTTCTTTTGAATTAATTTCATCTTTTTCATCAGCAGACTCTTCAGTTTCTCTATTTAAGCTTGGCGTGATGGTTTGCAACATTTTTCTGATACTCGTTTCGATATGCTTTAATCTCCTAGCAAGTTTACTGAAAAGGCTATTTTGTTATAAGTTTATATTTCTCACATTTGGTTGTAATCAGAATTGTTATTGCGCGAAGATGTAAAGTTCTCATTGTCAGCATCCTCATCACTGTTCCAAATTATGTCAGCTTCTTTTGCCTAAAAAAAAGAACTCATTTATCTGACCTTTTTTTAATAAAAATAACCATCCGTTTAAACCAGCTAGTTTTTGCCTTCCGCTTCCGAATGCGGTGCTCAACCGATTCTGCTTCAGTCGCCAATTTCATCAAATATCTACATTGTTCAAATAAGTTTCGATTATCCACGGCAAGAATCTCCAAGTCCTCTTCTAAATATTTTTTAACGTTGAAAAGGTGCTACTAAAAAACCTTTTCCCATGCCATGGCATATCCTTTGATAATAATTCAAATCCGTCGGATCCACAAAAAGAATTGAAAGTCCAGAATTAAAGGCTCTCGCTGTACGCCCACTTCGATGAATGTAATTCTGCATAAAATATAAAGAAATAAAGGAGAAAAGAACCTCAGTTGTTTGTGGTACTTGATAGTGAACAATATTCCTAACTGCTTGAAAATCCAAACCTCGGGCCGCAATATCTGTTGCGAGTAGGAATGAATTTTCTGAAGCTAAACTTTTTAGTAAATTAAAAATTTTATTAAAAAAACATGAAAATTTTTCCAAGCTTTTCAGCCGCTCTTTCTCTTTCATTCGTCCGTGCAAAATACATGGCAAAGTTCCGCTTTGAGGTGTTAATTTCCTGAGAATTGCGTGCAAACGTCGAACCGCAGATACAGAATTACAAAAGATCAGAGTACGTCCTCCATAACGTTTTAACAAATAAAGAAGGTTTGTGTCCTTAAAGGAGGAAGAAATATTTATTGAGTAAAAGGTAAAAACCTTGTGAAGAAGATCCATGCAATCCATTCGACACTCAACCAACATACTCGGAATCTTCTTCTTCGTCGTTAAATCAATGACAGTTAACCTTTCATTGCCTTTTCTCATGCACATAGAACGAGCAATCTGTTTTATCTGAAACTGAGTTTATAATAAATATATTCTACATCGGGTATTACGCAAAATGATTAAGATAACCTTTTGTTTTGAGCCAACTTTTAGCAAGCTATTTGTTCCCAACTTTTCTTCGTCGGGTAGCGTAAAGGTTAAAGTTGCAGAAAATACTAGTGTCTGTAGCGTAGGTCTAATTCCACCAAGAATTTCAAATTGTTCCTTCCTCTTACTAAAAAAGGGTTAATAGTTGTTTGTTTAATGAATAAACCTATGTATATGTTTGATAAGATGTCTGAGCTCTCGAAAGTGGCCTTCATTCAACATTCTGTCAATCTCATCAACAATAATAACTCTCAAGCCTGACAACTCATTAAGATGTATTTCTCCCTTAAAAAGTTATTTAGAATATTTAAAAAATAAAAACCAATTCTTTCAATGCCCAAAGACGGCCAGGTGTGCCCACAATAATATCAGGACGAGATTTAAGCAAACGTTGTTGTTTTTGGATACTCATTCCACCAACAATTGCGATTATGTTCAATGCCCTTGAATTAATATTTGCAGAAATTTGCTTAAAGACATCTCTTATCTAAATTTAGTTTAAAAAGGCAAATAATGGAAAGATAAAACCCAAAAATTTTAAAATAATAAAAAATTAGACCTGAATTGCTAGCTCGCGTGTTGGCGTAACTATCAAAGCAAAAAGTGTAGTATTATCATTAGGCAAATTAATTTCCTTTTCTTCCATCCATTTTATAAAGGTTGGAATTGCAAATGCTAATGTTTTTCCACTACCCTATTAATCAAATTAAATATTATTTTCATAAATTTTCGAAAAAAACTGTTTCAGCAGCTCCAATTATATCTTTTCCATGTTTAATTGCTTGAGGAATTACAGCTTTTTGGATATCAGTTGGTGTAGTAAAACTAAAGTAAAAGAAAGCTTTAAAAAATATTATAAGAAAACCCCAAAATATTCAATCTTTCCAATAAATGTGTAGAAGGTATAATTTTAGTCCATTCATTAGTGGATTCCATTTTTAATTTAAATCTAAATATTATTAAATATTTATACATTGTTATGTAATTTTAAGGTGTTGAAGGGTAACTTTTTATTTAAATTTCAACTCACAAAAATTTCAAGTTTATACTCAAAAACCTAATTTCTTTGAAGAACTTAAACACTTTCAATATTGATCACTGCGCAATGAAATAATGACTCACCTTTCTTTATTACTTTTTTTAAAAATTGTTTAATCTTTATTTTTCAATTAAATTTGTCACTCAACTCAGATTTTTACTAAAGTTTACCTCAAATATTTTTTTTAGATATTCTTTATTAATATATTTATTTGTCATCAATCAACACTAATGCTAAATAATTTACTTCTGATTTTATCTGTATTAATTCTCATAATACTCAACTTAATAAATCTAACAGAGGCGTGTACTTGTCAAATGGTAGCACCTGAAATAAACTTTTGTGTGGCAGATTGGGGTAATATAAAAGCAAAAAAAGAAAAAGAAAACTCTTTTTAAGTCGCGCATGTTTTAGTGCTTAAACAACAAAAGGGTGTTAAAATGCCTGGAAGTATTAATTCACAAATTGATAGAAATGTGCGATACAGAGTTAAATATGAACAAATGTTCAAAGTTTAAATCTTTAAATTAAAATTTTAAATTAATTTTAATTATAAAGATTAGTAGTGAAATGAAAGTTACAGAGCAAAATCTAGTCGTTTTGCCTGTCAATATTTACTCTCCAATGGACGATTTTGCGTGTGGTATTCAACTTGAACCTGGACATGAATATTTACTTTCCGGTAAATAATAATTAGAAAAAGAAAATTAATCTTAGAATTTACAGGGAAATACGTAAATAACACAATGCAAACACGTCTTTGTGGACAAATTTTACTTGAAGACCTTAAAGAGTCTCGAAAATTTGATATTCTGGAGTGGATTGAAGTACCTGATAAATTAAAACAAAAATTAAATAAACAGGAATTTAATTCAGAATGCAAGTAGTGTTAAAAATTGTTTAATATTAACCAAAAAGTTTAATTAATTATAAACTTTATTTTTTAAATTTATTTAAAAAAATCAACTTTAAAAGGGGTTGAAGGCTATAAAATTTATTTATAGTGAGAGAAAAGCATTGTTATTAAAAATAAACTTTTTTTTTTTAATCGCTTATAAATTTTAGCTTTTTTTTTCTTTCTCTTCAATTTTGCTGTGAATTTATTTTTATTATTTTTATATTTTATTAAATTTGTTTTTATTTTATTTTAAAGCTTTCTTAGTGAAAAAATTTAAATTAATTATTTTTGTTGATTCTTAGTAAATTAAAATAAAATTATTTCTTTTTTTTTTTTAAACAAATGTTAATTGATAAAAAGAAATTTAATAAAAATCAATCTGATCATTTTAATTAATTTTAGTTCGTTAATTTCTCTTCCATTTTTAATTTAATTTAATAATTTAAATAATTATTTATTGATTTTTAATTAAATTAAAATTGATATAATTTTATTTAATTAACTAAAACAATATTTTTAAATTTAATATTTAATTAAAAGATTAAAAAAAACATTTCTCGTGACAGTTAAAAGAATAAATAATTAATTAATTAGGCTTAAATTTTATAAAGCTTAAAAATTAATTTTTAAAAATGTTTCAAAATTTGTATTTAGTCCAATTTTTAAATTTTATGATTTTTTCTTTAAAAATTTTCTTTTTATTATCGGAAATAAATTGAATCAATTTTTAGTTTATTACTTTAATTTTTATTTTAAATAAAAGACAGATCATAAAAGGTAAAAGTTATATTTTAAGTTAAATAAATAATTTTGGTTTCCGGAATCTATAAAAAAATAAAGGAAAAAATATTCCGGAAACTAAAAGAATAAATATGTATTTACATGTTTTCCGGAAAATAAATAAAGTTTTACTTCATGTTTTCCGGAAAATTTTCTTCATGTTTTCAGGAAAATAAATAAAGTTTTCTTCATATTTTCCGGAAAATTTTACTACAAGTTTTCCGGAAAATAAATAAAGTTTTACTCCATGTTTTCCGGAAAACAAATAGTCTATAAAAAGTTGTATTATTTTTTCTTTTAGAAAGTTTTTTCTATTTAATCCTTTTCTTTTAAATCCAAAACATTGTTATATTTTAACAAAAACCTAAAACATAAATGTATTACGTAACAAAAAGTTGGTTGCGCTTATTTTTCGTCAAAAACATAAAAACATTTTTATTTATTTGTTTAAGATTTTTTAATATAAATAAACATACTAAAGTAGTTAATAAGCTTTTCTAATTTAAGAAAAATAATTTAAAAAAGAAGAAGATGTTTTTATCAAAAAAATATTTATTTAATTTTTTAATGAATTAGGAAATTAAAAAAAAATACTTTTTTTTAACGTTTACATATAAATACCAGGTAAATCATACGTTTTTATTAATTGCTTATCTTATTATTTTTATTTATTTTTTTCCTATTTTTAGAAATTAATTAAATTAATTTTAGATTTTTATTTTTTAATTAAAATTTAAATGAATTTAAGAAATGCAACGTTTTTTAAACAACAAAAAAGCAATAAATAAAAACAATAAAATATCCCCTTTTGTTGTTGATATTGAAAAGGGGAATGAAATAGAAGAAACAACAGCTACGGACGAGGAAAAAAAAAAAAAAAAAAATTATAAAGCAAATTTTTACAAATTCAAAAGTATTTTTTTTTCTTTTTAAATAATTTGTTTTTTTTTTTGGTCATTTAAATTAAAAAGAAGCTTTTAACATTCTTTTTTCCATATTTTATTTATTTTAAACACTAAAAATTAAATAAATTAGAATTTAAGGAAAATGTCTACGTATCCTCCAAAATGTTGCAATTTTATTAGAAGATTGGTTATTTCTTGCACTTCTTGGTATTCTTGTTGCCTTGTGCTCTTTAATTATGGATATGGCCATTGATCATTTACAAACATGTTTAGTATAATTTTATTTTTTTTTACAAGAAATGACATTTAATCCCATCCCTCAAATATATCAAATTAAGAGAATCTTTTCTTAATTCTCTTTAAATTTTTCAGGGCACATTTTTATCATCGAAATAGTTCGAAAAAATACTCAAGGAACTTTAAATTTAATTTGTACATATTTTGTTTGGGCAGGTTATATGCTCATTTTGGTTTTAGCTTCAGCTTTTTTTGTTAAATTAATTTCTCCACATGCTATTGGAAGTGGAATACCTGAAATGAAAGTATTTTTATTTAAATGTAAAAGTTTTTAATTAATTTATTTTAAGACAATTCTTAGAGGTGTAATTTTAAAAGAATTCTTAACCTTAAAAACTCTTTTATCTAAAATGATTGGATTAACACTTTCTTTGGGTAGTGGATTGCCTATTGGTAAAGAGGTTTGAAGCTTTTTTCTTTAAAGAATCCCAATTAATTTCTTTTTTGTTTTAATTTGTTTTTCAGGGACCTTTTGTCCACATTGCTTCAGTTGTAGCTAACCAATTAAGTCATTGTGTTCTTTCCTTTAAAGGAGCATATTCAAACGAATCACAAAGCTTTGAAATGCTTGCAGCTGCTTGTTCTGTTGGTGTTAGTTCTACATTTTCTGCACCTATTGGAGGTTTCTTTTTTTTTCCTTCTTAAATTTAATCCTTTTTTAAAGGCGTTTTATTCTCTATAGAAGTTACATCAGCCTATTTTGCTGTAAGGAATTATTGGAGAGGGTTTTTCGCCGCGACTTGTTCAACTGTTCTTTTTCGAATATTAAGAGTGCTTTTAGTTGAAACAGAAGTTACTGTGTCTGCTTTTTACCAAACACAATTTCCTAAAGATGCTTTTTTGCCTGAAGAACTTCCTATATTTTCTGTTGTTGGGTTAGTTTTTTTTGTTTCCTTTTCGGTTCAAGTGCATAAATGTTAAGGAACGGGGATCATCTGAAGCGGGGGAAGACAATTAGGAATCGGACCCTGTTCTTTTTTTAATAATTCTTTGTTTGTTTTTTTCAGAATTATTTGTGGTTTTGTTTCTGCTGCCTTTATTCTTCTACAAAGGAATTGTGTTCTTTTTCTCCGGTCTAATCCAATTGCCAAATTTGTCTTTCAAAAACAGTTTTAAAATTTATTTTTATTTTAATCTTTTATTATTTAAAAGCTGGTCAATCTATCCAATATTTATTGCATTAATTATTGGTTCATTTACTTACCCCCAAGGATTTGGTCAATTTCTGGGGGGAGAGGTTTTTTTATTTTTTAATTGTTCAAATAATTTTTAATTTTTAGAAAAAATTTATGTACGTAGCAAAGGTTTTTTTTTAATCTTTTATTTAATTTTTTATTTAAAGGATTTCTTTGCTGATTGTACATTTTCACTTCCCAATGACAGTAATCGTGCCTGCCCTGAACATTTAATTTCCTCTTGGTCTCAAAAAGATTATTTTACACATTTTACTACATTACCCATATTTATTGGAATTTATGTATTTATTTTTTTATTTTATTTATTTTTTGTTTAAAGTTTATTTTCACAATATTGGCAAGTACTCTCCCCATTCCTGCTGGCATTTTTGGCCCTTCTTTTGTTCTTGGTGCAGCTATTGGACGTTTAATTGGGGAAATTATGGTTATTTTTAAAGTTTTTATTTTATTAAAATTTATTTTAAATTTAGGCTTCAATATATCCAAGTGGTCTTCGTGGTCCAAATGAAGTACAAATATTCCCAGGTGTTTATGCCATTGTAGGCTCTGCTGCTCTGACTGGAGGAGTAACACATACAGTCTCTGTTGCTGTTATTATTTTTGAGTTAACTGGGCAACTTTTGTACATTTTACCTGTTATGGTATTTTTAAAATAATTAATTAAAAAAATGTTTTTTTTCGATTGCTGTGTTAATAGCCAATGCAATTTGTTCTAATTTACAACCTTCAATTTATGATTCAGCTATTAAACTTAAACAATTGCCATATTTACCTGATATTCCTCAAACTTCTTCACGGTTTTTGTATTTTAATGTTTCTAATCTTTTTAGTTTTCATGGAATTTTGGTTGAACAGTTTATGACATGTGATACAAAATTTTTTTGTAATTTTACAACTTATGCGGAAATGCAGGAAGTTTTGTTTGAATACCCAAAATTAAAGGCCTTTCCTATTGTAGAGAATGAAGGTAATAAAAATAAAACTTGTTTTTTGTATTTTCCGGAAAAGTTGGAATTAAACATTTCCGGAAAAGTTTTATATTTTCCGGAATGTTTTGTATAATATTTTACTCTTTTATTAATAGAAACACGAATTCTTATTGGTTCTTGTAGTCGTTCTAAACTTATTCGAATATTAAATTCACATGTTGGTTCAATTAGAAGAAAAGAAGAAGCAATTAAATTATTTAACAGTACAAAACGTAAATGTTCATCACAAACATTACAATTATCAAAAAATACAAGCACTCCTCTTTTAAATTTATTACAACTTCCTAAAGAGAAAAAACATTCAATTGTTGTTGATTTTAATAAAATAACAAAAACACAATCAGAAACTTTAATAGAAGAAGAACCTTTAAAAGAAGAAAAACATCAAAAACATAGTTTACAACAATTATTAAATAAACCTTCTATGTCTGTTAAACGTTCATTAACTATACCAACTGGGATAAATAATTCTTCCTCTTCAAGTGATGTTTACAGCACTATTGGAGGTTTTTTTTCTTTTAAAATTATTTTTAAATTAGAATATTATTTTTTTTTAAAAGATATGATTAGAACATTGTCAAGGTTTAGTCAACGTTTTCGAAGAGGAAATGATCAAAATGGTGAAATTGACTTGTTTGGGGATGAAAGGACAATTTGGGAACGTGAACAGCTTTCTAAAAGAATTGATTTTCGATCAATTGGAATTGATCCGGTTAACTAATTTTTAAATTTAAAAATTAATTTTATATAAAGGCTCCCTTTCAATTAGTTGAAGAAACATCTTTATTTAAAGTTCATTCACTCTTTTCTATGTTAGGATTAAATCGTGCTTATGTAACAAAATGTGGTCGTTTGGTTGGTGTTGTTGCTTTAAGAGATGTTAATTTTTATTTTTAATTAATTTTTTTAAAAATTCTTTTTTAGTTAAGAAAAGCAGTAGAAAAAATTCATTCAGGAGATTTAATAGCTAGAAAAACTTCAATAATTAATTCAATTGAAATAAATAATAATAATAATAATAGTGAAGATAATTTAAGTAATTCTAGTAATTTGAATGATAAAGAAGAAAAAAAGAAAAATGAAATTATTTTATGTAAAAAAGCATCAGAAGCAATAAAAGGAGCTGTTGAATTAATTACTAAAAAAGGAGAAAAAAATAATGAAAACAAAAAAGTTCCAATTTTTGTCATTTCTTCTAGTGATAATGAAAAATTATGCGAGGAAACTAATTCTAATTTGGATGTTCAAAATGCAAATTCTAAAAATAAAAGTGTTGAAGAAGAACAAAGGTGTGAGGAAGAAACCTTTTTGCCTAGGTTTGTGAACAAGTTTATTTAACTGTATTTTAATTCAAGTTTATTTAACTGTATTTTTATTTAATATGTTTTGCTTTAAATTATTTATTTATTTTAAGTTTTTCTACTACAACAACACCTTCTTGTTCTCCCTCTTCTTCCCAATCATGTTTATGTAGTGCAGATAAAAAAAAGACAATCAAAAAGTCCAATACGCAAAGTTCGCATTATCTCCCCTTTGAATTCACCAACTGACGAAGAAAAACAATTTTCTAATTTTTTAGTTAATTCAGAAAATAAAAATTAAAAAAAAAGATATTTTTGACTTTTAATTTAAATTGTGGGTTTTTCTTTATTTTTGCATTTTTCTTGTAGCTTTACTTTTTTTTTGTTTTTTATAATTGTTGATTTTTTATTTTTTAAATCAATTTTAATTTTTATTTACTTAAAATATGTATTAATTTAATTACTTTTTGGTATTTATACCCTTATATCTTTTCTTTTTTAAATTATTTCTTTAATTAAGAATTAATGTTCAAGAAAATGAGGTTGCTTTCTTTCACTCTAAAATTGAGATGTTTATCTTCTTTACAAGATAAATATCTTTTTATGCTTGGAGTTTTGTTGAGTTTCTTTATTATTTGAAATCAGGTTTAAATTTATATTTAATATTCTTTTTACATATTTTTTTATTTTATAGATAATTAATTTTATTTATTTTTTTTTAAATAAATTAAAATTATTTAATGGACTCTAATTTATCACTACATCCAGTAAAAAGGTTTAAATTGTTTAATTAATATTTATTTATTTTTAGTTTATTCGTATTTGGTACTTTAAATGTTATTAATTCATTATTTTCAAGAATTGTTATAACAAAATTCTTTTTTGATTATCCAATTGTTATTTCATTATTTAATGTATAACTATTAAATTTATTAAAAATTAATTTTTAATAAATTTAGATGGCATTACTTCTTTCTTTAGTTGAATTTGCAAGGTTAATTAAAAATCATTTTTTATTAATTTATTTGTTTTAAAATTAAAGAATAACTAAACTACTTAAAGTGCAGGCATACACGGTTTTTTTTTCTTTACTTTTAAGTCACATTATAAATACATAAAATACATATTTGTTTAATGTATTTTCCGGATATATTTTTTAAACTTTCCGGAAAAAGTTGTATTTTCTTGAATTAATATAAACTTGGTTGTATTTTTCTTCCGGAACCTTCCGTAAATAATTTTTTATTTTTTAAGTTTTATCGTGGTAAAACAATGTTTCTACCGTCTTTTTTCTACAGTCTCTCACAGTTTGTTTTCTTTCATTCTCTATAATATTTTTCAGTTATATATCTCTCCATTGTCTTGATGGAATTTCTCTTCCATTTTTTCCATTTTTTGAAAAATTTATTCCTTTAATTGTAATTATTTTCTATTTATTATTTTTACGAAAAGAACATCCGTCTATTATAACATTGGCACTTTTGGGTTTTATTTGTTTTGGTTCTGCATTGGCTTGTAAAGAATTTTTTTTTAATTAAATAAAAAAATATTTTTTTAGCAGTTTTTGAAGTCAGTTTTGATCTTTTGGGTTTAGCCTATTCTTTTGGAGCATTAGCAATGCAAAGTGCAAGTTTAGTTCTAATGGAAAAAATTCGTACTCAAATGGATATGTCCGTTATTGAATTAATTTATTTAAATACTTTTAATTGTCTTTGTCTTTTTTTAATTGCTGATATTGTTCAGGATGAATTAAGGGATGCTTATTCCTATTTTCAGGTTTATTTATTATTTATTTTAATTAATTAATCAATTTTAAAGACAAATACTACAACAACTTTTTATCTTTGCTTTTTTATAATGATTATTGCTGGATCTTTTGTACATTCAATGTTGATATATTGTGTTGCGACTACAAATACAGTTAAATTAATTAACATTTTATTTTTTATTAAATTAATTAATTTAAAAGTGTTTAAAATATTTAAGTTAAACACAACAATTGCCCAAAATTGTTCTTCGTCAATTCAAATATTTATTGCCTATTTACTTTCCATTGAAGTCTTTTACGATTCTTCTCCTACTTTTACAACATTTGTTGGAATTATTATATCTATTATTGCAACACTTTTGTATTTATATTCGTCAAAAGATAAACAACTTAAACCTTTTGGTAAAATTAAATACAATGCTATTGTACAACATGAATAATTTTAAACATTTTTGTATTGTAAGTTGCATTTTTTATTTTGTAAACTTTCCGGAATTGTTTATTAAACTTTTCCGGAATTTATTGTATTTTTTGTAATATTTACTACATAAAAAAGTTTTCCAGAAAAATAATCAAACAAAGTTTATTTAATACAAATTAAATAATTATAATTTATTTTGTAAAATACAATAGAGGTAATACACAATCAAAAATAATGTCCTGAGAACGCTAAATATGTATAAAAATATAAAAAATAATTATAATTTCTTCTCTTTATTTTCTTTAAATAATTTAAGCAATTCAGAAGATTCCAAAGCTGACCGTTTTTGATTCCAATCCCGCTCAATATTTAAATCCTCAATTCTACGCCATTCTTCTAATAAATTTATGCGTTGATGAAATTCTTGTTCCAAGGCTGCCTTTAAGGTTAAGAAATTAATTCTAATTTTAAAAATAACAAAAAAACCTTTTTATCGCGCAATTCTTTCTCCAAATTTGCTATTCTTTCTATCCATTGACTGTGAACCTATAAATTAAAATAATTATTTTTCTTTTAAAATAACCTTTGTATGTTCCTGATTTCTCTTTTTATCAATTTCGGCAATTAATCTTTGTAGTTCAACAGATTGATTTAACCATTCAGATACCCCAGTTAGAATATTATTATTATTTTTTGTTCCTTCTAATTTATTTAAACCTCCATTTAATTCTGATTCAAGTTTAAGTTGAAGCGATTGAACCTTAAAATTTTATTTTTCTTTAATAATTTAGAAAAAAACCTTACAATAATTGGGTGTTGTGGTGAAGTAAAAATTGAAGCAGAATTAGATGTAGATCCTCCTCCATTTTGTTGTTTTGGAGTAACAGAATTAGAGGGAAGTTGAGGTAAAAGCGGTGCTAGAAAAGGAACAATTATCGTTTAAAAAATATAAGAAAATTCTTTTGGTTGCACATTGTAAAACACAATGGGAATAGAAAGCTTAAAGTCAAAAGGCTTCGCGAACCCTCTACCACCACAATGGAAATTAACCCTCTACCACCTCATATTCATTTAAATTTATTTTAAATAACCTGAATTTGTATTTTTAATTAATTGTTGTAAAAGAGGTAATAACAATTGATTATTATTATTTGAAGTATTTGATGACGGTGGAGAACATAAACGTAATAAATTAAGGAATTGAGCAGTATTATTTGTTTGTTGGCGATTATTTGATTGAAATAAAGGAAAATTATTGCTTGTAGATTCCGTTTTGATTGGAGTTTGCTGTGAAGAATTTGCAAAAGCATTAAGACTCGCTTTCTAAATTAAATAAAAAAGGGTCAGTAGAATTAAATAAAACTAACTAAAGCTAAATTTAAAGCAAAAGCAGCACTTAATCCCCCATCATTTTTTAAATCAATCTTCTTTTCATTAAAATTTAGATTTTTGTACATTAAAGATTTTAAATCATTTGGAGATGTTTTTTGTTGTTGTCCTCCTCCTATTAATTCATTTCCACTTTCTAAACTACTTTGACCACCAGAAGAAGGAGAATTGTGTAAGGCAATATTTGTTGTTTGTAAATTAAGTGGAGAAAATGGAGGTAAATTATTTAAATTTTCTTCTTCTAAAAAATATTTAAAAATGTTAATTTTTATGTTAAAAAAGCTGAGAATGAGAAAAAAGCATTTTTTGTCAGTGAAGGAAAGTCTGCGCCGAACTTAGTTTCACGCCGAAATACCAATTTTCTATAGAGAAAACATAGTTTCCCTCTCTTATAGAATTGGGTTATTTCGGCGCAGAATTTTATTTTTATCTTACCATAATTATGCTGTTCCTCTCCTGGTGAATTTTTTATTTTTTTCCTTTCTAAATTTTCATTCACTTCTTCCTTAATATTTTCTTCATTGGCAGAAGGATGATTGTGTTCCGTTACTAATGTTGTTATTAACAATGAACCTCCATTTTGTTGTTGATAATTTAGCCTTAATTTAGCATTACACCCACAAGGTAAATAATTTTGATGAGGACGTCGACCTGCACCTCGTTTACGTGGTTCTCCGTAACGTGAACTTGAAAAGGAAAATATCATTCTAATTAAAAGGAGATCCCTGGACATTTCCCTTACAAAAGAAAGGAAACTAACCAATGGTAGACAACATAACGATATCTAAAACGGGAAGCCAGTTCAACATCTTCTTGCCTTTCAGAACTTGCAACGCGAAAGGGATGATTAAATAATTGTTTCCATTCATCGAAAGCTTTTTCAAATTCATAAAAACTGAGAAAAATAAAAAACCAATTTTATTAAAAAAATACCTAGAAAATTTAGCATCTTTATGAATCTTTTCTGCTCCGGTAATTAATTGAAGTGGGTCAATTGAAGATTCCTGTTTTAACATTTAAATAATATTTGGAAGAATTAAAAAAATACAAACAAACTAACTAAAAAAAGAGGAAAAAATAAAAAGAAGTTAAAATTGTTTTAAAATATATTGCCAAAAAGGTTCTGTTAAATATCTCCATTTCAGTGCTAAAAATTAGTGCCAGTTGCGATCATAAAAAACTTGGAGAATGGGGATTATATATTTCAAATGTTATTTTATTAATTATGTTTGGTTGGTTCTAAATATTTGCCAATGAAACAGAAGGTCTGACAGAATCAAAAATACCGAATTAATAAATAAATTTTTTTTTGCGAATAAATGGGGTGTCCATTATATTTTTATTTAAAATAAATAAATAATTATTTTTGACATTCTTCTCATTTTTAAAATGTCAACATTGTGCCAGTCGTTTCTATTTATTGGCATTTTTGTAAAAACCAGAATTATTCATTTTTAAGGAAATAAGAAGGAAAAGGCGCGCAACAAAGAAGCAAAATATATATGTAATTTTACTGTCCAGTAATGTAATAGTAGTGGTCAGTAATAAAAAAAAAGAGAATATTTAAAATACTAGCAGATGCCAATGAATGAAATAAAGAAATGATTGTGTCCTTTTTTAATATATATTAAATAGATACATTTTAATTACAGAGATTGTAAAAAAGTTTAATTTTTGTAAAGGTAAAATGAGTGGAAATGAGCAAATAACTTTGTCCTATTAAAAAAATAATAACTCAACAAAAAAATGATTTTTTTTACTCTATATTAATATAAATAATTGTGTCAGATAGTCTTCTATATAAAAATGCCCAATGTCCAGTCTGGCAAGATAATAGGTCAAAAAAGAAGAAAAATCTGACCGGCGTTCCTTCTTAGCGGTTGCTACTGTCCACTACGACTACTCCTCTCTTCTCCTCCTCTTTTTTTTTTTATTTTTTCCATACATACCTAAAAAAGAAATGACGCAACCTTTGACCCATCGAAAATTATTTTTCTGTGACCATTTTTATTTTCGTCTGTAGAAAGCGTTCGCCTTCAAGTTGAGGGGTCTTTTTTATCTATTTTTCTCCTCTTTTCTCTGCTGGCAAAAAATTATTTTTTAAACAAAAAAATCTTTTATAGTATATTCTCTTTTTTAAGTTATATATGTACACATATACCTCTTTATTTTTCTTCTTATTCCAACTTGGCAGAAACGCCAGTTGCATATGTAGTAGTACTACTCGTTTATTAAAAAGAAGCCTAAGGAGGAGGAAAAAAAGAAAAAAGAGAAGAGAGAGGAAAAAACTGACCACAAAACACTGGTAAAGAAAAAACTGTCCGGGAACTGGACCACCTCTTAATAATATTCTCTCTCATATAAAAGAAGAATATATCCTTCAAAAGGCCTTTTTTTTACTCTCTTCATGACCTACATATTTATTTTTTTTGGACAGAGAAATTTTGTTGCAAATCAAAAACAAGCAGCAACAAATTGTTTTAGATAAAAAAAAAAAGACTGTATATTAATTATTAAAAATTGAGAAGGAATAAAAAGAGAAATTTAAAAAATTAATTAATTACTCTTTAAGCAGATATAAGAGAAGGTCCTTATAATTAGAATAAATCTATGTTCCATCACTTTTTGTTCCAATAATCATTTAGTGGAATTATACCCTCCCTAGGCTGTAAAATAAATTATTTTCTAATTAAACTATTTGTTGGTTAATTTATAGATTTTAATCATTAATAGCAGCATTTAACCTTTAGCTTTTATTTTTTAATTTAATCAACAGTTGGCTTTTTATTTTTACTGCTAATTTCTCCTATTTTTAAATTAAATGTTCATTTTATTTAAAAATCAGAATATGTTTATTTTTTAAGACAAAGTTTATTTAAAAATACAAGCAAAGTTTTTATGTGTTTTTCCAGAATGTATTATTTATTTTTATTAATTCTGATTAATTTATTTATTTATATTAAATGTGTAGATGAAGATAAATTATTGTTAGTTCAAGTGGTTAGTTTATTGTTGAAAATTATTTTTTTTTTAAATTTTTATTAGATATGGAGGCATGGTGATAGAGCTCCAATTTCAACATACCCAACTGATCCAAATAAAGAAAATCTTTGGCCATTTGGTTTTGGGGAACTGACAGAAGTAAAAATTATATTTTAAAATTTATTATTAAAAAAAAAAAAGTTTGGAATGCGTCAACAATATTCTCTTGGCCATTTGTTACGAAAACGATATATCATTGAAAATAAATTTATTAATGAACGTTATTCTCCTAAAGAAATTTATATTCAAAGTACAGATGTTAATAGAACATTAATTAGTGCTCAAGCAAATTTGGCTGGTATGTTTCCTGTTGGAATATCAGGAATTGACTACCCTGCGAATAAATGGCCATCAAATTGGACACCAATACCTATACACACAGTTCCAGTTTCTACAGATAATGTAATGTTAAAGGAAGAAAAATACAAAAATCAGAATAAAATATTAACTGACCAGAATAAATAAAAGAAACACATTCTGAAAATTCTGAAAATGTTGTATTTCTTTTTAAACAGAAAATATAAAATACAAAAAAATCAGAAACTAAAATACATTTTTAGATTGGAAACTTGGATGCATTTTGTCCTCGTGCTGATCAATTATTTACAAAAATAAAAACTAGTTCTGGTTATTTAAAAATACAAAAAGAAAATACAAAATTTTTTGAATATATTAGTCAACAAACAAAAAGTTGGTATTATTTAAATAAAATTTATTTTTTTTAGAAAATTATTCTCTTGAAAATATTTCTGATCTTGATGATGTTATTTACATTGAGGTAATTAATTATAATTTTTTTTAAAAATTTTTTTAAGAATCTTTATAACATGACACAACCAGAATGGCTTACCAAAGACATTCAGGAACGTATTTATAATTTATCTTACATGTAGGTAATTTTATTAAAATTTAATAAAAATTAATGTAAAATAAAAAGAAATTAATTTATTTACCAAAGATTCTTTAAGAATTAATTTTTAATTAAATAAACTTGAAAACACTTTAAAATTCTGAAAAAGTTTTAATTCAAATTTAACCAAAAATACATAGCAAAAAAATGACAAAAATACAAATCAGAATAATTTTAAAAAAATGTATTTTTCCTCAGAGCAAATGATTTCTATTTTGGAATAGAACCTTCAATTTATTCACCAGAAATGATTAGACTTAGAGGAGGTTTTTTCTTTTAAATTAAATTTTTTTTTTAATTTAAAGGAAATATATTGGGAGATATTATTAAAAGAATAAATTTAAAAATTAAATGTTTAAATAATCAAACAAATAATAATTGTGATTGGATATTTAATTTAAAATATTATGCATATTCAGCACATGATACAACAATTGCTGGGTTTTTATGTACTTTAGGGGATGAAGAAAAGGTTGCTGGTAAAGGTAAAAATATTTTCCTTATTTTTTAAAGGAGAGAGTCTCCTAAAAATTAAATTATTTTTAAGCTCTTCCACATTACACAGCTTCAATTTTAATAGAACTTTGGTTAACAAAATTGTTTGGACCTGCAATTAAAGTATTTTAAAATTAAATTTTTTATTTTTAATTTAAAAATAAAGATTCTCTATCATCCAGCATTTCATGAAAAATATTATCCAATAACTGGTCTAACATTAGGCTGTCCAGAAGGGAAAGAATTTTGTCCACTAAATATTTTTACAAAAAGAAGCTTAAAGTTTATTCCTATAAATATTAAAAAAGAATGTAAAAAACAGGAAAAAGATTTAATTTTAAAAGAAAAAATTAAATAATACTTTATTTATTTGAGTAAGTTTTACATTAAACAAAAATGCTTGTAATACATAAATGTAACCGAAAAGAAAAAAAAATATATATAAATAAAAAATAATAAAAAGTCAAAAAAAAAAAGAAACCAAAAAAAAGATATGACGACGGAATTAAAAAAAAATTAAAATTAACTCATCAATTCCTGTAAAATATCCAAACATTCAATTAAAGTAGTCGTTGGAGATGAATGATACCAAATTAGAATACCAAGAACCTTTTTTTAATTAAATTAAAAATTAAAAGAAAAAAACCTGAAGCCAATTAAGCCCTTGTAAACAACCTCCATTACTTTTCTTAACAAATTCACCAGACAAAAGTTGCAAAATTTTGAGATAATTAACATCTGCATTTTTGTGTTTTCGAGCTATAGAAAGCTATAAAATATGAGACTTTAAATTTAAAAATTTAATTTCTTTTTAACCTGTTTAGCAACCAAATTTCTAACAGAAGAAACAGAAATTGTTTGATAACAACAAAGTAATAAACCCAAATTAAATAAATTCTTCTCCCGTGCATATTCAGCAGCTTTTTTAACATTTCCATTAATTAAATAATTAAAAATAGTTAAAAAAGGTTTGTTTAAATTAATTGAATTTTCTTCTTCAAATAGTTGATTACAAAGCCAATCACCCATTAAAACTCTTTGGGATATTTTATCTTTAAATTTAAAAGAGTAAAAAATTTTAAAAGGAAAAAAAACCTTCAATAATATTTGTATTCATCAAAAGTATTTTACAAATTTCATCAAAACTTTGTTTCAAATCTTTTTTTCCAGACTCAAAAGAATCAGTTAAAAATTCATCCAAATAGCTTAAAATAGGTGAAGGCGGATCAAATTTAACTAAAGAAGAAATTTCCAAATTAAGAAGGGATTGTTGTTGATTTAAACCATTATTTCGTATATATTGAACAAAAAAATTCTAAAAATAAAATTAAATAAAAAAATAAATAAATAACCTTAACAGTTGGAATAATAACCTTTGTTTGATAAATATTCACAACATTTAAATGTGTTGAAGGTGGAATAGAAGCAAAAATTAAATCTTAAAAAAGAGTTGATTTATGTAAAAATTAATTAAAAAAAACCTTGACTAAATCCAATTCTACAACTTGGAATTTTTAGATTTATTCCAATCCTTTTCAAAACTGAATTTTTTAAGTTTTCTGTAGAAAGGCCTTCATAACGATATTTTGGTGAACGTTCAACTAATTTTGGTTTTTGAAAGGAAGAAATTTGTTGTTGTTGTTGTTCTTTATTTGTTACAAGGTTTAATAGTTTGCTTTAAAAAAAGAATTTAATTTTTATTTTAAAAAGTTAAAAATCTCCCTCTTTTCGAAAAAGTATCAAATTTAAAGAAAAAAACCTTGAGTCAAAAAGAGTGTCATCAAAACGAAGCTTTTTTCGAATTATTTCGTCTTGGAAGTGTTTAGAATCATCATCAAGTTGAATTGTTTCATTATTAAATTCATCTATTTGAATACAAGAATCATCGAAAATTAATTGTTGTTTCTGTAAATATTCTCGTTTATTGTTGTTTTGTTGAAGCTTTTTCTCCCCAGAATTTTTAATTTCACGCAAAGGAACCTTTGCTTTCTGTAAAAGTCTTTGTAAATGAGCAGCTCTTTTTTGCTCATCCAATTGGGGTAAATCAATGAAATCAACATTATGTTGAACATTATCATCATCAACAACAATAACATCATCTTCTTCTTCTTCTTCTTCATGCTAAAAAGAAAATAAATAAATTTTTTTAAAGAAAGAAAAAAACATACAAATCCATATTTAGAAAAATGTTGAACTTGAAATTGCCAAGTGCCCGTAGCTGGTAAATAATCACAAAAATTAGCATCCATACGTAAACATAGACGTTCCAATTTTCCTTTAAAATTAATTTTTCTCAGTTCATCGGCATCCTAAAAAATTTTTTAAAAAATAAAAGATTTTTTAATGAGAGAAAGAAACCTTTATTTGCATTTTTGTTCTAGGGTCAATAGGCCAAACATTGTCAAGACTAACTTCTGCTGGTTTATTAAGTCCATAACCAATTTCTGGTTTTTTAGATTCATCTGGATAGACAATAACCTCTTTATTACGAAAATGAACAATTTCATCCAAATCCAAAGGTTCAAACAATTCTAACGGTCCTTTCCAAAAAACACTTCCATAACCCAAACGTCCAATAGTTAATCCACCTTCAACAATACAAACACCATTAGAATTAAATAAACATTCCAAATCTTCTATTGAAGGTTCTGAATAATATTCTGGACGTGTCAATTTTATTTTAAACTTTTTTTGTTGTTGAGGAATTGAAGGAATAGTTGAAGTATTTTTTTGTTGAACAATTTCATTAGGAGGAGGAGGAACCTCTACTGGTGGCTAAATTAAAACAAAAATATTAATTAATTAATTAAAAAAACCGGAATTTCTTCAATAGTTGGGCGTTCACTCTCTGCAGAAGGTGATAATTGTAATGGAATAACTACAGAATTAACTTGAGGCTTCTCAACAAAGATAAGACTATCATCCTTTTAAAGTTAAAAAATAAGCCTTAAAAAAGAAAAAAAACAATTCTTACATTGGGAGAAGGTTCAAAAACAACAGACATATCCAAAGATTTTATTTTTTTGTCATCTTCAATAAAACTATGAAGTGAAGATTTTCCAGAAACAAATGATGATCTTTCACTAAAAATAAAAACTTTAATTCTAAACATTTAAATTAAAAAAAAACCTAGCAAAAGATTTTGTCAATTTTGGTGAATGACGCAAACCCAAAGCTGCTCCAAATCCAACAGAAGGTAAAATAATAATTGGTTTATAACTTAAATTTGTATCAAAAATAGTAGTTGTAGTAGTGGCTTCTCCAATTGAATTATCCTTATTATTATTAGACAATTCTTGAGTTCCTTTAGAAATCGTTGAAACAACAGAAATATCAGCCAAAAAAGAATTTTGTAGTTGAGGACTTTTTTGACCTTCTTTTGTGTCAAGGGTCAACTTTTTTTGAAGACTAAAAATAAAAAAAATAAAACTAAAAAATTCATAAAAAACCTGCTAATATCCTGAGCTGATTTTCTTGGAGAAGAAGATATTTTTAAAAGAGGACTATCCCCATAAGGAAGTGCTGAAAGCTGAGCATCAATAATAGATTTTTGTAAAACACCAATATTTATATTCGAACCAATTAGTAGATTATTAGAACTTCCAATTGGTTGTTGAAGAGTTGCTTAAATAAATGAACAACAATCTTTAAGTTAAAATTAAAAAACAAAACCTGTTCCACTAAATAAACCGCCTGATTGAGCAGCTGGAGCAGATCCGAAAAGAGGTTTATTTGCAATGTTTGTAGAACCAAATAAGCCCCCTCCAGATGGTGCTTGTGGCTGTTGACCAAATAATGAACCTCCAGTGGCAGCTGCATTGCCTAAGAAGAATATTCTATGAAAATAGGTAAAAAAAGAACCGAATTGGGGTGGTTGATTAGTTGCAAAAGAACCAAAAGGCTGGGCAGGTTTAGGACCAAAAAGACCTCCAGCTTGTTGTTGAGGTGGTTGTTGATTAAAACCTCCAAAAGAAGCAATATTGTTGCCACCAAACATTGAAGTTGTTGTCTAAAATAAATAAAAAGATAACAAACAGAGTTAAATTACAGTTGTTGCGCCAAAAGCAGTAGGAGCAGTACTAGCAGGCCCTCCAAAAAGCCCACCTTGTGGTTGTTGTCCAAAAATAGAAGGTTGTGATACTTGACCAAATGCCTTGAATTTACATTAAAAGTGTAATATTTAAATAAAAAAACCGATGTTGGTTTATTTGCTCCTAAAATTCCACCAGTAGAAAAACCTGTCGAAGCTGGTTGTTGTCCAAAAACGCTGCTACTTGGTTGAGTAGTATTTATTGTTCCAAATAATGAATTTGATGGTTTTGTAGCTCCAAAAAGACTTGTTGATGATTGCGTTTGAGAACCAAATAAAGAACTAGCTGCTGTTGTTGCAGAGCCTATCAAATAAAAATTAGTATACATATATGACTATAATTAATAAAAACCTCCAGAAAACAATCCAGAAGGCTTGGAAATTGTAGAACCGAACATACTTCCTTGTTGCACTGGTTGCCCAAATAAAGTATTAGGAGCACTCGATGCATTAACTTTTTTTCCACTAGCATAGTCAACATAACGAAGTTCCTGGAAACACAGGAAATAAAGCAAAAAATAGAAAAAAAACCTCCAAACTTTTGGTTTCATAATCCTTCATAGCACTAATACACATTTGTTTAGTGCTCACCTGTGTCTGTTTACCATTCAATTGCATAGAGTCATTACCGGTTGGAGGTGTAAATTTAACTAAAAAACAGTTGTAGAATAAAAATTAAAAAACAAAACCTGTTCCACTAAATAAACCGCCTGATTGAGCAGCTGGAGCAGATCCGAAAAGAGGTTTATTTGCAATGTTTGTAGAACCAAATAACCCCCCTCCAGATGATGCTTGTGGCTGTTGACCAAATAATGGACCTCCAGTAGTAGCTGCAGTACCTAAGAAGAATATATTAACTAGAATTAAATAAAAAATAAAACCAAATTGTGTTGGTTGAGTAGCCGCAAAAGAACCAAAAGGTTGGGCAGGTTTAGGACCAAAAAGTCCTCCAGTTTGTTGTTGAGGTGGTTGCTGACCAAAGTTTCCAAAAGAAGTTGTGTTGTTTCCAAACATTGAAGTTGTTGTCTAAAATAAATAAAAAGATATTAAAGAATAAATTAAAATTACAGTTGTTGCACCAAAAGCAGCAGGAGCAGTACTAGCAGGCCCTCCAAAAAGCCCACCTTGTGGTTGTGGTTGCTGTCCAAAAATAGAAGGTTGTGATACTTGACCAAAAGCCTTGAATTTACATTAAAAGTTTAATATTTAAATAAAAAAAACCGATGTTGGTTTATTTGCTCCTAAAATTCCACCAGTAGAAAAACCTGTCGAAGCTGGTTGTTGTCCAAAAACGCTGCTACTTGGTTGAGTAGTATTAATGGTTCCAAATAATGAATTTGATGGTTTTGTGGCTCCAAAAAGACTTGTTGATGATTGTGTTTGAGAACCAAATAAAGAACTAGCTGCTGTTGTTGCAGACTGAAATGCGTTTATCATTTTTTATCTAAAAGATTTCGTTAAAAACAAAAAGATTTAAGAACAAAGCAATGAATTTTGAAATTAAGTGTCTGATGAAAATAGCATTAACGTTAAGAGAGACATATTTAGAGAATTATAGATATGAGCTCCGCCATTTGCCACTGCATTAAATAATTTAAAAATGGTAATGGACATTTGTATCTCGCGAGAGACTTCTCTTTTTCTCTAATTCTCCTTATTCCTAATACTATTTCGCGATTTATTTATTTTATCTTTACTTGTGCTTAACATTTTATTTTTTCATTCTTAAGCACTTTAAATTAATGAATACTGAAAATGATTTTACACCATCATGTGCAGATTGTGGAGCATCTGATCCTGGATGGGCTTCTTTAAATCATTGTGTACTTATTTGTTCAGAATGTTGTTTTATTCATAGAAATCTTGGTTTATTTTAATTTAAGTATTTTCTTACTTAAAATTTAGGCCGTCATATAAGTCAAATACGTTCTTTAACTGGAGGAATTTGGCACACAAATCAATTAAAATTGGTTAATTATTTGTATAAAAATGGTTCTAATAATATATGGGAACATTCATTAATTGATTCTAATTCTGGAAGAGCAAAGAAAAAGCCTGTTTCAAAGTAATTATTACCTATTTAACATTAACATTTATTGGTACTTTTCTGTCGTATATAAGTTTTATTTTAGCGATCCAATCATTCCAAAAAAGGAAACATTCATAAACGATAAATATGTGCGCCTAATTTATTCAATCAGACCAGCAAAAGATGAATTTACTGTTGATGATTTGTATAAACTTTTCTCTTTTATTCATTATTCTAATTATTTTTTGTTTAAAATTTTAGGAACAGACAGCTTTGGTCAAGTGTTAGAACTGGTCATGTTATTACAGCATTAAGGTATCATTTAATTTTGTTTAATTTAAAGTTTTTATTTGTTTATTAGACTATTGGCACTTGGTGCATCTCCTGATTTTGTTGATCAAGGAAACACTCCATTAGTTATTTTTTAAAAATGAGATTTTTTTAATCTTTTGTTTTAAGCACATTGCTGCCAAAAATGGCCAAGAACTTCAAATTGAATTATTATGGATTTATGGAGCAGATTTTTCTTGTAAAAATTCGAATGGACAAACACCTGCTGAGGTTGCTAAAAAGGAAGGACATGTAAATCTTACTCTTTTAATTATTATCTAATTTAAAAAAATAGTTGGAACTTGCTGAACGTATTATCGAACTTTCGTTTGAAATTTCTGATCATTTTTCTCTCTTTCTTTGTGGTATAATTTTTAATTTTTATTTGTAAAAATAAAAAAAGGTAGAAAACCTTCACACAAAGATAATCAACACTTTCTTATACCTGATCTAGTTGATCCATTTATTTCTGAAAGAATGCATAATATTGGAAAACAAATTCATTTAATTTCTGATTTACTCTTTGAAAGACTTGTTCAGGATGTTTATGACGAGGTTTTAATTTTTTTCTGTTCCAAACTTTTATTTTAAATATTATTTTATAGGTAGACAGACGTGAAATAGATTTGCAATGGTCTTCATTAAATAATTCACAGATTAGAATGCATAAACATGTTGCCATATTTTTACCGGTTTTTTCTCTTTTATTTAATTTGATATTTTTAAAAATAGCCAAATCCTCAACTTTCCGCTACCAGAAACCAAATGCGTCAAAAACTGGCAAAATTTAGTTCTTCCGATTTTTTATATTTGGTAATTGATTTGTTAAAGGAAATACGTAGACGTTATTTTGGAATACAAATTCCAGTTGAAGATGAAAGCAATAATGAGTTTGTTTTTATTTTAATTTCTATTTATTTGTTGTTGTTTTTAGAATTTGTTTTCTCAGTGATGAACAATTGGATGCTGGTTGTATTGATACAAAAGGAGGGAAAGTATTCTGTCCTTCAGCAAGTTCACACGAAGCTAACAGGTTTATTTATTTTTTTTAAATTTTAATTTTCTTTTAATAAAGTCAATTAAATAAAAATTCAAACTCATTGGAACATCCTTCTTTATTAGATAATTATTTAGAATTGAAAGAAAAATTAAGAGAAACAAATGAAAAGATGGAACAATTGGAGTTGTCTAATTCTGATATTCTATTGTATAATTAATTTGTTTAAAAATAAAACTTTTTTCTTCTTCTTTAGAACACTTAAACAAATGCAAAAAGTCTTTGAACGATTAGAATATGAACAATCAAATATTAGACTTGAAGTTGATGAAAAACTGTTGATGAGACATAATTATTATAGAGGTTTTTCTCCAACACAAGGAGGTTTTTTTTAATTATTTTTTAAGTAAAACTTGTTTTATTAGTGTCTTTAAATAATTCTACAGCACAAATTGGAGCAGTGATGATGTCTGCATCTACATTAATGAGACCTACAACAAGCAATAAACAAAAATATGTAGCTAATTATTCTACTGGTATTTTTTTTAAATTTTTTAATTAGGAATTTGGGAGGTATTAATCCTTCTTTTTTGGGTCTAAAAACGGGGAATAATTGAAATGAAAAAATTTTTTTTTAATTTAAAATAGATACTTACCCATCTGCTAAAATAAATAATAATAATCGTTATCTTCATACTTCAAATAATTCTTCTTCAAATAATTTAATTACTTCAACAACATTAATACCTCAAATAAATTCAACACAATCTTCTAGTTCAATGAAAATAAATCAAAATGAATTAATTAAAGGAAATGAAGAAAAGCAAAGAAATATATCTGGTACAATTAGTGGTGGAGGAATAAATAAAGAAGAGAAGACTTTAAAAAATTCTTTTAGTAATGAAAAGAAGCATTCATTGGAAAGTAATATTATTAATTCTACAAATATTAATTCTTCAAATGATATGAAAAACTATAGGAAAAATTCGAGTCATTCAATTTCGGTTATTTTATTTTTAATTAAATTGGGTGGAGAATGAATTATTTTTCTTCTTTGTTTTTAATTTTTTTAATCCTTCAAAAAAATTATTTTTTATTTTCTTTAGCATCTTAGAGTAGTTAGAGATGTTGAAGTATTACCGCCTTCCAGAAATGAAATGACTGAACAATCAAAACCAACAGATATTCACATGAATAAAATATTTAATGAAAAAGGTTTATTTTTTAATTATTTAAAAAAGATTAATTTTTATTTTAAAGTATTTCCTGATAATTTAATATTAGAGACTGAGCTATTAACTAATGCAATTAAGGTTTTTATTTATTATTTTAATAAAAATAAATAAAGGTTTTTCTTCTTTAAAGTCATTACTTGCTGATCTACAATCTAATTTGGATATAAATAGAGAAACAAATGCAATGTATCATGCTGATACGGTCTGTGGTTTTTTTCTAACTTATATTTAATGGGATAATATTAAGGAATTTTTAATAAAAAAATTAAATTATTTTAATCTTTTGTAGGTATTTTTTAATTGTGTTGTAAGAAAGTCCGCAAATTTTATCCGCATTTTTAAAAATTTTCTTTTTTGTTTTTTACAGATTAATCAACACATAATACAAATACTTAGTGTCATTCCAGACTCTTTTATACGTATTGAAATAATTCAACAATGTGCCTTTTTAATAGAGAGAGCAATGAAACAACTTTCAAAAAAATGCATTTCAAGGCCTTTAGATGTTTTTTTTTATTTATTTTATTTTAATTATTTTTTTATATGTAGATTGATGAAGCTTGTCAAGCAGCTTATGATGTTGCAAAAGCGGCAAAAGAACTTTTGGTAATTGTACATAAACATGCTGATGAAACTTAATTTTTATGATTACATTTGAAGGTTTTAACTTAATGTATTAATTGATTACTTTACCAATACTTTTAGATTTTTGGGATTTTTACTTAGACGTTTTGTAATTTTTGGGATTTTTATTTAGATGTTTTGTTTTTTTGGTATTTTTATTTAGACGTTTTGTTTTTTGGTATTTTTATTTAGATTTCTTGATTTTTGGTATTTTTGGTTAGACGTTTTGTTTTTTGGGATTTTTATTTAGATATTTTGAAATTTCTTATTTTGATTTGTGTTGTTTTGAAAAAATACTGTATTGGCCGAGTATTCGCGAGCTTATTAATCGCAAATAAAAATAGTACTTAATAAATTAATTAGAGATAAAAAGAAATTAGAGACTGCGTTAACTTTAATTTTGCTTGACACGTATTCAATTTTTTCTTATTTTTTAAAATTTCTTTTTTACATTTATTCTTTCTAGATTAATAATAAGTTTAACTAAATATTTTTGTTAAATGAGACGTGATAAAAAAGATGATGAAGCTGGAGCTGGAAATCCCTATGATCATTTAGATAAAGCAACTGTTGTTCAAGATGTATTTTTCTTTTAATTTAATTATGATTTATTAATTAAAATTTATAGGCTAGAGCATTCAATGAAACTCCAATAAATGCAAGAAAATGTCGACCAATTCTCTGTAAATTACTCTATTTAATTCAACATGGTGAGACGATTGGAAAAACTGAAGCTACTGATACTTTCTTTGCCATTACAAAATTATGGCAAGCTAAGGACGTTACATTGAGAATGCTTGTTTATTTGGCAATTAAAGAGCTTTGTACTATTTCTAGTGATGTTATCATCGTTATTAGCAGGTTTATTTTTGTTTAAATTCATTGAAGACTTTTTATTCTTTACCGGAGGTTTACCCTTGAATATCAACTCTGTTTTCCATGTTTGTTGATGTTAAGGATCGGTTAATGTCTTTGGATGGGATCCTTCCCTGTTGCTTTTTTTTCTATAACTAATAAAACCCTTTTTTAGTCTAACAAAGGATATGACTGGCCGAGAAGACATTTACAGGCCATCTGCTATTCGAGCACTTTGTCGCATTCTTACCGATACAGGAATGCTGCAAGCAATTGAGCGATATATGAAGCAAGCAATTGTTGATAAAGTCCCATCTGTTTCTTCTGCTGCTTTAGTTTCTTCACTTCATTTAATGAAAAGAAGTCCAGATGTTGTTCGTCGTTGGGCAAATGAAGTACAAGAAGCTGTTTCCTCTGATAATCATATGGTTCAATTTCATGCTCTAAGTCTTCTCTATCAAATACGTTCAACTGACCGACTTGCAATACTTAAAATGGTCCAAAAGTTTAGTAACTCAGGACTTCGTTCTCCATTGGCTATTTGTTATTTGATTAGAATTGCTGCAAAATTGGTTGTAGAGGATGATGGAAGGTTTTCTTTGTTTCTTTTTTTACTTATAAATTTAATCTAAGTGATCGAATTGCTTTCCAATTTATTGAAAGTTGTCTTCGCAACAAACATGAAATGGTTGTATATGAAGCTGCTTCAGCTATTGTACGCATTCCTTCGATTTCAAGGTTTAATTTAAAAAGGGCTCCGTCTATCTTTGTGTGTTTTTGGTCAATAATAAGGGCTCTATTAGTTCACCGTTCCAAAACGGAAGCAGAATTTAAATTTGGAAAACAAGATTTAAAAACTTTGGTAGTTTAATATTAATAGCCTATGACACTAAACGTAAATGTGTAGAAATACCTTATTTAATTTCTTCCCATTTTAGTGGAGAATTAGCCTCTGCTATTAGCGTTCTTCAAATCTTCCTTTCATCACCTAAATCTGCCTTACGTTTTGCTTCTGTTAGAACACTAAATCGCATTTCTATAAATTATCCACAAGCTGTTATTTCTTGTAATGTTGATTTGGAACAGCTTATTACTGATCAAAACCGTTCAATTGCAACATTGGCAATAACTACGCTTTTGAAAACGGGGGCTGAAGCGTCTGTTGAACGTTTGATGAAACAAATTGGGACATTTGTTGGTGAAATAAGTGATGAATTTAAGGTTTTCTTTTTTAATTTATTAAGGATTGGGATTTTTGAAAACCTTGTTTCTGGATTTTGGGCTTTCATTTAAGTTGTTTACCTTAATTTAATCCAATCTTTGGACTCAAAAAATGTTCCCCTTTCATTTCAAGATTGTTGTAATTGAAGCAATTCGTTCTCTTTGTATTCGCTATCCTCGCAAACATGCAACTCTAATGAATTTTTTGGCTTCAATGCTACGTGATGAAGGTGGTTTTGAATACAAAAAGGCAATTGTTGACACAATAATTTCAATAATTGAGGACAATTCAAGTGCCAAAGAATTGGGTCTTTCACATTTGTGTGAATTTATTGAAGATTGTGAACATTCTGCTTTAGCAACGAAAGTTTTACATTTACTGGGAAGAGAAGGGCCAACGACTAATCATCCAGCTCGTTATATTCGATTTATTTATAATCGAGTAATTTTGGAAACTACGCAGGTTTACTTTAAAATTCTTTTTTTTTTTTTTTTAATTAAATAAAAAGTCAATGATGTTAATTAAAAGGCCTATAATTCTTTTTTTTTAATTTCTAAGTTAAGTTAGAATAAATAAATGATTATAAAAATTAATGGAGCGATGTTTTCTAACTGAGACTTTAATTAAAACTTTGGCTTGTTATTTTTGAATAAAATTGTTTCTAAAAGGTCCGCGCAGCTGCCGTCACTGCTCTAGCAAAATTTGGAGCTGAATGTCCCAAGCTTCGTCCAAATATAATTATTCTTTTAAAACGCTGTTTGTTAGACACAGATGATGAAGTTCGAGATAGAGCTACATTTTATTTGACAATTTTAAAGAGTGAAGACCAAGCAGCTATTGTAACATATATTTTGGATACACTTAAAGTATTTCTTTTTTTAATTTAATTTATTTGTGAAGTTTTTTCTTTTTGCGGACAAATTTATTTAAACTTCATTTTATTTAAAAAAGGTCTCAATCGCTGGACTTCAACATTCTTTAGAAGATTATGTCCAAAATGAACGATTTGAAGAGCCTTTTGACATTAAACAAGTCCCCCTTTCTTTGGAACCTGTGACCGAGAAGAAACCTTCATTGTTAATTGAAGAGCCTGTTGTAAAGAAACAAACTTCTAAAGCTTCCAGAATGGAAATATTTTCAGGTTTTTTAATTTTGTTTAAAAATTAGTTTAATTCCTTCCTTCTTTTAAAGCCCAACTTTCTGCAATTCCAGAATTTAAAAGACTTGGACCTCTTTTAAAGTCTTCCCCAACATTTGATTTAACTAAATCAGTTACTGAATACTATGTTTCCTGTGTTGAACACGTATTTAATGACTACATACTTTTACAGGTTTAATTTAAATTTTGTTTAAAAAAGATGTTATTTTAATTTAATTAAATTCATTTAAAAGTTTGACTGCCGAAATAATGTAAATGATCAACTTATGGAAGATGTTTATGTACATTTGGAACAAGAAGAAGACACAGAAGAGAACAAGGAAATTAATTGGGAAATTGAAGACATTTTACCCATCCAATCTTTGCCTGTTTCGAAGACTGGTGTAAACTATGTTTTGTTAAAAATTCCTGAAGATGGAAGAATTGCTGGAGCTTTTTTTGCGACATTAAAATTTAAGGTTAGAGATGTTGACCCTGCAACTGGAAATCCTGAATCTGAAGAATTTTATGATGATGTTTTTGCTGTAAGTTTTTTTTTATTTATTGACCATTAGAGTCTAGAAAATAAAATTTAAATTTTGTTTGGTTATTTTATTTAAATTAATTTTTAAGCTTGGATCTATTGAAGTTTCAATGCCTGACTAGAAAGGTTAAGAATATTGGAAGAAATAAAAATAATTTGTGATATTGGGGGATGTCTGAATAAAATGTTTGTGAGTGTTTGTTTGTTGTTTTTGTATCTGTTTGGAATTTTTAAAATTTGTTTAGGTAAATAAAGGTTTTGAATCCAACAAAGAAGTTAAGTATAAAGACAGAAATAATAAAATCTCCATCAAAACAACACTATTTAATTAATAAATATTAGAGAAAAAAAGATGTAAAAATATAATTAATTAGAGAAGAAAAGGAAAAGAAATATCATTGGAAGAGATAAAAACATTAATGAAATAGTCCATTAATACTCTTGTTAATTACAACATATGCATTAATTCATAGAAATAATTTCTAAATTAAACCCCACAAGCGGGGGTAAGGTTGGGTGGGTGGTTTCTGACACCCCAGGGCATATATTTTTGAGTATGGCGGCGTGAAGCCGCCAATAAAAATAATTAAAATTTGTAATAATGGCATAAGCCATAATTTAAATTAAAAATTTTGATTCAACGCAGATTTAATCTGCATAATAACTTTAACACTTCAATAGATTTACAAACTCAAACATCTCTCGTTCTGTCTAATTTGTAACTCTGTAAAGTAATTTGCCTAAATTTTAGTGATTAATAAAAATACATTATGAATTATTGCATAGGGAGTAATTAACAAAAATTCTTTCATTATATTTCTTTTCCTTTTTTTCTCTAACTATTCTCCTATTTTTTCATTTTATTAACTATTTTCACTCTGTCTGTTGGCAAAGAAAATTTTAAAGATTACGGTATAATTTGCTTTTCCTGAAAATATAATTGAAGCAAAACCTAAAATAAAATTGAAGCAAAACTTGAAAATAAACTTGACGCAAACTTAAATAAACTTGACGCAAACTTGAAAATAAACTTGAAGCAAAACTTGAGAATAAACTTGAAGCAAAACTTGAAAATAAACCTGAAGCAAAACTTGAAAATAAACCTGAAGCAAAACTTGAAAATAAACCTGAAGCAAAACTTGAAAATAAACTTGACGCAAACTTGAAAATAAACTTGAAGCAAAACTTGAAAATAAACCTGAAGCAAAACTTGAAAATAAACTTGACGCAAACTTAAATAAACTTGACGCAAACTTGAAAATAAACTTGAAGCAAAACTTGAGAATAAACTTGAAGCAAAACTTGAGAATAAACTTGAAGCAAAACTTGAAAATAAACCTGAAGCAAAACTTGAGAATAAACTTGAAGCAAAACTTGAAAATAAACCTGAAGCAAAACTTGAAAATAAACCTGAAGCAAAACTTGAAAATAAACCTGAAGCAAAACTTGAAAATAAACCTGAAGCAAAACTTGAAAATAAACTTGACGCAAACTTGAAAATAAACTTGAAGCAAAACTTGAGAATAAACTTGAAGCAAAACTTGAGAATAAACTTGAAGCAAAACTTGAAAATAAACCTGAAGCAAAACTTGAAAATAAACCTGAAGCAAAACTTGAAAATAAACTTGACGCAAACTTAAATAAACTTGACGCAAACTTGAAAATAAACTTGAAGCAAAACTTGAAAATAAACCTGAAGCAAATTATACCGTAATCTTTAAAATTTTCTTTGTCAACAGACAGAGTGAAAATAGTTAATAAAAGAAAAAAATCAGGAAAAAGTAAGAGAAAAAAAGGAAAAGAAATACAATGAAAGAATTTTTGTTAATTACTCCCTATGCAATAATTCATAATATATTTTTATTTAATTAATAAAATTTCAGTAAAGCATTTTACAAAGCTACAAAATAGAAAAACAAATTATGGTTGTGTTTGTAAAGTTATTGGAACTGTTATGCGGCTTAGATCTGCGTTGAATCAAAATTTTTTAATTTAAATTATGGCTTATGCCATTATTACAAATTTTAATTATTTTTATTGGCGGCTTCACGCCGCCATACTCAAAAATATATGCCCTGGGGTGTCAGAAACCACCCACCCAACCTCACCCCCGCTTGTGGGGTTTAATTTAGAAATTATTTCTATGAATTAATGCATATGTTGTAATTAACAAGAGTATTAATGGACTATTTCATTAATGTTTTTATCTCTTCCAATGATATTTCTTTTCCTTTTCTTCTCTAATTAATTATATTTTTACATCTTTTTTTCTCTAATATTTATTAATTAAATAGTGTTGTTTTGATGGAGATTTATATCCAATTAATTGTTAATTTTACAAATAAAGTTCTACTTTTTAATTTACTTCTTTTTAACCACAAAAATATAAAATAAACAACCAAAGCTATTTAACAATAATTATTTTAATATAATTTATCTTCCTCTTCTAGAAAACTTTTCATGTCGTACCCACCACTCATCCCTGAAAAATAAATTTAATTAAATTATTTAATTAATTAAATAAATATATACCAATGTGTATTAAAATCTCTGTTATGTACTGGAAATTCAATATCTGGATTTTGATAAATATCGTCTACTGAAACATTTTTCTTTGGAAATTGTTCATCAACTAGGAGTATTTCTTCGTCCTTTTCCCATAAACCTGGATACCATTCTTTGTAGTCAAAATAACGAAATTCAACATTAAATGGAAGAGTACCTTTTAATTATAATTTTAAATATAATTATTTGTGATAATTAGTAGAAAAAAATAACAAAAAATTAAAGGTTTACGTCAAAAAGGGAAGAATTAGAAAAATGTTTTGAGAAGAAAAGGTGACAGAACGGTCAGAAAATTAAAATAGACAAAATGTCAAAATACATTTAGACAAAATGTATTAAAATTTTGACATTTTGTCAAACACAGAAAATCAGACAAAATACCCAGAAATGGACTCAATTAAACATTATTAAAAAATAAATAATAAAAACCATGTTCCTTCGCCTTCAATACTTCAGCCTTTAAAAGTATCGTCTGTTCAACACACAATCCAGTCTTTAAATTAGTTAAAGGCAAATCAGTGCCAAATTGTAGAAAATGTAACATTAATTTTGGATTCTAAAACAAATTTAAATTAATTAATTAAATATACTCTATAATCAAAGAAAAAATATTCATCTCTACAAACAGGACAAGCATTATTTACATTAAATCGGCCATTTCGATCAATACAGAAAAGTCTTGTAGGTGGTTGCCGTTTTAATTGGCCACGCAAATTACGTCTCCATGAAGCTTCCCAAATTGGGCGATCTTTATAGACATTCCAATAGGCTAAAAATAATTAAAATATTAATTCAACAATTCTCTTAATATTGAAAGGAAAAAGATCCTTCTTTATTGGAGTCAATAAAGGAAATTATTCAACACTTTATTACTCAAAAAAACCTTACAAAGATAAAGGATCTTCTTTCTAACAAAAAATATATATAATAGAATTAACAAACCTTCACTTGCCATATATTCAATTTGTTCTTCAACTGTGTGAATTGGCTTTAAAAGCCCTGCTCTTGAATCCAAATCTTTAAAAATAAATTAAATAAATAATTCCATTCAAAACAAACGATTAGATGCTTGGTCAGCTTCACTAAAAGGAATTAATCCGTCCTCTTCCATACGTTCTTTTAGACCTCTAAAAGACCTTTTAAAGCGAACAGGAGTTTTGTTTTGATTGAAAACTTGCATAAATTGTCTCAAAAACATTTCTAAAATTTTAAAATAAAAATTAAAAAAGATTAAATTAATTAAAAAATATTTTGGAACTAATTAACAAATAAAAAAGATAAAAATGATTTTAAAAAAATAAATTTTGTTCAAAATAGAAGAATTTGAAGATCATAAAAACATAATTATTTAGGTATTTCCAATTTATCAGCAATTATTTCTAAAAGTTCCCCCGTCCTTTTACGCCAATTTTTAACGTCTTTTGACGCTGATTGCCAAAGCTCTCCATGACGCGGTTCTGCTTGTATACAACGCTTTTTTACTTCATCTTTTTGTTCCTATAAAAATTAAATAGTCAGAGAGAAGAAATAGTGTAAGTGTATGTGCATTATATTTGAGAGACATTCTCTAACCTAGAGAAAATTTGTTAAAACTTGTCACATTTTCTCTAATATTCTTCTTTATAATAAAAAAATAAAATAAAAAAAAACAAACTTGAGTTCCATGGAGCTGTTCAAATTTATAAAAATAAGCCCAAGCATCTCCAAAATCAGGTTCAACTTTAACTGTTCTCATAAACCATTCCCTCGCTTTTTTTAATTTCCTCTCTGCCCAAATTAATTTTGAACCAGCCAAAAGTACACAAGGATCATGTTCACACTTTTTTAAAGCATCCACAATTTTTGTTTTCCTTGCATGACGTAATTCAATGAAAATAGCCTCTGACCAAAGTCTTCCTAAATTAAAAAAGGTCTGTTAGAAAAAAGTCCGCAAGTTGTGAAATCTAAATTAAAGAGAAAAAACCTGAATGTTCACATTCTTGCAAAGCTCTTGCCAACATAGATTGTGCCAATTCTCTCTGTCCTGCTCTCATTTCAATTCTAACACCTTCCAACCACAATTCATCACATTTTGGATTTTTAGTTTTTGCAATATCAAGCTCTGATCTAGCTTTAATATGTCTTCCCCTATACTCTTCTAGTCTAATTAATAATAGCCATAATGGAATACAATGAACATTCTTCTTTGACCCTTCAATATAGTACTTCCTTGCTTCATCAAAATTTCCTTCTTGTGCACAAATTTGTCCAAAAATCATATAAAACTTTTCAAAGTCTGGATATAATTTAATTCCTTCGTTTAACAATTCTTTGGCTCTAGGCAGATTATTTAAACACCACTCTAGCCGAGCACTTTTCATCCAAAAACGGGGAGATGGTGCCGAATTTCTGGCACGTTCTAATAATTTTCTTGCACGATCAAATTCCTGGAAAAGTAAGGAAATTAAAAGATTGCCCAAAAAGTAACCCATCCCAAAATAAACAAAAAATATAAACAACTCTTCTCCCTTAATAAATTGAATCAAAACAAATAGAAAGGACAAGAAACCCCTAACAATAATGCTTTAAATAAACCTCATTTTCTGATTCAAGTTTAACTGCAGCCATCCAAATTTCTTCAGAATTAGGATTGTGCCTAAAAGCTTGTGCTAAGATCTGTCTAGCACCTTCAACATCTCCACCTTGCCAACGAGATTTTGCTTGCATTAACCAAAGATTTTCAGCGTCAGGACAATTTTCAGTAGCTTTTTTTAAAAGTTCTTCATAATTTTGTACTGAACCAAATTCTCTTTCAAAAAATGCTGCACGTGTCCAAATACTTTTTTTCTTTGAAAATATGTTTAGAATGAAGGAATATACGGCTCTGGCTGATTGAATAGCATGTTGGGTAATAAACCATTCAGCATCTTCCATCCATGTGTGTTTTCTATCTTCATCTTCTACACCAATTGCAATAACATTCTGGCTACAAAGTTAAAATAGACTTTATTGATGAAGTGTAAGGAGAAAGAAAAAATTTTTATCAATGAGTAGCATGGTTAAGTGGATTAGACTACAGGCTACAAGCTAACGGAATAAGTTCGAGGAGGTCTAGTAACCCAAATCTTTATTTGGATTCCCAACTCATTTAAAGACAAGATTTATAAAAATTTACTTACATAATAGCTTTACTAGTCAATGGACAATTAGCTCCTTCACATTCAACAGCATCTTCTAACCATTGTTTTCGGTTAATTTCAACCTGAGCCGAGCGAAGAGAAATCAATGCTCGTTCAATTAATACTGGAACTCGTTTAGCTTGTCCACGAGTTTCTTCAAGCCGAGCAGCTGCAATCCAAATCATTCTTTCTGTTGGAATACTTTCTCTAGCTTTGTTTAAGACCTAAAAAAGGGAAATAATTTTTAATTATTTAATTAAAAACCTTTTGAGCATTCTCATAAGTCTCTAATTTAGCCAAAGCTAACCACAATTCAGTACTAAGCGGACAACATTCAACAGCTCTAGCCAACAACATTCGAGCATCTTCAGGGTCTTCCAAATCAATTGCTGCTTTCCATAGACGAACAGAACTAGGATTACTCTCTAAAGCTTTTCTCAAAACTTTTCTTTTTCCTTTAACATCACATTCAAGATCAGCAGCTTTTAGCCAAATTTTGACTGAATGAGGAAGTGCACGAACAGAATTAGCAACTTTAAAAAGGGGGAAGAAAGTTCAATAAATTGGAATAAACTAACCAATGTTTTTCCCAACATTTGGAGGATGTAAACGAATTGCTTCAAGCCATAAATCTTCGGATTTATCAATTCTTTCAAGTCCTTCCATAATTAAGTTTCTTGCTGCTTGTAATTTACCACTAGCTTCTTCCAAACGAGCAGAGGCAATCCAACCTAGACAAAAATAATAAAAAATAACCAAAAAATTTAAATAAACCTTGGGGTTTTTCTGGATTAGTTTCACGCAAAGATTTAAGAAGCATTCGACCCTTTTTAATATCTTGCATATCAGCTCCAAATTGGGGTATCATTGATTGAAGATCTGTCAAATAACCTTTTGGGTCTACAACAGTTTGACCAGCAACAGAATCCGAAACCTAACAAAGGAAATAAATTATAAAATTAAAAACAAAAAATAATTTTATTTTTTTTTTAAATATTATAATGCCATCAGATTGAAAACTTTTTGTGATCAAACGCTAAACAAGTAAATTAAAATTGAACACGCAAATAATTTACTTAAAATTTTAAAGTGGAATAATTATATAAAAAATGTTTTCTTTTTTAAAAATATTATTTTGTCAACATTTTTTAAACATTTGCAAAAATGTTGACAAAGAACTAATTGAAATTTAATTTTACCACTTAAATATGTAAATAAGCATAATCGTTTAAGCCTATCTACGAGTAAAAAATATGCGCTCTTTTTCTGTTACTGAGCGTCAAACCTTTTACTTTATCTTCATTCGGCAAATTTAATTAAAAAAGATTGTTAATGGGGAAACTTTGTTTTAAATTTTAAATGAAAAACCTGGTTAAGTCTAATATCCATAATTCTGTTTTTTGCTTGCCCAATTTTACGTAAATCCAAATCTGAAGATGTTCCTGTTCCAGTTTTCCATCCAGGGGTTACCAACCCAGGATTTAGAATTGATTGGAATCCACCAAAAGTTGACTGAAAGCCACCAAAAGTTGAAAGAAGACCACCACCCAAAGTTGATTGAAATCCAGAAAAAGGGGTAGAAATTCCATTTTGAACAGTTTGATCCATTACAGTGCTCATTTGACCATAACCCATTGCTGAAGCAATGACAGAGTCTGGCACGGGAGTGAAACTAGAAAAGAGAAAAATCAAGAGAATTTCTACAGATAAAAGAAAACTAACACTTCAACACGTGCATTTCTCTTTGCTCTATTTCTGCTGTCACCAACTTCTGGAATTGATGCCCATTCTTCTTCCTTAACAGTTGCTAATTGTCTTCTTAAATCGCTAAATTGTTGCTGAATTTTTGGCCTTTCTTTTCTGTAATTTTCAACAGCTTCTTTGTACTTTCGTTCACGATAATCTCTGCGACGTTCATCTTGACGCATGTCTACAGCATGATAAATTTCATCGGCTTCTTGATCATCTTTATCATATGGATCTTTTGAGAATAAACTTCCACCATAACCTTCAAACTAAGTAGAAGAGTAAATAATTAAAAGAATAAACCAAATAACCTCATCATAGTTTGCATCATTCAAATCTTCAGGTTCATCATTATCTTCATCCTTTGGTTTCTTTGCTGGTGGTGCAGCTCCAACACCACCGGCTGCTGCTGCTGCTGCAGCAGCCATTCCAGGTTCAGTGGGTAAATCAACTCCTGGACCAATATCAGATCTTGTAGTAAATCCTGTAGCACCTCTTCCAACACCAGCAACATAACCAGCTGGGGCAGACATCCCCATAAAATGTTTTTTGGTTTTATTAACCAAAGAACCAGGAATTGTTGTCGTCATTTTTATATTTAAATCTCTAAAAATAAAAGATGTTTTAAAAATAAGATAAAAAAAAAACAAGAAAATAAAGAAAAAATTTTAGAAAAATAAGGCACTTTTGTTAAATATCAAACGTCCTTGAAAGGTCGTTCAAGAGCCTAAATTTTGAGTGCTCGTTATTTTTCAAAATCAATTTCAATTCTCCTCCTTTATCACACTATTTCCTCAAAACTTGGCTACATCTTTCAAAATCCAGTATATTTTCGTGGCAGTCCTTATTCATATTTTATTTAAAAAGCTTAAAGCTTTTCTTTTTTTAAACTTTACATTTAAAGAAACTTTTTTTTAGGCAAAGCACATTTCTCACGATGACATTAAAATCAATTGTTGGACAAAGTTAGTTAAGAATATAAAATAATAATTTATATAATTTTAAGAATTAATTAATGAAGTTCTTCAACCTCTTCATAATCCTGAAAAAGGAGGGGCTTGGAATGCTTTAATTGTTGACAGACTTGCAATGAGAATGTTAAGTGCTTGCTGTAAAATGCATGATGTTATGGATCAAGGAGTTACTATTGTTGAGGATTTAAACAAGCGAAGAGAACCTTTACAAACTATTGATGCAATTTATTTAATTTCTCCTACAAAGGTTTGTCAGAAAAGTTATTTAAAAAATCCTGGACCTTTACTTTGTATCTATTCCTTTTTTATTTGTTAAAATAATTTAAACTTTTCTTTTTTTAAAAGGAATCTGTTGATAAATTAACTCAAGACTTTTCTGGTTCTCATAACATGTACAAATGTGCACATGTATTCTTTACTGAAGCTTGTCCAGATCAGCTTTTTTCTACTCTTTCTCGAAGCCCCGCTGCTCGTCATATTAAAACATTGAAGGAAATAAATATTGCTTTTACTCCCTACGAATCACAAGTTTAAAAATAGAGCAATTTTTAAAAAAACGAAAATTCTTCTTTTCAGGTTTATACTCTCGATTCTTCGTCCACTTTCTTTTTGTATTATAATGCACAGAAACAGGGAAGTTTAACTGTTAATTTAGAACGAATAGCAGAACAAATTGCCACTGTTTGTGCTACACTTGGGGAATATCCGTCTATTCGGTTTATTTAAATCTTTTAAATTCACCCCTTTTGTCATTAAAGTTATCGTGCTGATTTTGAACGTAATGTTGAATTAGGGCATTTAGTTGAAGCAAAATTAGATGCGTACAAAGCTGATGAACCCTCAATGGGAGAAGGAACGGAAAAAGCTCGTTCACAGCTTATAATAATTGACCGTGGATTTGATGCTATTTCCCCATTATTACATGAATTAACACTCCAAGCAATGACTCAGGATCTTTTAAGTATTGAAAATGATGTTTATCGTTATGAAACTGGAGGTGCTGAATCTGTGGACAAGGAAGTGTTGTTAGATGAAAATGATGATTTATGGGTAGAAAATAGACATAAACACATTGCTGTGGTTTCTCAAGAGGTTTATTTCTTTTATTTAAACAATTTTTTAAATTTATTTTTTAAAGGTAACCCGTGGATTAAAAAAATTTTCTGAAAATAAAAAAATGCCTAGCGATGCCAAATCAATTAAAGATTTGTCTTTATTAATTAAAAAGGCTCCACAATATCAGAAAGAATTAAATAAATTTAGGTTAAATAAATAGAATAAATTAATTTTCTTTTTTTTCTTCTTTTAGTACACATTTTCATTTGGCTGAAGAATGTATGAATAAATACAAGAATGGAATTGATAAGCTTTGTAAAGTTGAACAAGTTATTTTTTAAAATTAATTTTTAAATATATATTTTTTTAAAAAAAGGATTTGGCTCTAGGAATGGACTCTGAAGGTGAACGAATTAAAGACCCAATGAAACTAATGGTTCCTCTTTTAATTGATCCTGCTGTGAAAATGGAAGACAGACTTAGATTAATTCTTTTATACATATTTCATAGAAATGGTTTTTTTAAATTTTAATTTTAAAAGAAATAAAAATATATTTATTTTAAAGGAATAACCGATGAGAATTTAAATAAATTATTACAACATGCAAACATTCCTTATACCGAAAAAGAGACTTTAACAAATTCTTCTTTGCTTGGATTAAATATTACTATTGATGTATTTATTTATTTAATTTAATTTATTTTCTTTTGTTTTAAAGCAAGGCAGAAAGCGTATTTGGACCCCTACTAGACGTGAACGTGGAAACGAACAAGTCTACCGTGAATCACGTTGGGTCCCTATTATAAAGGATGTAATGGAAGATGCAATAGAGGACAAATTGGACATTAAACATTTTCCATTTTTAGCAGGTCGACAGATTAGTCAGCCTTACAGGTTTATTTTTAATTAAACTATTTATTTATTTTCTTTAACTAAAAAGAGCCCCAACAAGTGCACGTTATGGTCAATGGCATAAAGACCAGCGTTACTCACAAATGCGTTCTGGTCCTCGTTTAATTATATTCATAGTTGGTGGAGTTACTTTCTCTGAAATGCGTTCTGCATATGAAGTAACACGTTCACAGAAGGCTTGGGAAGTTATTATTGGTTCAGATCAAATAATTACTCCTGAACGTTTTTTGGGAAATTTACGTGAACTTAGTAAGAGGACAACAGAATGAATAAATTAAAAAAAAAGGACAGGTTTTTTTAATTTAAAAGTTTTTTCTTTATATAAACTAAAAAAAAATAAAAAATATTCTTTCTTCTGTCCTATTGCATTTTTTCTTTTATCTTTAATTTTACATATATACCCATAAATATTTTTTTATTTAAAAAAAAAAAAATTCCTAAAAGAAAGTATGTATGTTCTTTTTTTTATATAAAACATTCCTTACTAGTCAACATTACAAACTCTCTTTTTTTCTTCTTCTTCCTCTTCTTTATTAAAAAATAATTAAATATAAGGGAAATAAATGAACACAATTAATTAATTTAATTTAATTAAATATTTAATTTTTTCTATCTCTCCTATATATTTAATTTTAATTTTCTCTTAATTAAATAAATAAATAAAAATAAATATTTTAATTTTTTATTCCCATCCTTTAAATGTTCTATTAATTAAAGAAAACAATTTTTGATTATAAGGCCTAAAATATTTAATTAATAAAGAACGAAACTTTGGGGTAATTTTGACATGTTTTCTTCCTTTTGTTTTACCTAAACAATTAATTGTTGTTGTGTTTATATTTTGACGAAAACAAAAGAATCTTTTTTTTAAATTAAATATTAATTGATTTGAATTAATTGAGGGTTTTAAATGAAGAAAATGTTCAGCTATTTTTAACTAAATTAATTAAATTAAAATTAATTAAATATTACCATACCTGACTTAAAGGGTCTTTAATAAATTTTTCTCCATCAAGAATAAGAAATTGTTTTAAAGGAAAAAAGTGTAACCATCTAAGCAAATGTTCGGAATATAAAGAATTTCTTATTGGTTTAAATCTAAATAAATTAATTAAATAAAAATTAAAAATAAAAATTAATTTAATTACCCTTTATTTAAATAAATTGAATTATTCTTTTTAATTTTAAAAGACATTTTTTCTAAATTAATTGTTGGTTTATTTCTTTCCTTCTTTGTTTGTAAAATTTGTGTAAAATCGCTTACTTAATTTTAATTAAAAAAGAAAAGTTTATTTTTTTTTAATATAAACTTGTTCTTATAATTGGAGAACGCAGTATTAATATAAACTTCATTTTTGGGTTAAAATTAAATACTCTTTCAGGAACTTTTGGATTTGCAGTAAAATAAGCTGGAGTTTTTTCTATTATAATCTAAAATTTAAATTAATTTAAAATAAAATAATTAATTTAATTTACATCAGTTGACTCAGTTTCAGGCATTTGTGTTTTATACCAATTTAGACCTTTTTTAAAATTTTGTTCTTTATCAAAGAAGTGAACTTCATGTCTAAATATTTTAATTAAAATTATTTAAATAATTATTTATTTTTATTTACTTTGCTATTTTAATATTTGGATGTAATGCTAAAGCATCTAATAAAGCCCTTGTTCCCCCCTTTCTAACACCAATAATAAGAACATTTGGAAATCTTTTAATTTTTTGTTTATTTATTTTTAATGTTTGTGTTGTTTGAAATGAAGGCAATGTTGTTGAGGAAATAAAAACAAGTGAATAATTATTAAAGAATAAAAGTTGACAAACTAAAAATAATGAAACAAAACAAATTGAAAGGAATAAACGACGAAATGGAATTAAAACTTTATTTATATTAAAGTATTTTAATATTAATTGTTGTTGACAATAGATGTTTCCCATTTTTGTAAATGTTTGGAATATCCATGTGAAACTGAAAACATAAATGTTTAAATAATTAAAACAATAAAGAACAAGTTTATTTATTTAAAAACAAAACAACAACATAAAACATTGTTTGAGAAACAAGTTTATTTATTTACAAACAAATAAAACATTGTTTGAGAAACAAGTTTATTTTAAATAATGTTTTTAACAAAGTTTGAAAAAATTAAAGTTTTAATAAAACATTCTTTTCCAAACATTAGTTGAATTTAAATAATAAAACATTAAAAATAGGTAAAACTTTAAAGTTAAAAAATGTTTCTACTAAAATTCCTTAAAGAATAAAAAAATAATTTAATATTGCAAAAAATAGGGAAAAAAGAAAATCGGTTGAAAATGACTTTTCCTCTCTTATGTATTATTATTATGCTTTGCACTAAAATATTTGTGCCGTTAACCATTAGTAAAGGTATAGGAAGCACATTTTGGGGTTTACTTGACAGGCAAAACATTTTTCATAGTAGAAAAAAGGCTTCCTTTTTGAATAAAGAAGATAATCACTAGTCAAAGCATAAACCCAAAATTATAATATATTGTTTTCATTATAAATGCCGTTCAAGCAAAAAGAGAGAAAAATATGCAACAAATATGCTTGTCTAATAAAGGTTTTAATTTTAATTAATTAAATAAAACTAAAATTGATGTAAATTTATTTCAATTACTAATTTTATTTGAACAAGAAACTAAGTTTAAGTTATTGAGAATGATCAATCGTTTATGTAATTTTTAAGAAAAAGATTAAGAAAATAAACAGCTGTTGCAATATTTTAGGAACCACAACTCAAGAATTGTACTTTATTATTTTCTGCTTCTTTTAATATATTCAAGTTTAATAAATTATAATTAATCTTTTTGAGAAACTTTGTTTTTAATAGAATTATAACCTTAAATAAATAAACTTGTTTTTAAATAAACTTGTTTTTAAATAAACTTGTTTTTAAATAAATAAACTTGTTTTTAAATAAACTTGTTCTTAAACAAATAAATAAACTTGTTTCTTAATAAACTTGTTTTTAAATAAATAAACTTGTTTTTAAATAAACTTGTTCTTAAACAAATAAATAAACTTGTTTTTTAATAAACTTGTTTTTAAATAAATAAACTTGTTTTTAAATAAACTTGTTCTTAAACAAATAAATAAACTTGTTTTTTAAACAAATTTGTTTTCTTAAATAAACTTGTTTTTAAATTGTTTAAAATAGAAACTTGTTTTGATGCAACATAGTTATTTTTAACAAAACAAACATTCGATATTGTTTTATTATATATTAAACTTGTTGCTAGGACATGAAATTCTCCTTTTATTCTATGAATAATGCTTTTGTTTATGGAAATGTTTTTCTTTTATAAAATCCCACAATAAAATTTCTAACACCTGCCAACCTTGCGCGAATCGTTCTATTATATAAATTTAATGAGAAAATGAGGGAAAAAGGAATAATAAAATATGAATAAATTGATATATTTGCCCTATAAATTATAATTGTTTAATAAAAGATTATATCTTGAGTAAATAATTATGAAGGTCAAAATATTAAATCAATTTATTTATAGAATTTAATGAAGGGTATTTAAATAACATACATTTAAGAAAACAAAATTACATTAAAACAATCTGTTAGAAAAAATTAAATTACTTAAAACATTTTCTAGGAATTAAATACTATTAACTAAAAGTTTATATACCTACCTATCTATATACACTATATTTTCTTTTACATCAGATATCCTTGATCTTCGTGTAAGCCAGTTTTAGAAGTTCCTTTAAAAATAAAAATTTAAGTAAACTCTTAAATAATTATGGCTTACATTCTCGTAGACATTTTTCGGATGAATTCTTCTAAGTTGTTTGTAAGTCCTTTTCGCTTCAGCCTTATTCTTGAGTTTGATGTAGCATCTTAAAATTTAATAAAATTAAAAAATAATAAAAATAACCTCATGATGTAGAATAGCTTCTCAATTGAGATGTTTATTTCATTGGACTGTAAATTTAAAATATTTTTTAAATCTAAAATTTAATTACCTGAAGGAAGAGGCTAAGAGCATTGCTAAACGAGCATTTGCTAAGCAATTTTCCTGACGAAGGCACCACACAAGAGGCAGAAAACTTTACAGGACGTGGAAGATCAGCTCCATAAAAATTAAGAAGCCCCTCGGTCAACAGCACATCTTGATGATTTGGTGATTCTTCTTTCATGAGTAAAAGATTTTCCTTAATATCAAAACAATTTTTTAAAAAATATTATAAAATAATTTACGTATATTGCAAAAGCTGCTTTTGCATTTTCAATAAAGTTGTTAGACTCAGATAATTGGAATCCCAAAAGCTTGCACCTTTTTAATTATAAAATTAATTAGAATAAAATAAAATAGTAATACCGTAAAATTCTCGATTGTAGATCCGTTTTGTGGCCTTCCGCTTTATTCACAAATTTGAGTGCTTCTTTTATTTTATCTTTCCTCCCTCCTTTTGCAAGTGACAGCACTTGCTGATAACAAATATAAGAGACTACCAAATAGTGGTCCCTATAGCTAGCATCTGCATCATTTAAAATCTGCATTCCGTCCAAATAAATTCTATTAATATTTCCACCATTCTCCAATTGCCGATCAACGTAGGATAACTTAAAAAAAAAGGAAAAAATTATTAAAAAAAAACATACTGTTTGTTTTTGTGCCATTTTAAAAACGGCGGTAGAAAAGAAACAGAATAATAAACTGAACGAATTAAGAGAAATATTCTATAATTAATTTAATGAAAAAAAGTTTTAAATTAATTAAACTTTTATAGAGAAAATTAAACTTATTTATTCTATAGTGAATTAATTAAAATAATAAATTTAAAGTTAATTTAAATTTGCATTTTTAATTAATTAAATTTTAAGTAAAATAAAAAAATAATTAATAGGTATATACTACATACATACTATAATAAATATTTATATTTACATACTTTTTTTGTCTTCATTTTATTTTAATTTAATTAATAATATCCATTTATTCAAAGTTAAATTTAAAAGACTTTAATTTAAATTAATATTTTCAGATTATTTATATACATATTTATTTATTTACTATTTTAAAATAATTAGAATTAATCTACATATTCTTATTTTATTCCATAATAAAAATTAAAATATATCTTTAATTGTATGTATGTATAAATGTTTGCTTAACCTCCCATTTTTACGACCTCTTCCCCTTTATTCCTTTTTTTTTTTTAATATTTTTACCTTTAAATAATTTTTGCCTATTTATCGATTTATAAAATAAGCTTTTAGTCATTGGTTTGTTTTTTAAAAAATTATTATTATTTTATTAAAAATTGTTTGAAATAAAATTAAATATGTTTGAAAATACAACTCAAACTTAATTTAAATCTTTACTAAAAAATAAACTGTTAGCAACAACAGTAAAACAATAAATTCTGATATTTTTAAAAAACACAAATCAGAATTCTTTTAAATAATTACAAAATAAATATGGATATTTTGTATTTTCAAGTTTAATAAAAACCAGAATTTATTTTGTTTGTATTTTCCTTGAATAAAAAATCAGAATTTTATGTTTTAACAACTTATTGCTTTTCCAAGTTTTATAAATCAGAATGTTTGTATTTTTTAAAGTTCTTTTTCATTTAATTATTTATCTCTTTTAGAAAATACAAAAAATGTTTTTTGTTTGTTTAATTCTATTAATATTTAATATTATTTCTGTTTCTTCCCAAATAATTGAACCACCAATTAGAAATGTTGATATTTGGGATTTATTTGGGTTAATCTTTTTTATTATTATTTAATTTAAATTTTAAGTACTTCAACTACTAAAAGAGCAGGAAAAGTGTTTTTTTTTAATTTCTCTTTTTATTTTAAATTAATTTTTAAAGTCTCCCCACAAAGAGGAAGTAATTGTTAGATTATCAATTGGAGGTTTTTAATTAAAATAAAAAAATTATTTTAATTTAATTTTATTTATTAGAATTAATTGGTCAAAAGGTAATAATCTCAGATTTGCCTTGGACTGCTTTTCAAGATCCAAATGAACAAATTTCGCCTGACAGAAATTCACCAGAACAAAATCCTTTACCTTCATTAAATAATGTTACTATTTTTACATTTCTTGGTGTTCCTTATGCTGAACCACCATTGAGTGAACGAAGATTTAAGGTCATTAAATTAAAGAATATTCTTAGCTTTTTTTAAATTAGAATTTTCTTTAAAAAATAAAAAAAATTCTTTAAGGCACCTCAACAACTTATTCGTATATTTAATTAATTAAATTAAATTAATTAAAAAAAGATTTGCCTGGTGATTCTCCTTTTATTGCCTTTACTTTACCTCCAGTATGTGCTCAAGATGTAGAGGCAAGACCAACATTATTTATTAATTCTCCTTATCCTTATCAAATAAGTGAAGATTGTTTGTACTTGAATATTTATACACCTACTATTGTAATGTATTTTTTATATTCTGATTTAAATATTATAAGAAAATTCTGGTTTTTAAAAACATTAATTCTGATTTTTAAGTTTAAATTCTGAAATATTAATTCTGATTTTTAAGTTTAAATTCTGAAATATTAATTCTGATTTTTAAGTTTAAATTCTGAAATATTAATTCTGATTTTTAAGTTTAAATTCTGAAATATTAATTCTGATTTTTAAGTTTAAATTCTGATTTTACAGAAATTCTCCTCTTCCTTAGAGAGTGCTTTACCTGTTATAGTTTTCTTTCATGGTGGTAATTTCCAAACAGGCTCAGCTAATGATTGGCCTGGACATGTGCTTGCATCACGTGGAATTGTTGTCGTCAATGTTAATTATAGATTAGGCCCTTTTGGTTTCTTTTTTAAACCAGAATTCTGATTTTTGATTAAAAAAATATTTTTAAGGTTTTATGAGTTTGGGTGATGAAAAAGGTAATTATGGAATTCAAGACCAAAGAATAGCCTTAAATTGGGTTAGTCAACATATTGTAAAGCATAAAGCTATTTAATCTTAAAGGCTATGCAGGAGGCGGCGTGGTGTAATGGATAACACATCAGCCCGGTCAGCTGAAGATGCTGGTTCGCTCCCAGCCGCCCAACCTTTTGCATTAGCTAAGAAAGGAATAGCTGGCCCAGTAAAGCTTTACTATATTCATGCTTTTGGAGGTAATCCAAATGCTGTGACTATTGGTTTTTTATTTAAAATAATATTTTAAATAAATTAATATTTTCTTTAGTTGGACATGATGCAGGGGCTGTAAGTGCTGGTATTCATATGCTCAGTCCTTTATCCAGAAGTAAAAATTTTAACAATAAAAAAAATAATTTTTTCATTTTTGGATTTAAAAATATTTATTTATTTAATAAAGCAATTCTTCTTTCTGTTTTTCCCCTTCATTTTCCTTTTTTTCAACCTTCAATTACAGGAAATATTGAACTAAAAAAAATGTACACACCAAGATCCAAATATCGTTAAATATTTTACCTTTGCCTTTATATTTATTGCTTTAGTTAAATAAAAACAAATACTTATATGTATGTATTACTTTTATTATATTTTTAAGGTAAATAAATATTTAATTTCATTATTTTTTTTATTAAAGAATAATTTAAATAAAAAATAAAGTTTTAATTATTTTTTACCATTTTTTGCTTTAAAAATAAATAAACCTTTCCAAGTTGTTTTTTGCAAGAGTGTCGGTATTGGCTTTTCTTACTTGTTACGCTCAATTTATTCTTTTTCTATTCTACAATAAATAAATAAATAAATAAAAGAATTTTTTTAAATTTCCTTTTTGATCATTTGTGAAGCTGATGGAAGAGAGAATATAGAGATGTAAATTGAAATAAAAGAGATGGAAGAGAAGCTGATGGAAGAGAAAATATAGAGATGTAAATTGAAATAAAAGAGATGGAAGAGAAGCTGATGGAAGAGAAAATATAGAGATGTAAATTGAAATAAAAGAGATGGAAGAGAAGCTGATGGAAGAGAGAATATAGAGATGTAAATTGAAATAAAAGAGATGGAAGAGAAGCTGATGGAAGAGAAAATATAGAGATGTAAATTGAAATAAAAGAGATGGAAGAGAAGCTGATGGAAGAGAAAATATAGAGATGTAAATTGAAATAAAAGAGATGGAAGAGAAGCTGATGGAAGAGAGAATATAGAGATGTAAATTGAAATAAAAGAGATGGAAGAGAAGCTGATGGAAGAGAAAATATAGAGATGTAAATTGAAATAAAAGAGATGGAAGAGAAGCTGATGGAAGAGAGAATATAGAGATGTAAATTGAAATAAAAGAGATGGAAGAGAAGCTGATGGAAGAGAAAATATAGAGATGTAAATTGAAATAAAAGAGATGGAAGAGAAGCTGATGGAAGAGAAAATATAGAGATGTAAATTGAAATAAAAGAGATGGAAGAGAAGCTGATGGAAGAGAAAATATAGAGATGTAAATTGAAATAAAAGAGATGGAAGAGAAGCTGATGGAAGAGAAAATATAGAGATGTAAATTGAAATAAAAGAGATGGAAGAGAAGCTGATGGAAGAGAGAATATAGAGATGTAAATTGAAATAAAAGAGATGGAAGAGAAGCTGATGGAAGAGAAAATATAGAGATGTAAATTGAAATAAAAGAGATGGAAGAGAAGCTGATGGAAGAGAGAATATAGAGATGTAAATTGAAATAAAAGAGATGGAAGAGAAGCTGATGGAAGAGAAAATATAGAGATGTAAATTGAAATAAAAGAGATGGAAGAGAAGCTGATGGAAGAGAAAATATAGAGATGTAAATTGAAATAAAAGAGATGGAAGAGAAGCTGATGGAAGAGAGAATATAGAGATGTAAATTGAAATAAAAGAGATGGAAGAGAAGCTGATGGAAGAGAAAATATAGAGATGTAAATTGAAATAAAAGAGATGGAAGAGAAGCTGATGGAAGAGAAAATATAGAGATGTAAATTGAAATAAAAGAGATGGAAGAGAAGCTGATGGAAGAGAGAATATAGAGATGTAAATTGAAATAAAAGAGATGGAAGAGAAGCTGATGGAAGAAGAATGAAGAGAATATAGAGATGTAAATTGAAATAAAAGAGATGGAAGAGAAGCTGATGGAAGAGAAAATATAGAGATGTAAATTGAAATAAAAGAGATGGAAGAGAAGCTGATGGAAGAGAAAATATAGAGATGTAAATTGAAATAAAAGAGATGGAAGAGAAGCTGATGGAAGAGAGAATATAGAGATGTAAATTGAAATAAAAGAGATGGAAGAGAAGCTGATGGAAGAGAAAATATAGAGATGTAAATTGAAATAAAAGAGATGGAAGAGAAGCTGATGGAAGAGAGAATATAGAGATGTAAATTGAAATAAAAGAGATGGAAGAGAAGCTGATGGAAGAGAAAATATAGAGATGTAAATTGAAATAAAAGAGATGGAAGAGAAGCTGATGGAAGAGAAAATATAGAGATGTAAATTGAAATAAAAGAGATGGAAGAGAAGCTGATGGAAGAGAGAATATAGAGATGTAAATTGAAATAAAAGAGATGGAAGAGAAGCTGATGGAAGAGAAAATATAGAGATGTAAATTGAAATAAAAGAGATGGAAGAGAAGCTGATGGAAGAGAAAATATAGAGATGTAAATTGAAATAAAAGAGATGGAAGAGAAGCTGATGGAAGAGAGAATATAGAGATGTAAATTGAAATAAAAGAGATGGAAGAGAAGCTGATGGAAGAGAAAATATAGAGATGTAAATTGAAATAAAAGAGATGGAAGAGAAGCTGATGGAAGAGAAAATATAGAGATGTAAATTGAAATAAAAGAGATGGAAGAGAAGCTGATGGAAGAGAAAATAAGAGATGTAAATTGAAATAAAAGAGATGGAAGAGAAGGTATAGGAAGCACATTTTGGGGTTTAGTTGACAGGCAAAACATTTTTCATTGAAGTAAATATGAAAAAAGGCTTCCTTTTTGAATAAAGAAGATAATCACTAGTCAAAGCATAAAGCCAAAATTATAATTATTGTTTTCATTATAAATTCCGGTCAAGCAAAAAAAGAAAAAAATATGCAACAAATATGCTTGTCTAATAAAGGTTTTAATTTTAATTAATTAAATAAAACTTTAATAAATTAAAATTTTTATTTTTTAATTACTAATTTTATTTGAACAAGAAACTAAGTTTAAGTTATTGAGAATGATCAATCGTTTATGTAATTTTTAAGAAAAATGATTAAGAAAATAAACAGCTGTTGCAATATTTTAGGAGGGTACACCCCGATGTACCGCAGCCCAAAGTACCGCAGCCCAGTGTACCGCGCCCATTGTACCGCAGCCCAGTGTACCGCGAGCCCAGTGTACCGCAGCCCAATGTACCGCACGCCCAATGTACCGCAATTTAAATAATCAGTTAATTTGTTTGAAGCTGTTTCAAATTGATTGAAGCATGTTTAAACTTAAATGAAACATGTTTCAAATTAAGTGAAGCATGTTTCAAATTAAGTGAAGCATGTTTCAAATTAAGTGAAACATGCTTCAGTTAAGTTGAAACATGCTTCACTTAATTTGAAACATGCTTCAGTTAATTTGAAACATGCTTCACTTAATTTGAAACATGTTTTATTTAAGTTTAAACATGTTTCACTTAATTGAAGCATGTTTCAGTTAAGTTGAAACATGTTTCAGTTACGTTGAAACATGCTTTAATTAAGTTGAAGCATGCTTCAATTAATTTGAAACATGTTTCATTTAAGTTGAAACATGTTTCACTTAATTGAAGCATGTTTCAGTTAAGTTGAAACATGTTTCAGTTAAGCTGAAACATGCTTTAATTAAGTTGAAGCATGCTTCAATTAATTTGAAACATGTTTCACTTAATTTGAAACATGCTTCAATCAATTTGAAACAGCTTCAAACAAATTAACTGATTATTTAAATTGCGGTACATTGGGCGTGCGGTACACTGGGCTCGCGGTACATTGGGCTGCGGTACACTGGGCTGCGGTACAATGGCCTTGCGGTACAATGGGCTCGCGGTACACTGGGCTGCGGTACAATGGGCGCGGTACTTTGGGCTGCGGTACTTTGGGCTGCGGTACACTGGCCTGCTCCCATTTTAGGAACCACAACTCAAGAATTGTACTTTATTATTTTCTGCTTCTTTTTATATATTCAAGTTTAATAAATTATAATTAATCTTTTTTGAGAACTTTGTTTTTAATAGAATTATAACCTTAAATAAATAAACTTGTTTTTAAATAAACTTGTTCTTAAACAAATAAATAAACTTGTTTCTTAATAAACTTGTTTTTAAATAAATAAACTTGTTTTTAAATAAACTTGTTCTTAAACAAATAAATAAACTTGTTTTTTAATAAACTTGTTTTTAAATAAATAAACTTGTTTTTAAATAAACTTGTTCTTAAACAAATAAATAAACTTGTTTTTTAAACAAATTTGTTTTCTTAAATAAACTTGTTTTTAAATTGTTTAAAATAGAAACTTGTTTTGATGCAACATAGTTATTTTTAACAAAACAAACATTCGATATTGTTTTATTATATATTAAACTTGTTGCTAGGACATGAAATTCTCCTTCTATTCTATGAATAATGCTTTTGTTTATGGAAATGTTTTTCTTTTATAAAATCCCACAATAAAATTTCTAACACCTGCCAACCTTGCGCGAATCGTTCTATTATATAAATTTAATGAGAAAATGAGGGAAAAAGGAATAATAAAATATCCTATGAATAAAATGATATATTTGCCCTATAAATTATAAAATTATTGTTTAATAAAAGATTATATCTTGAGTAAATAATTATGAAGGTCAAAATATTAAATATTTAAATTTCTAAATAAATTATTTATCTATTAAAAAAAATATTTAAATTTTCTTTTTTATCTATTTTGAGTCTAATAATATATTCTCTTCATTATTTTTTGTTTTTAATCCTTTTGATATTTCTCGCTTAAAATTTTTATATTTAATTAATTAAATATTAAAAATACTTACAATTTTACATATTTCATAAAAAATATTAGCACAAAATAAAATTCCAGTATAATCTTGAATTAATCCCAATACAACCCTAAGATCCCCTCCAAAATCCAAGTCAATAGAATTTTCATTAAATAAAAGTTTTGATGAAATTAGAGGTGTTCTTCCGTTATCTTCAGAAAATTGATTATATGTTGTTGCAATTCCCTTTCTACTTGTCTTTAATAAATTAAAATTCAAGTTTATTTTTTATTTGTATTTCAAGTTTAATTTTAGGTTGTATTTTTAGGTTGTATTTTAATGTTTTGTTTCAAGTTTATTTTTTATTTGTATTTCAAGTTTAATTTTAGGTTGTATTTTTAGGTTGTATTTTAATGTTTTGTTTCAAGTTTATTTTTTATTTGTATTTCAAGTTTAATTTTAGGTTGTATTTTTAGGTTGTATTTTAATGTTTTGTTTCAAGTTTATTTTTTATTTGTATTTCAAGTTTAATTTTAGGTTGTATTTTAATGTTTTGTTTCAAGTTTATTTTTTATTTGTATTTCAAGTTTAATTTTAGGTTGTATTTTAATGTTTTGTTTCAAGTTTATTTAAATTTATGTATTTTTCAGTTTCTAAGAACAGAAAAAGTTTAAAAAAATAACTAACATAAATATTCAACAACCGATGAAAATAATAATTTCGAGTTCTAATTCTTCCAACCCATAAACAAATAGAAAATATAGTCAAACAAAGTAAGAAACAAAGCCAGAAGAAGAAAAATACAAAAATCTTTTCATTAAACTAAAAATTAAAAATTAAAAGAAAATAAAATTAACAAGCCATATTTAATGGCAAAACACATTCTACAGTAAAATTAGTCAATTGAGCATATTTATAAACCTTAATAGAATTTATTTTTAAAATAAAATATAAAAATACATTGAAATCACAGACTGTTACACGAGGAAAATGTCCTTTAAAAATAAAAATTAAATTTAAATAAATAAATAAACCTGATTGTCTCCATTCTCCTTTATGATCTAATATTCCAATAGCAAAATCTATATTTCCAATAAAAAACTTGAACAAACACAAATGAAAACAGATAAGCAAAACATAGGAAAACTTCATTGTTAAATAGAGAAATGCAACAAAGTGTTGTTTTCCTAATTAAAAACAAGTTTATTTTCAAGTTTATTTAAATGTTTATATTCATGTTTGTTTCAAGTTTGAATTTTATTCTGTTTAATTCTGTTGTATTTCTAAAACTTGATTTCAAGTTTTATTATTTAATACAAAACAAGTTTATTTAAATAAATTGTTTTACTAACGGACAAAACATAAAGGCTGATATTGATGTTTTGAAGCATGAAAAAGCGATTTTGAAACAATTTTAATTAAATTATTTTCAGAAAATGTTTGTTGCTCATTTGTAATATCTCTTGAAGCAGAAACAAGTGCTTTAATTTGATAACCAGTTAACCAATTAAATGAACGCCAAAGCAGGTGAGGAATATAGAATGAACATGCTTGTAGGATTAAAATGAACGGAACCCACTTAAAAATAATTAATTAATTTTATCTAAGCTTATAATTAAAATTAAGTTTAATTAAACCTTTCTTTACCCTAAAAAGGTTTCTTTCTCTTTTCTTTTTTATTTTTTTTTTTCAATTTTTAACGTTTTGGGTAAACTCCAAAAAGGTTGGAAAACAAGATTGAAGACAGTTAGGGAAAAATCGAAGAGAATAAAAAAATAATAAAAACTTAACAAACGATTAGAGAGGAAGGAAAGTACTAGAGAATGCGCAAAACACAAAACTTTATTTTAAAAATGTTTTCCCTCATATCTATTCGGGAAATTATTATTTCCTGTCATTTTTAACCTTTATCAATACATATTTTATTTTTAAATTTGTCCTTATTTAGGAAATAGTTGGGGTAATATACCGAATTTTATATCTTTTTAAGAAATAAATATTATGAGATGATTTTGGTATCATCTGATAGAGCAGAAAATTTGCTTCAAAATTAGATAAAAATAAAAATTTTAATTAATTAGGAAGAAAAGTTTTAGTCAAAAAACTTGAATAAATAGAACATTTTATTAGAAAAATGTTAGTTTTTTAATCATAACTATTAAATATTTTGAAAAAAATTTTATTTATTATTTTATTTTATAGATAAATTTTTGCTCTATTAAATGATATTAAATTTATTTTTAAATGTTTATTCATTCCAAAGATATACAAGTTTAAATCTAGTCAGTTCAATTACCCTGTTTCTCTCTTTCTCTCTTTTTTAAAGTTGGAATTCTTAAAACTTGAATTTAAAGAGAAAAAGAATATTTTTAGGCAACAACCTGAGCAATTAAAAATTTAATAGATTTTATTTTTTTTTTTTTTTGTAAAAATATGAGCGGAAAGAAAGAACTGAACAAATATGAAATGGCCGATTAAATTTTTTATTAATAAAAATAATAAACAATACATTTTACTATTAAAATTCACCCTTTTTTAAACTTGAGATTTAATTAAATAAATAAATATTTATTTTAATTAAATTAAAATTAAATAAATATTTAGTCAATATTAAATGGATAATGATTCCTCCGCACTGACGGCAGCTAATTTATCAGAAGAAATAAATGAATTAAAAAGAATATTGGATAACTTAAAATTAAATACAAACGACAACAACGATGCATTCTTCCTTTGTGCTATGGCGCTTATTATTTTTTGTAAGCATAAATATATTTTAATTAATGATTAATGAATAATATAAACATAAGAATAAACTTGAAACAATAAACTTGAAAAAATAAACTTGAAACAATGAATAAAAATAAACTTTGCATAAACTTAAGTTTATTTTAAGTTTATAGACAAAGTTTATTTTTAAGTTTACAGACTAGGTTTATTTTTAAGTTTATAAATTAAACATAAACTTAAGTTAGTTGTATAAACTTAATTAATTATTAATTTAAGTGATGCAATGTGGATTCGCTTTTCTTGAAGCAGGCGCTGTCCGAAGCAAAAACTGTACTAATATTCTTATTAAAAATGTTTTAGATTCACGTTTGTTTTAAAAATAAAATAATTAAAAATAAATATTTTTCAGTTCTCGGAATACTTGGTTATTGGGCTATAGGATGGGTTTATTCCAAAATTATTTTTTTATTTTCCTATTTTTAGGCTTTAGCATATGGACCTAATTCAAATAATTTTCTTGATCATTTTTTTGGATTTAGTCAATTTTTTGTTGTTGGTTTAGAAAATTATGCAAAATTCTTTTTTCAATTTGTTTTTGCTGCTACTGCTGCTGTAAATATATTTTTAATTTAATTAAATAATTAAATTTAGACAATAATTTCTGGGGCAGTAGCAGAAAGAGCTGAATTTGCTTGTTTCCTTACTTATTCACTTTTAATTACTTGTAATTAAATTAATTAAAATTAAATTTAAATTAATTAATTTATAGCTTTTTGTTATCCTATTTTAACACATTGGGGGTGGACTCCAAATGGATGGATGGCTAAAGGTTTTGACCCTAGTCTTGGCCTTGAACAACATTTCTTTGAAAATATAACTGGAAATAATAATAATAATAATATTAGTATTATTGAAACTAATAATACAATGAGTAATACTAATACAACAACAACAACTACTAATACACAATTCCGGACAACTTATATTGATTTTGCTGGATCAGGAATGGTAAAAAATCAGAATTTATATTTAATTAAATCAGAATTAAATAAAAATTAGACCTGAATTAAATCAGAATAAAATCAGAATAAGACCTGAATTAAATCAGAATTAAATCAGAATAAGACCAGAATTAACCCAGAATAAAACCAGAATAAAACCAGAATTAACTCAGAATAAGGCCATAATTAAATCAGTATTAAACCAGAATATAATTACTAGGTACACCTTTGTGGAGGAACAATTTCCTTAATAGCAGCAATAATTATTGGACCTCGTATTGGACGTTTTCCCCAAAAAGAAGCTAAACAAAAAAATAAAATAAATAAAGGAATTAAACAAATTAATACTAGTACAACACCTATGAGAAATGGGACGAATGAAAAATTACCCAAAATAGCTGAAATTAAAGGTCATTCTGTTCCTGTAAGTATTTAATAATTAATTAATTATTTTTATTTAAAATTAAGTTTGCTTCACTTGGTGGTTTTATTTTAATGTTTGGTTTTCTAGCATTTAATGGAGGTTCTACAGGAGAAATTTCAACAAAAGGTGTTGGGCAAATAGTTGCTAAAGTTATGATTAATACTATCTTATGCGGTGCTTTTGCTGCTCTTTCTTATTTATTTGTTCATTTTATACGTAAAGGAAAATGGACTATTTTGTTAACAATTAATGCTTGTTTAACTGGTAATTTAAATAAATAAGAAGTAAAATCAAAATTAAATAAAACTTGAAGCAGAATTTAGTCAGAATTAAATTAAACTTGAAGCAGAATTTAGTCAGAATTAAATAAAACTTGAAGCAGAATTTAGTCAGAATTAAATTAAACTTGAAGCAGAATTTAGTCAGAATTAAATTAAACTTGAAGCAGAATTTAGTCAGAATTAAATTAAACTTGAAGCAGAATTTAGTCAGAATTAAATTAAACTTGAATCAGAATTAATTCAGAATAAAATAAATAATTAACTAATAAATAAACTTTATTATAAATTATTTATAAAGGAATGGTCAGTGCTTGTGCAGGCTGTAATATAATGTATTTCTTCTAAATTATTAATTATCTTATTTAAATAAAAATTAAATATAAGGCCAATATGGACATCTTCAATAACAGGATCTATAGCAGGGATGGCATATCTAACATTTTCCGAATTATGTTTAGCATTAAAGATTGATGATCCTCTTGATGCTTTTGCTGTTCATTTTGGGGGTGGTTTATGGGGACTTACTAGTGCTTGTTTGGTTACAGAAAAAGGGCTACTATTCTCTTTAATTAGTCCAGAGAAAGTTAAATTTGATGAAGCATTATTGGTTAATTAATTAATTTTTATTTTATTTAATATTTTTATAGCAACTTTGTTGGCAAATGTTGTGTGCTGTTGCTATAATTATTTGGTCAGCATTAGTGTTAACCCCAGCTTTTTTAATTTTAAAAGCATTTGGAAAAATGAGAGTACCTAGGGAAGTGGAAATACGTGGGTTGGATATTTTTAAGCATGGGGAAGCTGCCTACCCACTTACAGCTTATGGACACGGTTGGGGGGACGGAACTGAATTTATTATTACAACACCCTTACAAGATGTTGGGGGAGACGCTGTGAATGGTAAATAAATAATAAACTTGAAAAATACAAGAAAAATAAACTTGAAAAATACAAGAAAAATAAACTTGAAAAATACAAGAAAAATAAACTTGGAAAATACAAGAAAAATAAACTTGGAAAATACAAGAAAATTAAACTTGAAAAATACAAGAAAAATAAACTTGGAAAATACAAGAAAAATAAACTTGAAAAATACAAGAAAAATAAACTTGAAAAATAAAAGAAAAATAAACCTGAAAAATACATTTAAACTTGTGAATAAAACTTAGCAAAAATAAGCTTTAAGTAAATAATATAATTTTGTAGTAACAATGATGAGACCAGGACAGTCACAACAATATCCCCACCAACAATTTGAGCATCCTGAACATTTTGTTCACAGAAGGGTAATATTTATTTCAATAAACAATATTTTAAATAATTAATTTAAAGCAAAAACAGACAAATACGCCTTAAAAAGCTTCTAATAATAATTAAAATAAATGGAAGAAAAGAATAAAAAAAAAGGAAAAATAAAAATTTTTAAAATAATTAAAGAGATTTATGCATTTTCCAGAATTTTATTTAATTTTGCTCAAAATATTAAAAAAATAATAAAAGGATGGTTAATAGTAAGACTATGAAAAAAGGTTGCAAAGTCTTAAACCTACAATTAAATAAATAAATAAACTTGAAACCTGCCTGGTAATATGCAACTTGTTTCTGATTACGCATTTCTTTTTTTAAAGGAATTGTTTCATCAGTTCTTTAATTAAACTAATAATTATTTTAATTTAATTTAATTACCTAATATAATAAGTACTTTCAACAAGGCAATAATCATTTGTATATTCTACCCAACCATCTTTAAATTCTGCTTTAGTAAAACAATTAATAGCAGAACCAATATATAACTAAATTATTAAAGTTTATTTTTTTAAAGTTTATTTTTTAAAGTTTAATTTTTTAGTTTACTAAAAAGTCTATTAAATTAAATAAATAATTAAAATTAAAAAATACTTTTGAAATATTAACAATTGACAATAGAACAAAGAGAAGAGGGGTAATTTGATAATTTAATCTATCAAAATGGTCATCTTCATTTTTATTTTGAATAAATTTGGAAACAAAATCAATTAATATATCCATTTTTGATTATTTTATTAAAAGAAAAGAAATTATTTATTTATTTAATTAAATAGAAAATATATATAAGGGAGTGTAGTACACAACTTACTTTTTGTTATCAAATGATAACAAAATTTTGATAAAAAAAATAATTTTATTGGAAATTTTTATAGCTAATTTTATTGGCTTTTTAATAGGCATTAAAAGAAAATTTTAATACAATTAATTTTAATTAAAAAAGTTTTTTAAAGTTGTTTAGGTATGCGCGTCAAAGTGTCCAACCTATTCAATTATTCATTTTTATTAAAAAAATTAAATTTACATATTTTTTACAATTAATTAAGAATATTAAAAATTTAATAAAGACAATTTTAATTTTTCTTCTCTCTTTCCTTTCCTGAGAAATTCTTTTCCAATTAAATAAAAGTACTTATTTCTATTTTATTTTCTTTATTGTTCTGTTCTTTTTCTGATTTTTGTTTTTTTGCTATTTTTGTAAATTCTGCAGGTTGATCTGTTACAAAAAACCAAAAGAAAGTATTTGCCTATTTTTTTAATTTAATTAAAATTAATTTTTTTTAATTTTACCACAAAAAGTATAATTGCCATTCCAATAAATACATTACGCCATTCATCTCTAGAACTCTCATTCCGAATAAAAAATAAAAAAATTAAAGGAGAAACAAAAAGAGTGATAGATTTTTCGAATTGAATACCAGCTACTACAAAGTGTGCATATTGCCTGGAAATTAGAGTCTGAGAGGTTATTAGAGTCTGAGATTTTAAAGTCTTATTTTCAGACTCTAATGTACAAACCTGCTAATTAATGTTGCACATTTATAAAATCCTCCACAATTTGTGGAAACTAAAGCAAAGTTTATTGTCATTAAAATAACAGATAAAAAGCGTTTATCATCAGGAACAAAACCAACTAGAACAAAAGCAATGCCTGAACCAACTAAAGCTGTAGAATTAAATAGTCTCATTTTTCCGATTTCGCTCATACATCTTTTTTTTTAATAAAAAAATTATTTTTTATTTAAATTTATGTCATTGTGACATTTTGTCTTATTTTACTTCTAGTGACATTTTGTCAACTCTATTAATTTCCTTAATTTTTATGTACCTCATATTATCAGCTAACCAACCAGACCCAATTTTAACTGGAATATGTAACAAAGCAGGAACAGCACTCCAAATACCAGTCTCTCTAACACCGTAACGAAGAACCTTCGAAACATAAGTAGGTAAATAAGTTATCAAAAAAACAGCAGTAACAATATCAGCAAAGGAATTAATCCAAACAACAAGAACAATTTTATTTGATAAAATTGCTCTAAAATTTAATAATAAATTGTTTCTTTTTTAAATATTACCGATAAGGCATAAATCCACTAATCTCAATTTCTGCATCAGTTTTGCCTGACAGAATTAATTCTTTCTCTTTTTGAGTAACACAAGGATGTTTACTTGGATGGTCAGTATAAAGAAATAACCAGAATAGGAAAAGTATTGGTGAAACTAATGCATGAGCTTAAATAAATAAACTTGAAAATATATAAAAGTTGAAAATATAAAACTTGAAATATATAAAACTTTAATTACAAACTTAAAAAGTTTTAAGTTTATAAACTTACAATAATAAACCCAAGGCCAACCTAATGAAGGAATAGAACTAATCTAAATAGAGAAAAACTAATTTTAAAAAATAAATAAAAATTAACAAATGCAGCAACTGGATTTGTTAATGTAACTGATAGGGAAGTAAATGTAGTCATACAAGCTCTGGAAAATTTAAAAATATTTTTTCAAACACAGAGAATATTTACAAAAAGAAGCCATGTTGCTGTAAAGTTGCCCAACGATGACAAACAAATCCAATAGCAGCAAAATTAGCTCCATAAGCAAATCCTTGTATTACCCTTATTGCTGTAAATTCATTCATTCCTAATGAAGCAGCTAAAGGTAATAATGCTGTTGATAGTGTCGAAAGTATTCCAGCAAATAAAAAAACATAACGAGCACCATATTTTGTATATAACATTGAGAAGGGGAAAGTTGAAATAATACTGGCTATTCCAACCTTTTTTAAAAAGCTTTAAAGTTTAATTGTTTATATTTATTATATTCAAGTTTAATTGTTTATATTCAAGTTTATTATATTCAAGTTTATTTTTTATATTCAAGTTTATTTATTATATTCAACTTTGTGTATCAGAAAATTAAAAAACTTACAGCATATAATAATTGCGCTTTCTCTGCTTGTGTGTAAGGAACATTTTTAGGCATAATATGAGTTTCATTGAAAATAGTAAAAGGTCCTTCTTCCTTTATATAAAATAATTAAAGTTTAATTAAAGTAGTATAACTTTAATTTTTGTAGAATTAATAGCAATTGTTTTATTTTCCCAATTTGGTCTTTTCATTAAAATAAGTGTAAAATTAAAAGCTATCATATTGGAACAAATTGAAGTTAGGCAGAGAGCCTGAAATTATTATTTATTTTATTTAAGTTTCTATATTTACCGTTAAGAATAAAATAATATATCGATATCCACAACATTTACAACAACAAAAATTATTTTGTGGTTTTGTATTTTTATTTAATAAAACTGAATTTTGTTCATTTTTATTATTTAAATTTTGATTTAATAAATTTAAATGTCCATCCATTAAAATAAATAAATATTTTTCTATGAAAATTTATTAATAAAAATAAAATTATTATTATTTTTCTATTTAAATAATTTAAACAATTTTATGAATACAACCGGAAGTATATAAAAAATATGTAAATTTATTGTCATTCCCCCAATTTTTTAAATAAATAAATAAAAGTCCAAAAAAATAGAGAAAAAAATAAAGGCAAAATTAAATTAAAAAACAAAAATTAAAATTTAAAATTTAATTTTTAAAATTAAATTTATTCAAAATATATTTGTCCTATTTTTTAAAAATAAATAAAATAAAAAAAAGATATGTGACCTTTATCAATTTATAATAATTATATAACTTTATATTTAAATAATAAAAATAATCTCTATAATTCTAACATGTATTTAGTAAAGTATTTATTAGGATTATTTTATTTATTTAAAAAAAAATTAAATCAATACCAATTATTTTGTTTTGTTGCGCATTATTTTATTTAATGGAAAATAAAAAGTTGTTTTTTATTTAAATTTATTTAAATAAAATAAAATTAAAAAGAAGGGTTTTTTATTTTTATTTAAATAATTGGTTACCCTTTACTTAAATAAAAGAAATTAATTTTTTTAATGTCAAGTGTTCTTTTTTTTTATTCAAAAATAAAAACTGATTCATTTTTTAAAAATTAAACTAATTAATTATTAATAAAAGAGTATGTATTTTTAGAATTTGAGGTATAAACTTAGAAACTTTAAGTTTACAAACTTGATCAAAAAAAGAGATAAATTAATAAACTTAAAAATAAATAAATGTTTAAATTAATTGAAATCAATCATAATACTTAAGTTTATTAAATTAAAGGTAATTAATTAATTTATAATAAAATTTTTTTCTTTATTTTATTGATTTTAATTCCTAAATTTATTAAATTAATAAAATTAATTAAAAAATAAAATTATTTGGTTAATATTTATTTAATTTTAACTTTTTTTGTTCAAAGGATTGAGCGAATTGGTCGAATAAATAATGTTTTATTGTAAAGAATTATAAAATAAACGTCAATAAAATGCGCAACCAAAAAAAATAAATAAAAAGATGATTGTTTTACTATTTAAATGAGAAAAGCAGTGGAACAGGAAAATAAATATTTGTTATTAATACTGAGTTTAAAATAAAATTATTTAACTGTGTTTAAAATGTTTAAAAAATAGTAAACTATAACAATTAAAAATTACAAATGAATCCAAGTTTACAAACTAATTTATTCTATTTAAAATTATTTTGAATAAAGAAAAATAAATAAACTTTCCGAATGAAAATTTTTAATTTACAAAACTTCCGGAAGCATTTAATGAAACATTTTTATGAACATTTCCGGAAACATAAGCTTGCGCTTAAATTCTTAAAAAGTAAGTTGCAAACTTAAATAGCGTTAGTAGCTAAATTACTGAAAACTTAAGATTACAAATTTAATGTTCATTTTTATAAAAAGTTGTAAACTTAAGTTCTAGTAAATTAAATAAACTTATTCTCAGTTTTTCCGGATTTGCAGTTCTTTTAAATTTACAATTTGTAAATCCTTCTGATAACTAAATAAATAAGAACTTAATTGTATAAATAATATTTTATATTGTAAAAATAATTCTCAACGAGAAGAAACTTTCTAAGAATGTTTAAAACTTAAGTATTATGTTTAAAAAGAACAAACTTGAAGTGTTTTAGTAAAAATATTATTTATTATCAATCAAGTGGGGAACAGTTAAAGTTTAAAATGCTTTAACAAGTTTAAATGTTTGTTTTCTTTTTTCCTTTTCTTCAAACAAACGAAAATAAAAAATTTCTAAAATAAATATTTTTAAATCGATTTTATTTAAATAATAAAATTAACATTTATATTTTATTTTAATTTTTTTATTTTTATTAATTTTAAAATTAATTCTTGGTGTTTAAATTAAACTTTTATTATTTAATTTTTAAATGCCGACAGATAGAGTAGAAAAGATGAAAGTAAAATGGGTTTTGCATTTTAAATAAAATTTTTGCCTTTTAATTTTTCCTCTTAGCCTGCGCAATTGAGGTTAAATGGCAATAAATGGCAGATGTTTATTGACTTTTTAAATTTTTAAAAATTAAAAGTGCAATTTTGAATAAATTTCTCTCTCTCTCCCTCCCTTCATTCATATTGAATTTTGCATTAATGGATTTTAAAATTTTTCCTTCATTTAATTTTTTTAATTTATTTTTATTTTTTTTAAATTTAATTGAATTTAATTTTATTAAAGAATTAAAAAAAATGTTTAATTCAAAGAATGTAAATGAATTTTTAAAAATTAAATATTTTCTTCTTTTATTTTTAATTATTTCATTAATTGAATTTAATGAAGCAATGCCTAAAAAGAATGAAAATAAAAAAAATAAAGGGAAAGCTTTAATTGAAGAAAAAGATCCTTCAGGTGAAGAACCACCCCTAGAAGCTCTTAACGAAAATTCAAAGAAAATAAAAACTCCTAAAAAAATGAAAACCCAAAAGAAAAAGTCGTTTGGTCGTTTAGGAGGTTCTTCTGGTATTCACTTTAAAAAAGATGGAGAAAGTTGGAAATTTTAAATATAAATAAAAATTATTTAATTTTAATTAAAAAATAATTAATAAAAAAAAATTAAGTCTTTATTTTTAAATAATTTAATTATTTTTAAAGTTGATTGGGATGCTACTTTTCCTGAAATGAATGAACAATTGACTCCTGAAAGTCAAGAAAAAATTAGAAATGATTTAAAAACGAGTGAACATAAACGGAAGGAAATTAGAAATAAAAATCTGAGCAGGGAATTATTTGATGATAATTATTATAATGATAATCAAAATGTTAATTTAACAACAAATGAAGAGATTGATAATTTATTATTATGTGACGAAGAAACGATACCTGACTCAGATTAAATCAGAATAGATTTTGAGTCTTATTCAATATTTTTAAACTTTAAGTTTCTATTCAAAGTAAATTTTATTTATTTAAGTCTATCATTATTAGTTAATTTATTATTTCAGTCTATATATTTTTTAAATTAGTAGTTTACAATTCTTCTAAAGTTAGAATAAATTTTAAAATACAATTTATGTTTGTAATAGAATATATTGTGTTCTTTATATTAATTGTTTTCCTTAAAGTTTGTAAATTTGAATGTTAAGTTGAGAATTATACAATTCCGGAAAGTTTGTAAATTCTGATTTGTGTTTTTTTTCAGGAAAGTTTGTAAATTCTGATTTAAATTCCGGAAAGTTGTAAATTCTGTTTTGTATTTTCTTTCATGAAAGTTTATAAATTTTGATTTAAATTCCGGAAAGTTTGCAGATTATGATTTAAATTCCGGAAAGTTGTAAATTCTGATTTAAATTCCGTAATGTCAAAAATTACGGAAAGTTTGTATTTTTATGTTTGTATTTACGTTTGAAGTTTAATTATAACAAGTGTTTTTCCTTTTTTTATTCAAGTTTTTTTCTCTCAATTAGAATACTTAAATTAATATTTAAGTTTAATAGACAAGTATTGGATAAATAATTGCTATTAATATGTAAAACAGTAAGAAATAAATGCTAGCTTTTGCAAGAAATTGTCTCAATTATTTTTACTGTTTTTATTTTTTAGATTTATTCTTTTTTTGCCTTTCGTCTGGCCTAAATTAAGGGTTTCCAAAAAATCAAATACCAAAACAAAGAGATTAAAAGTTGAAGTTAAATTGCTGCTAAATATACAAAAAAATAAATGTTTTGGTATTAAATGTTTTCATTTATTTTTTGTTTTTTCTTGTCACATTTTTTATAACTTCTAAAAATATTTTTAGAATTTTCTCAGATTTTATTTTTATAGAAATTACTTGCAATTTTTTAATATGTAAATGTGTTTTGATAAAAACGCGAGAAAAATATAAGAAAATAAAATAATAATATTCCTATATAATTACTAAATTGGAAACAAGAAAGAATTAAATAGAAAATTATCAGGAAATCACGTCAAAACTTATACATATTATTAATTATACCATATTATTTAATAGACTAATATAATTTTTAATATTTTTGTTTGTTTCAATAATTTACAAAAATTCTATTTTTCTTTAAGTTTGTAAAAGTTTATTAAAGTATAATAATTTATTTTTACTTATTGTTAGACTTAAGTTTGTAAATTTTGTGTTTTCTTCCGGAAACCTTAATAATCAAGTTTAATAATTTATTCAAGTTAAAAACTTGGAAATTAGAATTGTAGATTTTTATGTAAAATAAAACATCAATTTATTTTAGAATGTTCCGGATTATTGACATTAATGTAAATTTATTTAAATAATAAAATAAATAAAAGGACGGAAAGAAGACATAAAATGTAACAAAAAAAAGTATTTTAAGGCTTAACAAATTTTAGCTCATTTTACCTTTTTTAATTTTTAAAATAATTCATTTTCTTTTTTTAAAGTTCAAAAAAGAATTAAGAAGCACTATTCTATTTTTAATATTTCTTCTATTTTTGGAAATATAATAAATTTACGTATTTTAAAAAAGAATTTAATAGCTTTTACCTTTATTTTTAATTTAAACTTCTCAGAAAAAATGGCAATTTTATTCTTAATCTTTGGAATGGGAATATTTGACGTCTATAAAATTTAAATAATTTTATCTTATAATTTAAAATTTGTAGGAAGGACCTAGCATTAAAAAAAAATTAATTTTTATATTATTATTAATTTTGTAGATCTTTTTTAAATTATTTTCAGTCTAATTTTTTACAAAAACATAATATACGTCAGTTTACCACTTAAATAAATTCTTAATTGAAAAGCAGATTATAAACTTAAGCTTATAAAGCAAAATAAAAAAGCTTTTCTTTTTTTATATCAAAACAACTTGGTTAATTTACATTAATAAAAAGCATGTATGAGCGTGCTTCATGTTTTCGTCATAGTTTGTTTTTTCAGTGCTATATTTGCAAAGTAATCAGAAAAATCCCTTACTTAAGTTCTAATTGTAGTTTAATCTCAAAATAATTGACTTAGGTTGTAAATTCTGATTTGTATTTCCCTTCAGAAAGTTCATGACGATATAATATAATTTTAAGTAATTTATAATTTAGTATAGCTTAAGTTACGCGACACGCAATAACAAAAATATCTATAATGACGCCTCTTTTTACTAAATTTATTATTAATTAAAAGGGCAGACTGTTTAGATATTTAATTATGTTTATTTATATTTAAATGTATTTATTAGAGCTATAATGGATTATATTGAGTTTGTCGTAACAGATTGAATAAGACTTTTAACTAATGAATTAAATAAAACATTGTGAAATAATTGTAAATAATAATTAAATAATAAATAAAAATATTAAAAAATAGGGATTTAATAAATTTTATTAACCACGTGGCTTTGTTTCCATTTAACTAATTTTTTATTTTCTTTTATCCTCGCTTAAAAATTTTTTTTTCACACGTTGTCTTTTAGAAAATGTATCATTTTTTAACTTTTAATATTTTTTAATATTCTTTGACTTATTTGCAATTTATTCACAAATCCTTTCAAAAGAACTCCATTAAGTCCAGAAATAGTTTTAGATTAACCCGCCTTTTTTTTAAATATAATTTAGTTCATAATAATCTGTTCTATTTCATTTCATTTTTTTTTAACGTTAATACATTTTTAAAATTATTATTTTTTTAAATAAATTTCATTTAACTTATACCAAAACTAATTTAAAAAAATATTTTATTTTTTCCTCTTATTTTTCAAGTTTATGTTTTTATTTATTTTAGGGTGTATTTTACAATATCAAAGCAAGTGTGCAATATAGTAACTTTGCAAACTTTCCGGAAAGAACAAATAGAAATTACAAACTTAAGGAATTTACAAACATTTCCAAATAAAATACAAAAAAGTTTATTTATTTAATTAACATAATTTCTTTTATTCCTTAAGTCAAAACACAATTCATACAAAATATTCGCTTCTCCCATGTAATATTCTAAAAAAGGATGTAAATTAAAACGGAAAAAAAACAATTCTTTTTCCCTCACTACAAATAATTTATAGCAAGTTCTCAAAGAGCTTAATATTTTCTTAAAAATCTGCAATTATATATCGACCAAAATATGTATCTTATTATTATTATTGTTTTTTGCAAAAAAACAATTATTTTATTTATTATCAAACATTAATTAAAAAGTAACAAAAATATTGAAAAAATAGGAATAAATGTTTTAATTATTAATTAAGTTTTACATATAGAAATAATAACTGACAATGAGAGAAAATAAATACAAAATTTAAATAAACTTTGTCAAGTTTGTAAACTTAAAATAGTATAAACTAAAAATACACATACTTTATATTAAAATACGGAACTTAATTTTAATACATTCAAGTTCAAGCTTAATTTCTTTTCCTTTCATTATAAAAGGGCCGTCGGGAGAATACCACCAGCATTGTTTAGCAGCTATAGGCATTTATTTAAAACAAACTTACAATTAATTTATTTCTTTGAATTTTAATCTAGTTCCATTGCTTTATTTGCTTTTTCTTAAATAAAAAAAATTTACAGAAATAAATATTTTATTTTAAGGCAATTAATTAATTTAAATAATTTATAAAATCATATTTACTAAAAATTAAAATTTTTTTTATTGTTCATTGGAAAGTGTGGGCGATATTCTCAATTATTCAGACAATTATGCTATATTAGCAGTATAAGCAGCTGGTGGTGGTTACTGACCTCCACACAAATATAAACATCATTTTCAATTTTTTCCTTCTACCCTTTGTATTTCGGCACGCAAAATTTTGCGTCAGCTTTGGCCGCCAGAACGGCCTTCCTTTCTTCTCATTTTTTTATTTTCTTCTTAACAGCTCTTTTTCTTGTCAAAGGCATTGGCATTCGTCAGCGCAGCATAAATGTGACGTCAAAACTGACGTTGTTTTACTTTACACACACTTACATACATATATACTTACAACATAACATAATTTTAGAACAGCTAGAATATTCACACTAGTTGCAAGAACATGTTCTTAAAAAAAGTAAACACACACACGCGCGAATATTAAAGACTATAATTAAAATTAAATAGTTAAAAGAAGTAAATATAAGAAGGCGGTATTATCCGGAATATATATTTATGTATTTTACCTTTATTAAATAATTATAACTTTTGTATATTTTATATTATCTCGGGAGCATTTCTACCAACTTAAACTTAAAACTTTCCGGAAATATGTGTGTTACCTTAAAACTTTCCGGAAAAAATACATAAAGATATCAATAGAAAATACAATCAGAATTAAAGTTTAAGTTTTCATTTTTTCCGGAAAACTTTATTATGCTTAAAATATAATATAATGTAGTGTGTTATGCAAACAACATATTTTATATATTAATTGTAAGTATTATTTTTAACTTTTTTGTTTTAACGTTTAGGCTTCTTTTTTATAACTTATTTTTCTCTAATTAAATCCTTTATTAAAAAGAATATAAATAATAATAATTTTTTTTATTTTATTTAAAATAATAGAATATTTATTCAATTAATTCATTAATTTTTAGTCCAATCTCCTTCCAATTTTTTGATGTATTTTATTGTTGTGTTTGTTTATTAATTTTGTCCTCATTCACACATCATTTTTAATTCAATTTTTTACCTTTGTTTTGCACCCGACACCCTTTTTTCTTTTGTTTTACCCAAAAACACTCGTCATTTGGGTCGTTGACATTGTCCTATATATGTATATATATATAGATATATATTCCTCATTGTGGGTGGCTGACGTGAAGCTGCAAAATATATTAAAAAAATAAAAGAAAAGCCTTGTAGTAGTAGAAGCCTTTTTTAAGGCAAAAGGGTCTCTCTGACAAGAGAAAAAAAAAAGAGAACAAAAATAAAACTTTAAAAGAGAAAATACTAGCAGGCTAAATTTTTAACGCTTAAAACACAGAACAGGCGGAATTAATCTTTATGAAATACAAAACTTTTTTTCTCTCTTCTTTTGCTTGAAGGCAAAAACGTCTCATTTATATGTATTATTTCCTTGGTCATTTCACATGAGACCGATAAATGTGTTATAGACTCAAGAAAAAGTTTTTTTTATTTAAATGTTTAAATTATTGCGCATAAATTATAAATATTTATTTATTTTTTTAATCTTAATTTTTATATTTTCTTACATTTAAATTAAAATTTTAAACAGAATTTAAAAGAAATAGAAATAAAAAATTGAATTTAAATTTCATTTTAATTAATAAAAGTGAATTAAAGATTAATCTTAAAAATTATTATTTTGTTTAATTGCTAAAACACAAGCTAAGAATAATTGAAAGAAATTATTTAAGCGAGAAATAAGAATTTTATTTATTTTACAATTTGCGTGTTAATTTATTTAACAAAAGATTGTTTCAAGTTTATTTATATTTTTATTTAATTTTTGATTTTATTTATTATTTATATTTTTGTGTTTTAAACGAAAATAATAATTGCAAAACTTATTAATTTTATTTATTTATTTGCTTATAATTATATATTTAAGTTTGCAAACTTAAAAAATAAGGTTTTAAGTTTTACAATTTAAATACGCAATATTCAATTACAAATCCAATTTTTAAAACTTAAGTTTTATTTCAAGTTTTAGTTTAGGTTTGTAAATAAATAAATTATTTTCCGGAATATGTTTGTATTTTCTTTCCGGAAAACTAGTAGTTAACTAAATTACAATTCTAACTTATTTGATTTTAAGTTTGTAGTTTGTCAAGTTTCAAGTTCTATTAATAAATAATTTATCATAGTCTAGACTTTTTCTTCTATAGAAGAAAAGAGAATGAATTTTTAATCGGATAAAATATTTTATTCAAGTTCTTTAAATAAAGCCTTTTAAATTAATTGCAAAACTTGTAAAAAAGTTTAATTTATAAACTTAAGTTTTTAAATAATTTTAATGAAAAATCTAATTTTATTTAATTCTCAATTTTTCATCTAATTATTTATTTTACTCATTTATTTTCTTTATAATTCCAATCTCTCTCTCTCTTATATGCGTAGGCAATCAACGTTTAAAAAAACGTTCATTTCTTCCATCTCATGTTAAAAATAAATAAATTTTATAATTCTTTAAATCATACAATTTAAATAAAAAATTATTTTTTAATTAAATTAAATTATTTAAATTAGATTTTTTAAAATTATTTATTTTATTCCAATAAGTCTCCTCTTCCTTTCCTCTTTCCTCCTTCTCCTTTTCCTTTTCTTTTACTCCTATAAATAAATAAATAAAAAGTTTTACCCAATTATATATTTTTATTTTTTAAATTTATTACTGTATTAATTGTAACTTTAATAATTTAAAATTTTTTTAGTTGTTCGGCTAAATATATTTTTTTTTAATTTTATTTAATTTTTCCTTTAACTATACACAAACACACACATTCATCAAAAAAAAAATTAAACATTTATTTATTTATTTATTTTGTCATTATTTAAATAAAAAAAAATTTATTTTATTTTAAATTAAATGCTTATTGGAGAGTTTATTACTCAACAAGAAAGGAAACAACAACAACAAAATATTATTTCTTCTTCTCCATTAATTACAAACTTGAAACCTTTTATTTTCTCAATTACTAGTAGTAGTAGGCATCAACGCCTAAATAACGCAAAATTGTCTGAAACACCGGTAAATAAATTTTAAAAAAAATTTATTTTTATTTTTTAACTTTTAATTAATTAAATTTTGGAAAGATAAAAATGAAGAAAAAAAAAATTTTTTTTCCTTCTTAATTAAATTACCCTTTAATTTACATTAAATAATTATTAAAATTTTATTTAACATTAAAAATAATTTTTTAATTTTTTTTAAAATTTATTTTAATTAAATCTTTAAAAAAAATTAAAAATTTGAAATAAATTAAAATATTTATTTTTTAAAAGCCATCACCTTCATTACCCCTTACCCCTTCTCCTCTGTCTCCTTTACTTTCTTTAACAACTAATTTAAATCAAACAAATAATAATAATAATTCTACTATTAATAGTAGAAGAAGACGTTCATCTATTTATTCACAAATAAATACAAAAACTACAACCTCTACTAATTCTACTTTATTTACAACTGTGACAACAACGGCAACCATTGGCAGAGTAAACTTTTAATTTTAATTTAATTATTTTTTAATGAATTAATTATTATTGTCTCCCACATATCTCTCTCACGTCAGTTTAAATATAATTATTTTTGTTTTTTGATATTTTATGCAAAATAATTAAATAAATAAATAGTAAGAGAGAAAGGGCGTGAACATAATAAAAATAAAAATAAAAAAGGAAAATAAAAGAAACTTAATTTTTAATTATTTTATTTATTTTCAGAATCCCTTACTTGGCAATTTTGAACAACAATTATCTCGGTCACTTGAAAGTCTTTCAATGGATGAATTATTTGGTGGACAATCCCCTACTACTACTACTAAAGAAGAAGAAAATAAAAAACAAAGACAACAACAACAATTATTAATAGAAGAAGAACAATCAACTTCAACTGATGATCAATTACTTAGACAAATTATTGAAAACTTAATTGAAGATGAGGTAAGTTGGTTGTTTTCAAGTTTATTTAATTCTGGTTGTAAAAAGAGTTTTTATGAGTTTCAAGTTTATTTAATTCTGATTGTAAAAGGTTGAGGGAATATTAAATTTTTCTTTAAAACTTAAAACTTTTTTAATTGTTTATTAATTCAACTTTGTAAGATTGTAAACATAAAGTTTATTTTTTAACCTGAATTCTGATAGTTCAGGAATGTTCTGTTTATTTAGAGGAACTTAATTATTTAAATTACAATTAAAATTAATTTAAATAGAGAATATATTTAATTTATTAACCCCCTTTCATTTAATTCCTTTTTATTTTATTTAATTTTAGTTTTGTTTTACTCATATATTTATTTATTTAAAATCACCAATTTTATTTATTTATTTTTATTTTTTACATCTTGATTAGTCAACATTGTCTTTAAAGGGGGGTAAGGTAAAGCATTAATACTGACTGTACTAAAAACAAAAAAAACAATCTCTCCTATTTTTTCCTTATTTTTTTCTTTCCTCTTCGCAACATCCGTCACCCAAAAAAGAAGGAATTATTTTAAAATTTATTTAAATATTAAAAAACTCCTTCTTTTTTACTTACTAAAGAAAAAAGAAGAAACGATGATGATAAATAGAAATTTTTTTTAGTTTCTTTTTAAAAAATAAAAAAAAAACTAATTTAAATAAAGCAAAAAATGTGTTGTGTTTATATATTGAAGAAGCTTTAAATGTTGCGACGATTACACATTTATATGGTCAAAATAAAAAAGAAAGAAAAAATAAATGTAGACAGTAAAATGACCAATACATTCATTCTTATTTTAATGCGAGAAAATTGTAAATATATATTAGCTTTTTGATAGACAATTCTTCTGATTTTTTAATTGGCTTACAATTCTGCTTCAAGTTTTAATTATTTCTGATTTGTAAAACTTAATTCTGCTTCAAGTTTTAATTATTTCTGATTTGTAAAACTTAATTCTGCTTCAAGTTTTAATTATTTCTGATTTGTAAAACTTAATTCTGCTTCAAGTTTTAATTATTTCTGATTTGTAAAACTTAATTCTGCTTCAAGTTTTAATTATTTCTGATTTGTAAAACTTAATTCTGCTTCAAGTTTTAATTATTTCTGATTTGTAAAACTTAATTCTGCTTCAAGTTTTAATTATTTCTGATTTCTTATAATTATATCAAATAAAATTCTGGTCATTTTTACGTTCTTGCCTTTTTTATTTTTATTTATTTATTTAATTACCTTTAGCTCCTTCTCCTCCTACACATAAATTTAGTAAAAAATTATTTAAAAAAATTTATTAAATTTATTTTTTTAAATCTTATACATATTTGTATTTAATATCCCCTCCCCCACTAAATCCGATTGAAATAATTTTTTCCCCTATTTTCTATACTTTTGCTTTTCTTCATTTATTTATCCTCTTCCACCCCCGCTAAGCCTACTACAACATACATACTTTCTTCTACTATATAATTTTTATTTAATTCTAATTTCCTATCAATTCGGTTAATTATTTTTGGCATTAAAACAAGGAACTGTTAGGCTAAAAAATAAAAAAAAATATTTTTCTAATATTTAAGAGAGGGTGGTGCTTAAAATAAGTAAAAAGAAGATTTAGAGAAAGTATATAAATAAAAATAAAAATATATTTATTTATTATTATTTCTTATTTATTATCCTATTTCTTAATTTTAATATATAGAAGAATATATTAATTTTAAATTAAATTAATTTAAAAAAGTAAATTAATTCAAGTTAAGAGTTAATTTATTTTTAATTGTTTTTAACAGAAGAAACAGAATTTTTAAGTTCAAACTTGTTTTTATTAAAATAAGCTAAATCAGAATTGTATAGTAAACACTGTTGACTTAAGTTTATTTAAAAATATCAGAATTCTGAAACTTAAAAATAAATCAAAATTCTGATTTTATTTAACAAAAGTTCTGATTTTATTATTTAAATTCTGATTTTTATTTAAATTAATTAAACTTAACTTTTTGCAATTTATTTAAATTAATTAATAGAACTAAAAAAGTGTCCTTTTCCTTTAATATTATTCTTTATTTATTTATTTGGTCGTTCATCTTTCTAAATTTATATTATATTTTTTTTTTTATTAAATTCACTTAAAGGATTAGACAAAAATTATGTCTATGTAGAAATCCTTTTTTTAATGGCCAAAACTTTTCTCTTTCCATTTTTTCTTGTTTGGGTGTTTTTACCCTATTTTTAGTAAATGACGACTTTCTTTTAAAAATATTTAAATATCAAAAGGGAAAATAAAGAAAGAGAAGAAAGCCTAGAACGGTGCGCGCAACCACCCTTTTTTAAATAAAAAAATAATATTTTTATATATTTATATATAAAAGGTTTTCTTTCTTAGCATAATCTGCCAGAGAGGGAAACATTCCACTCTATTTTTTTCCAAGACTTTAATCCAAAAAAAATTAATTTTTGTGCGTTAAAAATTATTTTTATATTTAATTAGTCTTGGCGTTCTTTAATAATTAATTTTGCGCACATTTAATAATTACATCATTTAATTAGTAATTTTATTTTATTCTTTAATTCTTTTTTTTTCTCGTTATATTTCGAGACTTTTTTTTAGAACAAACTTTAAGGATCTCTATTTTTGACGTAAATGCCCTTTTATTATTAAAATTATTACGAAATAATTATTCTGATTTTTGAAGGTTTTCATTCGAAAAAATTAAAATTATTTAAAATAATTTTATTTTACAAGAAAAATATTTTTAAAAAATGCTAGAGGGTTACTTAAACGAGGAGAACTACAAAACTTTAAAGTTTAAGTAAATAACATTCCGTTGGTATCGAACCTTCGACCTTTTAAATAGTTAACCAAGAACATTACCACCCAACCAAGCAAACATGCTTACATTTACACAATAAAATAAACTTTAAAAATAAATAAATAAACTTATTTTAAGACAAAAACTACTGAAAAAAATAAAACAATGGAAGATCATCATCAAAAAGGAGAAGGTTCCTCATCTTCTTCGTCATTTCGTCCATTAATTACAACTGCAGATTCTACCAATATTTCTTCATTAATTAAACAAGAACCCTTAATTAATGAAGATAATACAAATCTTTTAACAAATTCATTTCCTTCATGGTCTACTTACAAAACTTTATTTCCATCAACCCATCCAGCAATGTTCTTGAGAAGGTAAAAATATTTAAGTTGAACAATAAAGAGACCTTTGGGCTTATAATTGTCCTTATAATTAGAATTTTGTTTTTAATTAATTAAATTAAACTTTAGAGAATTTTAATTAATTATAATAAATTTAGCTTTGAACTGTCCACAGCATCATCTCCCCCATTTGCTACATCAACCTCTGTCTCTCCTTCTTCCTTAATCACTGGAGGTTCTCTCTCACAAATGCAACAATTACCTATTCAATTACAACAACAACAACAACAATTTAATTTAAGTTCATTCCAACATCCCCAACAACAACAAACATATCAACAACAACAAAGAAGACAAACAATTAGCTGTTCTTCTTTAGTTACCCAACAACAAGGAAGACAACAACAAAAACATCAATTTATACCTTTAGAAACATCTGCTATTATTGGACAACAAACTAGTGGAGGAGGAAGTTTTGTTCAATCAGCGACTAATTTAATGAGAGGATTTGGAGGGTAAATATTTTCTATGTTTTTTTTATAATCTATTTTAAGCATGTTTTCCCCACAACATAGCAATATTGTTCAACTCGGAGAAAGCAATTTAATTCCCTCAATAACTTCAACAACAACATTAACTTCTTCTTCTTCTATTATTCCTTCACATAGTATTCCCTCTATTCAAAATAATACTCCTTTATCCTCTTCTTCTTCTTCTGCTATTGTTTCTTCGTCTTCTGGTCAGTCATTTGCAGGTAGTGGAGGTTCTCCCTCTACTTCTTCTTCCCAACATCCTTTAGATGATGAATTTATAGTACAAATGGATGAACAAAAACTTTGTGCAGTATGCAATGATTATGCTGTTTGGTTAGTTTAAATTAATTTAATTAATTAATTAAATTAATTAAATTAATTTAATTAATTAATTAATTAATTTAATTAATTTAATTAATTTAATTAATTAATTAATTAATTAATTTAATTAATTAATTTAATTAATTTAATTAATTAAATAGTCAACATTATGGAGCTTTAACATGTGAAGGTTGTAAAGGCTTTTTCAAACGAACTGTCCAAAAAAAGTCACAATATGTTTGTGGTCAGACTTTTAATTAAATAGTATCTAAATTATCTATTAAATTTAGCTGGAAATAAAAATTGTCCAATTGACAAGAAATATCGTTCCCGTTGTCAATACTGTAGATTTCAAAAATGTTTAGATGTTGGTATGGTTAGGGAGGTAATTTCTTCTTCTTTTCTTTTTAAACTACTTCTTCTTAAGATTGTTCGTTATGGTAGTTTACAAGGCCGTAGGGGTAGACTTCCATCTAAAGTTAAAAGTTCTTCAATTAATACATTAACAACAACACCTTCTTTATTAACTTCAACATCTTCTTGTATTCAACAAATGTATCAACAACAACAACAACCCGAACCTGCTCAAAGTCCACCCCTTCCAATATTAACAATTATTTCAAAATCATTTACTGAATTGCATGGTCAATTTGTTAGAAGAAGAGAAGGAGAACCTGTAAATTCTTTAATAATTTAATTTAATTTAAGAATTTATTCCTTTAGAAACAACAAATTTATTTAACCCAATTTTGTTCAATATTGGAATTAGAGCTTCAAAGTGTTTGGACGTTTGCTCGCCGAGTACCGGACATTTTAGAGTTTAGTGAGGCAGAGTTGCGTTTACTTGTTCTTTACAACTTTTTTCCTATTTTTGCTGTCCGGCAGGCGTTTCGTTGGGCTGAATTAAAGTAAAACAATATTCTAAATATTAATATTTATATAATTAAAGAAATGCACAAATATCAGAAGACTTTTGGTTTGAAGGCAGTATTTGCTTTAAAACAGAAGAATTACCTGTAGAATGGCGTAAATGGTTTAGCGAAATTGCTTCATTTGCTAATAACTTTCGTTTACTTGTTGATTGGGATGTTCCTTGTTTAGCTTCTTTGCTTGTTTTGCAAATTTTTAAAGTTGGGTCAAGTATGTTTTTTTTATTAAATAAAAATAAGAATTAATTAATTAAATTTTAGACATTTCTGGAATGATTACCCAATCGTCTATTGACCGTTTTAATTCAACTTATATTAATGCGCTTAAAGACCATTGTTGTCAAAATGTAACACAAACCTCAAAACTTTCAAGAATTATTGCACAAGTAATTATTTAAAAAAAGAATTAAAACTTTCCGGAAACTTTTAAATATTTTCTTTTCTTTTTTTTTCCGGAAAAAAAGTTTATTTTATTTTTCAAGTTTATTTTTTCCGTAAAAACTTTTTCCGGAAAAGTTTTAAACATTTCCAAGTTTATTTTTCTTTAAAGGTATCACAATTCGAACCATTTCGCCAACTTGGCGCAGAATGTTTAGGTTCGTCACTAAGACAATTACCCCCTACACAACAATCACCAACTTTAACGCAATTATTTTTACATAGTGGAGGAAATTTAAAACTTGGGGGAACAACAGGATATAATGAATAAAACAATTAATTAAATGGCAGTAATAATTAAATTTAATTTTTAATTATTAAAATGCCTAAAAAATAATAATACGGGTCAAAAATTAATTTAAATTAAAAAAAAATATTTTTTTTTATTTCTTAAATTAATTATTTTCCTGAAATTTTCTTTTAATTAATTAATTTAAATTTTCTAAAATAACAAAATATATCATTTTTAATTTTTACAATTTTTTTAAACCTTTTTTCTTTAAATTAAAATAATAAATTTAATTAAAAAATAAAATAAATATTTACATCAATTAAAAAAATTCTTTTTTTAGTCAAAATAAATATGGAATATTTTTTAATAATTAATTAATATTAAAAAGGAATTGTTTATGTTTATATATGTTAAAATATAAAATGGCCAATAAAAAATGAGCGCTAATAAAAATAAAATTTTAATTTAAAAATAAATCATAAATCTTCTCTTCTTTTTTATTTAATAAAAATAATTATTATTTTAATTAATTAAAAATTTTTTAAAATAATTTTTAGAAAGAGAAGTTTGTGATTTTAATTATTTTTATAATTTAAAAGAGTAAAGAAATAATTGGAAAATTAAAAAAAAAGAAAAGAATAATTGTAATTATTATATATAAATTTTAATTTTAGGGGAGGGCAAAAGAAGGACTTTAAAAAAATAATAAATATTTATTTTTAATCCTTTATTTAAATAAAATTAATTTAATTTTTTTAAAGGTCTTTGCCCTCTCTTTTAATTTTAAATTAAAAATATTCCACAATTAAATTAATTAATTAATTAAATTAACCAACTTCAGACATTACAGCATCTACTCTAGAAATACTAGATGTTAAACTACCTGTTGGACTAATACTTCGATGATGTTGTTGTTGTTGTTGATTAATTGAGGTTACATTTCTTATTGTTTGATTAGTTGAACAAAGTAAACGAAAACGTTTAATTGAACCAATTTCGATGTCTCGGAATAATTGCATCTTTTTTATTTAATTAAATTTTAATTTAAATAAGTTTAAAAAACCTGAAATATTCCAATTATTGTAGTCAAAAATCCAATAACATTTCCAATTACATCGCTTGCCCCTAAACAAGACCATTCTTTGTATCTTAAAAATGTTTTTTAAAAATAGAAATATTAAAGGATTTTATTTCTTTTTTAATTAAAAAAGGACTAGAAATTAATTAAACTCCATTTTAGGGGAAAGATTTTAATAAATAAAGTCTTTAAAATTAAACAAAAAGACTCCATCTTTTTCTAGTTAATTAATTAATAATTAATTTAATTAAATATTTACAATATTGAACTGGCCAGAATTACAAAACTGGTGAAGAAAACATAATAAATGGGAGTTACCTTTAATTAAAAATAATTAATTTAATGTTTTTTAATTTAAAAAGAAAAACCATTGAAGTATTGTAAATGTCAAGTGATTTATTTAAATAAATTAATTGTATGGAAATACAGGAAAGAACAGCAAGAAGCCAAAACCAGGTTAACCTTTAAATTAATTAAATTTAATTCAATTTAAAATAAAAACCAATTAGTAAATTGTTCTCTAGTGGTTATACTCTCTTTAATAGCCAATCCAAGTCCTTTAACTGAAATAACAGAAAGAGACCCAATCAAAGAGCAAATTGAAATATAGACAAGAATGTTAGTGTGTCCATAACGAGGAGCGGCGTAAAATATAAAAACTATAGTTATCGCAAAAACTACAGCCACGTAGGTAATAAATACTTTAAACAAATTAATTAAATTCAATTAAAATTAATAAACCTGGATCTCTCATTTTCTCTGCCAATTCACTCATTGAAGAAACTTCTTCTTCTTTGGGAGAATGTATAACAATAGAAGTTGACCCTAACAAACAAATTGCACATCCAATTTTGCCTAATAGATTGAGACGTTCTTTAAGCATTCGAGAGGAGAGAACGGCTGTTACCAAAACACTCTTAAATTAATGTTTAAAAAGAAGTGTTTATAGAAAGAAACCAGAGCACCCATTGGAGTAACTAAACTAGCTGGAGCAAAAGCATAAGCAGCAAAATTACAAGCTTCACCAATCCCCATTGTAATAACACCCATCCACCTATTTAATAATAAAAGAATAAAAGTCCTATCAAAAAAAAACAAACCAAAGCCATTCTTTCAAGTATCCATAACCTCCTTCTGAAGCTCTTTGAGCATAATCACCAGATACATTTGCCAATTTAATTAAAGCTTTCTTTTTAATAATAAAAGAGGAGCCAATAAAAACACTTGAACTTATAGCTAATCCAAGTCCAATATAAAAGTCTACAAGATTGTCTGCTCCTCCATTCTTTTGCTTTAGAATAAGGAAATTAGAAATTAAAATTTAAAGATAAATAAAACCTGTAAAAGATTTGAAGCCATCGAAGACTCTGGTTCGTCTATTAAAGAAGCAATTTTTGATGAAGGAGCATCGTTTAACATTGAAGAATTGCTTCTAAATAGAAGGGAGTCTTTATATATTTAATTAAAATAAAGCTATAAATTTAAAGAAAAATTAAAAAGGAAAGTTTTTAAAATTAAAATAAAAAAGCTTTTCGTTGCCCTAAGAAACGTGAGTAATTGTACAAACTTAAAGGAAGCCTTAAATAAATAGAATTGCTAGAGAACAATAAAAAGCAGAGAAATAGAACATTAGAGAAAAATAAATGAAAGAATACAAACAAATTAACAAATGACAAAATGTCAGTAAATAAAAATTTTACAAAATGTCAGAAGGAAAAATAAAAAATTAAGTGAAACTTAAAAATTATTAAAAACGCAAACTTAAATAAAATTAAACTTAACATTAATATTGAAGAGTCGTTTAATGGGTAATTTTTATGTAATTTATATATTTCCATAGAAAGAGTTTCCATTCATTTAAATTTATTTTTTGAGAGATAGAAATAAACTAAAATTAATTTTTCTAATTTTGTTAATTTTTAAAGTAATTAATAATATAGACATTAATTAAATTAATAAAATTTTATAAAAAAAAGAAAAGAAAAGAAAATAAAATTTATTTATGAGGTTGTTGCCAATTGATTTATTTTAATTGATTAAATTACGTTATAATAAATAGTGTTATTTAATGCTTTAAATAAAATTTCAAGTCTAAAAATAGAAAATTTTAAGTAAATAAAATATAAAAGTTGTAAGTTTATTTATAAACTTACAATTAACCTAAATATTTAATGCATATATAAAAACTTGAATATAAAACTTGACTATACAATATAAAACTTGAATATAGTAAGTTTAATGTAATAGACATATTTAAACTTAAGTTTTCAAACTTGAATATAAAACTTAAATTAACTAAAACTTGAATATAAAACTTAAATATAAAACTTAAGTTTGTAATGTAACATTAAAAATGAAGCACTATAGTCTCTTATTTAAATAATTTATTTAATCTTTTTTAATATTAAATTTTTTTTTTTCAATTTAAAAATAAATGTAAGGATTAATTAAAAAAAAGGTATATTATTTTATTTTTTAGGTTTTTATTTAAATTTATTTTTGGTGTTTTAATTGTCTGCGTATTCTAATTATTTAATACAAAATGGAATTAATTTTTAATTATTTATTTATTTCATTTATTATATATTTTTTAATTTTCTTTTATTTATTAATAATGTCCAAAGCCATAATAATAATTAGGGTAAATAATTCTTCTATAATATATCTGACGAGTATACGGATAGAATGAAGGATATTCTTCTATTAAAAATATTATTTTTAAATTAATTAAATATTTTACCATAATAATTGTTGTAATAATTGCGCTTCTCTCTTATTTTAATTCCTCTTAAAAAAGTATTTATTAAATTAATTTAAAAATATATAAACAAACGCTTCTCCTTTAATTTCTGACGTGTTAACAATAATACTATTTATCGTCATAATAATTAATAATATTATTTAAATAAAATAAAAAAATTTATTCATAATATTTTTGAGGTTTTTATTTTTTAAGTTTTTTTAAAAATAATTTTATTAGTTCAAAATTGGATTTTTTCTTTTCTTTTATATTTAAAGAATTTTTTAGATTATTTTTAATTCATATTTTACAATAGAAAACTTTTTTTTTTAATTTCAACTTTTTAAGTACAAACTTAAGTAAATTATTTTTACACACTTGAAAAATAAGGCAATTTATTCTTTAAAGAATAACAAGTTTAATAAATACAAGAAAATAAACTTTGTTTAAATAAACTTGTTTCTTTCATTTTTTAATTGCACTCTTAAGTTTGTTAAGTTTGCAAACTTTAATTTCAGAATGTTGGAAACATATTTTTTTAATAGACAGAGATAAAGCTTAATAATATATGTACGTACTATTTAATTATTTAAATAATAAAAATCGCTTATTTAATTTTGCAAAAAATATAAAAATAATCTTCTTTAAATGTAAAAAATTTTTATTTTTATTATTAATTTTTAATGGCGTAAGAAAGAAAATAATAATTATTAAAAAAATAAATATTAATTTAAAACATCATTAGAGTTTTGTCTATTTTTAATAAAACAAAAAAATATATTAATTTTTGTTTTAAAATATTCCCCCCTTTTTTATTTAAAAAAGGAAAACATTTTTTAAATTAATTTTTCCTATTTCTTTCATAATGTTTAAAGGTTGCCGCAAAGGTGGTTGTTAAGCGCCAACCCTTGTAACCTTTTATTAAATGAATCTTTTTTAATGATTTTGGTACCATTAGATAGAGTAGAAAATTTACTAAAAATCAGCTGAAAAAATTAATTTAAATTATTTAACTAAAAAAAGTTTTGTTCAAAAAATTGAATTTATAAGGATAAAAATATTTGCGTTGTAAATAAATTTTTTTAATATTTATTTATTAATATTTTTATTTCAATTTTTTAATAATTTATTAGTGCATTCATTTAATATTTACATTCTTTAAAGTCTTGCAATAAATCTTTATTAACGCCAAAAAGAACGCAAAAAAATAAAATATAATATTTAAGTGAATAGATTCTCATAGGATTATTAAATTTAATTACAATAAATGTTTAAAATATACCTTTTAATATTCCTTTCCTTAGACAATATTAAAACTTGATTAAAAGAGTGTTTCAAAAAAAATTGGAACTTACAAACTTGAAAACTTAAAAATGTTTGTATTTTCTCTCTTTAATTTATTAAAAAGCAATAATATTAATAATCTTGTCTTTTAGTACTTTATAACCATTTTTTGGATTAAAAAAAATTATTGCAAAATAAAATAAATTGAAAAAAAAGAAGATTAATATTTATTTATTATGTGTGACTGTTGTATATATAAACATTATTTTTTAAATATATTTATTTATTCATTTTTTTAAGATAAAAAGAATTTCTTTCTTTTATTTAATTAATTTAAATTAAAAATAATGTTATGGTCAATTTTACCTGATTTGGAGAAATCAAAGCCTATACCTAAAGGAACTAAAATACACTTAAGGTAACCTTAAAAATTAAATTTTAATTTTTAAATAATTAAAATAGATGGAATAAAAATGAATTAAAAAAAGAAAATCAACATAAACACAGACAACATAATTACAAACTTAAAAAAGAAAGATTACAATCAAGTAAAAATAGAAGGCCTTCAATTTCTGCTAATTATTATGCTTCAACATCAAAATATAATAATTTACAAACTTCGAATAAATTGGCTAATAATTTTAGGAGTAGTAAGTTTTTAAAAAATAAATAAATTTTAAGTTTAAACTTTAAGTTTATTTAATTCAAGTTTATTTAATTCAAGTTTATTTAATTAAAGTTTATTTAATTAAAGTTTATTTAATTCAAGTTTATTTAATTCAAGTTTATTTAATTCAAGTTTATTTAATTTTAAAGTTTATTTAATTTTAAAGGAACAGCAATAGACCGTTCTCCTTCTTCATTTATTCTATCAGAATTAACAACAACAGAAAATAATAATAATAATTTAAAAGATCATTTAATACCTTCTGGTTTATTATTATTCTCATTCTGTGGATTATTATTAATTTTATTAATTGTAATATTTCTTTTAAAAATATTTCGTTCTTCTGATAATGAATTTAAAAAATCAGAATCATCAAGAGAATTAAAAATAATTTTATTACCTAAAAATAGATTATTAAATAAAAATAAAGAAGAAGAAGAAGAAAATAATAAAGAAAAAGGAGAACAATTAAATCAACCTATTATTAATGGAAGAAAACTTTTTCCAAAAAGAATATATGAATTACAAGCAGAAGAAGGGTATTATAGTTGCCCCCCTTCAATGAGAACAAGTTTTGAGGCTGATTAAAACATTTGTGTTTTTACTACTTAAACTAAACAGAAAAACATTTATTTATATTATAATTAATATTAATTATTATTTTTTAATAAACGGAGATTAATTAAATAAAATTGTATTTTATTAGAGAATTAATTAATTTAAATATTAATAAACAAATATTAATTAGGTATATAATTTTTAATAAATATTAATAATACATATTTATTAATAAAAATTTAAGATTAAAATAATGAGATATGCATGTGCGCAAATTTTTTAGGAACGTTAAAACATAGATAGGATGTTTGTGTTCATAATGAATATTCTGATTTTTTAAAATTGTTTTTATTTTATTCTGAAATAAATTCTGAAATTATTTTATGTTTTTAAAATATTCTGATGTGTTCAGATTTTTCCTAATAAAGTTTAAGATTCTGATTTTTCTTAAAACAATGAATTAACATTTCAGAATAAGTTGTTTAAAAATTCTGATTTTTATTTACTAGTATATACTAATAAAATCTCCTCCATTCCAATATTAATGTTGTTAATAAAAATATTAAAGTAAATATAATGGCCATTATTTGTGTTATTTTAAACATAAAAATCCAAAAAAGAAGTAAATAATAAGGCAATAAAATTAACTTTAAGATTAAATTAATTTTTAATAATTAAAAATAAACTTACAGAAATAAAAAAATGTGGAATTAAAAAAATGATTAAATATTCTTTAACTTCTCCTATAAATGCAAACATAATAGTTAAAGACCAGAATAAGTTTATAATAAGAGAAACTTGAAGTATAATTCTGTAAAAATATAAATTAAATTCTGGTTTTTTTTTGTTTATTTTACACTTGTTCAAATTTAATTCTGATTTAAGTTTTTAATAAATCAACCTTGATTCAAAATATTTAAACATTTCTAAGCCTTTAGAAAGTAACAAAAGTCCATTATGTGTCATTTGAGACAAGGCTAAATTAAATTGAAAAAATAAGATTAATAAAAATAAAAGTTTATTTTTTCTATTGTTGGTTTCAACTTCATTGGTAAAATTAACAGATTTTTTGTTATTTTTATTGGAAAATTTAAGGAGCATTTTTTAATTATATTTAGAAAATTAAAAGGCTATTTTAGAATAAAAATTAAGAGATAAATTATTTTCTAAAATGTGGAAAATAAACAAATAATAGAATATTGAATTTATTCCAATCCTTACCCAAAAGATCAACTGAATTGAATGATTTAATTTCTAATTTTTATTATGTGTATTTTTATTCAGTTTTTTATTCTGATTATTTTATTCTGATTAAATAAACTTAAATTTAATGTTCTGAGTTACCTAGATATTCTGATTATATAAATTAAACTTAATGTCAAGTTTTTCTGGTTTAAAAATTAAAACTTACTATAAATATGTTTAAGTGATGTATGTATGTTTGCCTTTAATGTAAACATACTATTTTTATTGAAGAATTCTGTAGCAACGTATTTGTAAGAAAATTGCCTAAAAATTAATTTTAAAAAATTAATTAAATAAAATTTACAATAATAAAAATTAATTCAAATAGAAAAGATGCAGTAATTGTAATAAATAAATCAATATCAAAATTTTTATTTAAAAACCATTCATAAATCCATTGATTAATTATTAATAAAGAATAAAAAATAAAAATAATTGAAGAAATACAAATTATTGGAATTAACATTAAAGGCTTTTTAGAGACTAATCCAAACATTGCTAACACAGAACTGAACAAATATTTAATTAATTTTTAAAAAATAAATAAACCTTCCAAGAAGAGAAAAACTTAGAAAACAAACAAAAATAGAAGGTAAAGTTGGTTGTTCTATTGTAGATTGTGATTGGGCAACAACTAAAGCAACTGAAGCAATAATTGATGCACAAGAAATAACTAGTTGAATAAGAAGAATAGCCCAAGTTGAAGAATTTATTGAAACAACCATTTTTAGAAATATATTAATTAATTTAATTTAATTCTATTTAATTAATTTAAATTTAAAATAATTTAATGTAAAGAAGAAATTAAATAAAAAGGAACACACACTTAAAGTATTAAAAAACAAGGAAGAAAAAGCATTATAGGTTGGTGGTTACTTAATGAAATTAATCTAACTAAAATATGTATTTCTTGACTAGTTTTAACTCGTTTTTTTTACCTTTTTACTTTTTTTTCTAGTCTTTTTGGAAATTTTCTTTTTTTATATTTTTCCCAAGCTAATAAAGATTTTTTAAGTAGTTATTCTAGTTTCTTAAAATTTTAAATGAAAAAAAAATAGAACAAAGAATAATACAAAATGAAAGAATTTTTAAAGGGTTTTTTGACGTTTGTTATACGAAAATTTTAAAGATAAAAATAACTTCTGTTTAAATCAGAATTTAAGTTTAAACTTAAGTTTATTTTTAAATCAGAATTTAAGTTTAAACTTAAGTTTATTTTTAAATCAGAATTTAATTCAAACTTAAGTTTATATTATTATACTTATAAAATCAGAATTTAAGTTTAAACTTAAGTTTATTTTTAAATCAGAATTTAATTCAAACTTAAGTTTAAACTTAAATTCTGATTTAAATATAAACTTAAATTTAAGAAATCTAACAGCAAATTATACATAAATATGTGTACATATTTTTCAGTTTAACCTGACACTTTTTATTTAATTTATTATTAAAAATTAATCAATATTTTAATAAACAATTCTCATGGCAGAAGAGCTTCTACTATTTTTTTTGGAGGTTTAAAATGAAAAAAAGAATTCATTGAAAAAATTTCACCTGACGAAGCTTTTTTGTTATTTTTTAGTAGAAGAAGGGAATAAACAAACAAAGGGATGGGAATTATTTTAAAAAAATGAGGGAAATATTATAAGGTTTTTTTTTAATTAAAATAAATATGTTAACAATAAAAACAAATTATTTTAATTTATTATTATTATTATATAATATTTATATAATTGTTACATTAAAATAAAGTCCAACAGCTAATTAAAAAGTAGACATTTTAAAATATATTTTTTCAAATTATTAATATTTTTAAAATCATTTTACATGTATCTGTGAATTTAAGCAACGTTTAATATGCCGTCTCACTAAAAACCCTCTAACTAACGCCTATTTATAAAGAAAAACTTGTAATTAAAACTTAAAAAGAATAAACAAACTTGAATTTTGCTGGCTGCTTTATCTCTCTTCTTCTGGTTTTTTCGCAACTCAACAGCCTTACGCATAAAGTTCTGAAAATAATAAATAATTAATATGTTTTAGTTTTGTTCTGGTTTTAATGTTTTTATTTTGTTTTAAATTTTGTTCTGGTTTTTTCTGTGTTTATTTTAAATATTCTGGTTTTGTTTTTATTTTGTTTTTATTTTATTCTGATTTTTAATATTTTTGTTTGCTTTAATATTCATGTTTTGAGTTCTAAAATAAAAATATCAGAATTTAATTAAAACATAATGTTCAAAAATAAGTTAAAAAATAATTGCCTGTATTCGAGTAGCCGCATTAAATTCTCTATTATTTTTATTCATTAAAAAAATTATTTATTTTTTAAAAATATTTTTTAAAAATGAAAACAAGAATTTAAAATATTTTAATAATCAGAAAATTAAGGATATTAAATTACAAAAAAAAAAAAATAAAAAAATTAACAAGAGACTTCTTTTCCATTTAATAAATAAATAAATAAAATATTATTTACCTTAAAAATTAAATAATAAATAATTTTTTTTAATTTATATTTTTTCTATTTAATTATTTATTTTTAATTTTGTATAAAAAAAAAGATTTTTTTTTATTTGCAAAAAATCTTTAAAAAGACATTTATTTAGCAAAATTAAAAAAAAAGGGATTAATTGACGTCATTAAAAGCTTGAGAGATTGACTAAATATTTTTAAGTTTGATTGGGAGAACATAAAAAGAATAAAGAAATGAGAGCCATTTGTCAATGAGAGGGTGGTGGATGTTGGTTTGTTAATATAAAATAGAAAAGACTCTATAAACCAATAAATATATTTATTTATTTATTTTTATTTGTTAAATAAAAAAAGAATTAAAAATAAATGTCCCTTCTTCTTCTCCTCTCTTTCCAAAAGATCAACTTATTAAATATCAACATTTATTTAATTTAATTAATTTAATTAAATTAAGGTAATAAATGGTTATAATAATTTAAGTAGTATATTTTAATGTCTAAAAAATTTATTATTTTTTAAATAATTTTTTCCTTTTTATTTTTTGATATTTTGGACATTTTTAGATCAGTAGAAAAAAATAAAAAAATAAGGAAAAAAGGAGGAGACAAAATTATCCAAAAATAAAATTGAAGAAAATAAAAATAAAGGTATTGAGATCATTTAAAATAAATAATAAATAAATCTTTAAAAGATTTTATTTTTTAATCCTATTTTTTAGTGTTCTTTTACCCCTGTTTTTTTTTGTTTTTTATTAATAAATAATTGATTTTTTTTTATTTTTTAATAAATTAATTAGCTAAATGTTTTTCTTTATTTTTTGTAAATATATTTATTTTTTAATTTTTTTAATTAATTTATTTATTCCAATAATTTTAATTTGTGACGAAATGTCACTTCTCAAAAATTAATTAAATTAAACATTTTTTCTCTCTTTCTATAAACAAACAAAAGACAACAAAAACAATTAAAACTTTAATTTATTTAAAACATTTTTTTTCAATTAAAACAATTAAAATAAAACATAAAACACGTGCAATTATTTTAAAATATATGTTAGGCTAAATTAGAGAAGTAAAAAGATAATAAAAAATATAATGAAATTTAATAGGAAAGACAACTGTTATAGAATATATAAAACAAAAGTTAAATAGAAAGTGTTAGACATTTTCCGGAAAAGCAAGAAACAAATCCGGAAAAAGAAGTAAAACAAGTTTATTTTCTCTCACTGTTAAGTTTTTAAGTTTATTTTCTTTCTCTCTAGTTTAATGATAGACATTAAGTTTTATTTTTTTTTTTTACAACTTGATCAAATGGTCAAATTATATAATCTCTTTTTACTTATATTATATACATTTATATCGGTTGATTAAAGAAATTATAATAATTTTATTTTTTTTTTTAATTTTTATTTAATTAAATTTAATTTAAGCATTAAAAATTAAAATTAATTTATTATCCCCAATGCATGTCCATTTTGTTGATGCACATCCTCCTCCCCCTAGTTATGAACAAGCTGTTGTAGAGTGCCGTTCTCCTTTCAATAATAATGGTTCAATTAATTCAAGCTTAATAATAGAGAACGGAGAAATTATTATTCAACAAAGAGTAGAAGCTCAATCAGAAATAATAAGAGAACAAGAAGTTGAGATTGGAAAATTAAAAAGAGACTTAGGAAAGATTAGAGAACATGTTGAAAGAATGGCAATTAATAATTCATCAAAACAAACAACAAATAAAGAGAATAATGATAAATTTACACAACGATTAGCTAACATTGTTGATGAAGAAGCAGAAGAAAGGAGAAAGAAAAATAGTAAGTTTTAAGTTTTTAAGTTTTAAGTTTTAAGTTTTTAAGTTTTAAGAATCAGAATTTACTATAAATCAGAAATTAAACTTAACTATTACATATATATAGTTTGCATTAAAAATCAGAATTAAAAATAAACAAATGTTTTTTTAATCTTCTGGTATTATTTTACTTATTCTGTTTATTTTATTTGTTTTTAATTGATTCTGGTTTTATATTTATTTTGTTTTGTTCCAACTGTTTAAATTTATTATTATTACCTTTTTATTTAAAGATTTATTTTATTTAGTTTTCCTCTTTAATTATTAAAATACATATATAAAGAAATTAATTCTTTTTTTTAATAAAATTATTTTTCAATTAATTTTATTTTTTCTTCTTTTTTTAATAGGAAGTCGAAAGGGTGATATTCTTAAGGGTTCAATTTGTTGTTTTGCTCTACTTGCTGTTGTTCTTGCTGGCCTTTATGTTCTAAGTAGTCCAACAAATTTTGGGTCTTTACCAATTCCTTCTGTTGAACAATTTAAAATTATAGGAAAATGTAAAATATTTTTTAATTCTATTTGTTTGAGTCTAATAATTTTTAATAAACTCAAATTAATTGGTTTAGGGACATTAGAGTACCAAAAAAATTTTTAAAATTTTTAGCAGTTGATAACAATCTTTGTTCTGCCCAGGGTTTAATTAATGGGAGAATACTAAATTGCAATATTTTTCGACGTTCAAGATTTAATTCAAAACTTTTTTGTGAATTCTCCATTGTGGAAAATGGTGGAATGATGCAGCCTAATGACAAAAAAGTTGATACAAATAGAAACAGGCAGAAAGGAATTATTATTATTCAAGAAGGTATATTTATAGAATAATTAAAATCAGAATAAAGTTTGAACAAACATCAGAATAAAAGACTAGAATAAAGAAAAGAACTTAAACAATCAGAACTTTTAAGTTTATTTATTTTTAAATCAGAACTTTTCAAGTTTATTATTTTTTAAAAAATCAGAACTTTTAAGTTTATTATTTTTTTAATAAGAATAAGTTTATTATTTTTCAGAATCACTTAAGAAAAGACCAGAATTATCATCACAAACACTTTTATACACACTTAATGAAACAGAAAATACAGAAGCAAAGAAATTATGTAACGAACAATTGTTGCCTTCAACTTCTTCACAAAAAAGAAAATTATTAAGTGGACGTTGGACTTCAAAAATTAATAAAAAAATTAATTGGCCAATTTCAATTATCCATACAGGACAAAAAAGGGCATTTTCTTCTTTTTTATAAAAAAGAAATATTAAAAAAAATATTTTTTGTTATATGTATTGTATAAATTAAGCTCATTTTTATTCCATTATTTATTCTAATTAACGCTCATTTTAATTTAGTTGACTTGGGCGTTTATTAGAATAAATATATTAATTATTATTTTTTATTTAACAATTAAATATTGATAAAATTAGGTAAATAAATATTTATGACTAATTTTCAGCCATTTTATTCTTAAGATTAATTCACGTTTTAAAGAAATTTAATAAATGTGAGTTTGGTAATAATGGTGTGACGAAAATGCGCATGATTTTGCTTGCATTTATTTAAAATAAATATTGACTTCATTTTAATAATTTAATAATGTTAGGAAGTTATACATTAAATTATTTTCTTCATAACTAATTTTCTGATTTCTTAAAATTTAATTAAATCAGAAGTTAATTTAAACTTAAGTTAATTTATAAATCAGAATTTATAATCTTCCTTCCAGGATTGTCAAATAATTAATTAATTTTTTCTTTTTATAATCATTTAAAAGGCGATTATTAAAATAATTTATTTAATTTTTAAAATAGTTAAAATTGTCATTTCCTCGTGATTGATAAGAGGATAGAAAATAAAAATCAGTAAATATAAAAATTAAAAATTCACATTTTTTCCTATTAGCAAAAAATAATTAAAACAAAAGGTATAAATTCTAATTTTTAGATTAAAATTAATTTAAAATAATATTTAAAAATGGATAAATTAGTTAATAATATTCGTAAAATATTTAATGAGGATTCAATTAACATAGAAGAGGTTAAGCAAGTATTAGAAGAATATAAGAGCAATGTAAATGATTGGAATAAATTTGCACTTTTTGACCCACACAAGTTTGTGTTTTTTTAATTAATAAATAAATATTTTAAATAGGTATACACGTAATTTAGTTGATGTAGGCAATGGAAAATATAATTTAATGATTTTATGTTGGGGACCTGGTATGGGATCAAGGTTATTTTAAAATTAATTAATAAATTAATTATTAATTTATTTAAGTATTCATGACCATACAGATGCACACTGCTTTGTTAAAGTTTTACAAGGAAATTTATTAGAAACACGCTTTGAATGGCCTGAAGAAAATAATGATGAAATGACTGGTGAAGAACAATTACAACAGAAAGAGGAAAGACCGTTAATTGAAAATGGGACTAAATTATACAAATTGAATGGTGTTTCATATATTAGTGGTAATCAGAATTTAATAATTAAAAATCAGAAAATAAACTTAAACAAGAACTTATAAAATTAACTTGAGTAATAAATCAGAAAATAAACTTAACTAAAAAATCAGAATAAACTTAATGTTAAACAAGAGATCAGAATTAAACTTAAACAAAAATCAAAGAATAAACTTAAACAAAGATCAGAATTAAATTAAAACTTAAGATAAAATTGGCCTTCACCGAATGGAGAATCCTTCACATTCTGATCCAGCAATTACCTTACACTTATATATTCCTCCATTTACTCATTGTCAATCTTTTGATCAAAGAACTGGGCGTAAGCAACGATGTAATGTTACCTTCTATTCAAAATTTGGTAATAAAATTGATTATTGTTCAAAAATAAATGAAAGTTCTGTTGCTGGGAATAATGGAATAAATTATGTTTTGGCAAAATGAGAGAAAATTTTATTTAAAAATATTAATTATTTTATTATTAATTATTATTCTCCGGTGTGATTCTTAATTGAGAAAAAAATTTAAATAAAATTTATTTTTTAATTTAATTTTAAATATTGGACACATATTTTCCGTTTCAGCTGGTTTTATTAAATAAAAAAAAATTTTCTTTTCTAATGTAAGTATATATTCCAAATAGAAGGGAAAGCCTAATTGAATATAGTGGTACTACTTTAATGCTTTTCTGTTCCTTTCATTTTTCCTTAAGCTAAAAAAAAAAAAAAAAAAAAAAAAAAAAACGAACAATTTCATTTCCTTTATGTCTACCCAAAAGATCAACATCAAAAAATTGATTTTATTTTAATTAATTAAATATTAATGTTTAAATTTTTCTTTAAATTAGACTCTAATATAAGGGAAAGGGGAGAGAAATAAATTTTAAAAAATGTAAATTTTAATGCCAAAAGAGAATTAATTGATCTTTTGGGTGTTAACACTGGTAAATTATTTTTTGTTTATTTTCTTGGTTTTCTCATAAAAGTGTTTATTTTCTTTAAAATAAATAAAAGAGCTAGAATTAATATTTATTTATTTATTTTTAGTAGCTTATTTAATTAATATTTTTCTTTTGGTTAATTAATTCTGATTTTTAATGTTTCTGAAGCAGAAAAGTTTATTTAAAATATAAACTTTAAAACTTAAGTTTAATCTTATATTCTTTTTGCTTCATTTTTAGGAGTATATTATTTATTTTTTAAATTACTTTTTTTTATTAAATTAATTAATTCTTTTTTTAATTAAAATTAATTAAATTTTTAAATAGTTGAGAAAAATGAAAAATTCTAGTATTTTGGCGTTCTGTCTAATATTAATTTTATTTGCTTTAATATGTGAATCAGCTACTAAACAACGAAAAAAATCCAAAAATGAGGAAGAAAAAACTCATGGAGCTGTAGAAATATTATCTAAAGTTGAAGAATTAGAAGATAAAAAATTCGAAAGAAATATTGAAGAAAATAAAAAAGAAGAAAAATTAGAAGAAAATGAAAAAAATAATCATAAACATAGAAAACATAATAATAATGAAATTTTATTAAATAGAAAGAAGCAAATTGAAAATTAAATGTTAGCTGAGGTAGCTTTTATTTAATTTAAAATAAAAAGAAAGCTTTAAAAACAATCTTGTTTATATAGAAATAAAATAAAAGGGGGGTTTAACACAATGTTTTTATAAAAACAAAACTAAATCAGAAATTAATGTTTAAATTAAAACATATTCTATTAGTGAAAAACAAACCAAACATTTTGTGTTTTTCCTGTGTTTTTAAGGTTGCAATCAAAACATGCGCAAACACAAAAACATGAGATAGAACAAAAGGAAAATTGTTTAATATATTAATAAAAATCAGAACTTTTATTTTTTATAGAAAATTAAAAATATTTATACTAAAAACTATAAGTAATTAAAAAACATAATTATATGTTTATGTAAATGTATTATGTATATTTTTTTAGAAATTAATAAAATATTAAAAAAAAGAAAAGCTCAAAAAAAATATTTAAATAAATTTAACCCCTTTCCTTTTCTTAATTCTAATAATAATAATTATCACTATTTAAATAATAATTTGTTGTTGGAATACAATTAGTTGTTGTAGTAGAATTAGAAGAAGTTGTAGTAGAAGGAAGGGAACCAAAAGGTAGTGTGGAAGGAACAACCGAAGAAGAATAACAACCAGAATAAAAATTATTATTCTGATTTATTAATTGGTTTGTAGTTAAATTAGTTGAAGTATTGGGTATAGTAAATGATGTTGGATTTGTGTTGTTTAAGGCATCTATTCCATGTGTTAATAAATGGGTACTGATATCTGGTACACCTACACCCATTGAAGGATCGTACCAAATAAATGCTAAAAATGTTTAAAAAATATATTTTACTTAATTAAAATTAAATATAAATTAAATAAAGGTGTTTACAGAATACTTGATATTTTAGTAGAGGTAAGGGAACATAAGGGTAGTGCGTAAGGAACATAAGGGTTTTTTTTAATTTTCAAAGAAAAAATTTTTTAAATAACCATATATTTAACTAAATCTATTATTAAACTAACGATTATCAGCTGGTCGAATTATGCCTGATTGAGGTTGTTGATTGTAATAGAATTGTTCGTAGAGTGATTGAGGTTGTAAAAGATGCTTTAAATAATTTAAAAAATAATTTAAAATTAAATAGATAAATCTATTAACCTCGTTGTTATTATTATTAATACCATTTTCAATAGTTCTTTTAATATCCTCATTATTAATTGTCATAGCTCCCCTCATAGCGTCATTAGTTGCTGCCATTACAGCTGCAGCATTTAAGAATGAATTATTATTATTATTAATAGTTGAACAATTATTATTGTCTAATATTTCCAATTTTAAATGTTGTTGGTTATTATAAGGTGTTCTAAATAAATAATTAATTAATTAATTAAAAGGAAGGTTTATTTCTTTAATTATTCCCCTTACCCAGCACATTCAGGTTCACTCCGACTTTCACTCCCAAACCCATTTTTTAAGCCAATTGAACGATTTTTTAATCCATTATGTGAAGCAGCTACTGCAGCTGCTTGTTGTGCTGCTGCAATACGCGCTGTTTTCATTGCAGCAACTGTTTGGGGTTTATTAGGCTTTGTTTGTTTATCTTGTTGTCGTTGCTTTAATTTAATTAAATGTTTTTGTTTTAACAAATCAGAAAAACATACCTTTGCACGTCGATTCTTAAACCAAACCTAAAAACAAGTTTTAATAAGTAAACATTCTGAAAAATATCAGAATAAGTTTTAAAAATATCAGAATTAATTGGAATAAAAATAATATAAAAATGAAATACTAGACCTATTGAGTTCTTTTTATTTTTCTTTTTTAATTTTCCCCTTATTCCGTTCATATAATATAATAAAAGTATTTTATTTCAAAAGAAATTTAGTTTAGCTATTTAATATTATTTATTATTTTCAATTTCTTTTAGGTCAATATTAAAAAAATAAAATTAATTTACTTGAATTCTAGATTCCTGTAGTTGAATTCTAGTAGCAATTTGTTCTCTTAAATAAACATCAGGATATGGAGATTGATTAAATTGGTCTTCAAGTACATCTAATTGAGCACGAGTAAAAGTTGTCCTTTCACGTCTATTTTTTCTGGGCTGTAGAGCTTAAAAATAGAAAAAGAATATTTTTAATTTTAATTAATTTATTTACATCCTCCTGAAGTGTCAACTCCACCATTTGTAGCATTAAAATATGCAGCAGCAGCTGCTGCAACAAAAGCCCCAGGAGAACTATTTTGTTGTTGTGAAATACCATTGACGGCAGCAGCAGCTAAACATTTTAAAAATTAAAACTTGATGCATATAATGTTTAAGAAACAAGTTTTATATTTATAAAAATACATTAAAAGCTTTGCATACTTTCCTGAAACCTTTTCCGGAAAACTATTTAAAATAAATGTTTTGCAAACATTAAACAAAAAAAAACAATGTTTAAAAACATTTTCCGGAAAGTTCGAATAGAAACATAAAAACATGTTTTTTAACAGAATTGATGTTTATCAGAATGTTCCGGAAAGCAATGTCAGAACAAATTTTAAGTATTTTAATAAAAACATGGTTTAAAAACATTGTTTTATAAGAATCAAAACAATTAAGTTTGTTTTGTTCGGGATGTTTTTTTTAAATGAAGTTTAGAACCTGCAGCATATGCTTGAACATTGTTTGTTGAAATATCCATGAAGTCTCAAGATGTTTGAAAATATATAAATAAATCAAAATCTAAAAAAAACATTGTTTATTTAAACTATTAAAAATAAATAAATATATGTTTTTAATGAGATAAAATAGAATAAATGAAACACACAAACTTTTCAAACTTTATTAAGGAAGAGGAGGAGTTAATAAAAGGTTATTTTGATTTGATCGTTTAAAAGTGACCATTGGCAAAAGAAAAATAATTTTTAATGTCTGTTTCGTTATGCCCATCAATCTATGTACTTCTCAATTCTTTTTTCTTTTTTTTTATAATAAATATGTATTTCCATTAAATAATAAAAATATTTTCCTCTATTTTTTTCCTTGTTTTGTGTATTTTCCGCTAAAATAGTAGACAAAAATAGTCCCAAAAATAAAATAAAATATTTAAAATTAAAGTATATTTTCTTATGTATTTAAATATGCCAATCCCCAACTTGGTTTGTTTTTTAAGGTGTCATTAGAGTCTCTAATTTCCCTTTTATCATCTCTTGTCTGTAAACCCTGTTATAATTTTAAATTTTAGTGATCAAAAAGCAGTGGGAAAAGGCAAAATTCTCATTTATTTTTTAAATATTTTTAATAAGGATTTGGTTAAATATATAATAGAAAAAGATCAGAATTTGTAAAATAAATAAAGAGAAAAAAGATTAGATTTTTTAAATTATTTTTTTTAAATTTAGTTCTACAGTTAATGAATAGTTTAAATTAATAAATAATTTAATTTAATTTAAAATTTTCTTTTAATTTAATTTTTAATTTAATTTTATTTTCCCCTTTATTTTATTTATTTGTCCTTCCTTTAATTATCCTTATATATTTAATAATTAACCAAAAATTCAGCATTAATGTGAGCATCAAATAAAACATTTAGTGGTATCTCACATCATTGTCGGATTATCATTAAATTACTACAACAACCCCTTTTTTCCATTTATTCCTTTCTTTTATAAATTCATTCTCGTATTTTAAATATAAGTTGTGCACCATTGATTTATTTTAGGCGCAAAAACATTTAATAAAACATAAAAACATTTTAGTGTATTTTTAATGATTAAAACAAACTTAAAATGTTTTCCGGAAAATAAAATTGTTTTTAATATTTTCCGGAAAGTTTTAAGTTTTGTTAAAATGTTTCCGGAAATTAAACATTGTCTCTTAATGTTTTCCGGAAAATAAACTTGTTTTCGAAAGGAGTAAAACACATGAATGTTTTAAACAATGTTTGGTTGAATGTTTAGGCAACAATTTAAATGTTTTCCGGAAATATTTATTTATATGTTTGGCGTTTTCTAACACAACCTGGTCCTTCTCATTTATTTTTTCAGTGTTTATATATTTATACCGTTTTGTCAAAGCGCGATCATCAGAAAATGTGTCGCGAGCAAAATATGGAAAAAAGAGGATTAGTAAATAAAAATAACAAATAACAAGAGTAAAAACATAGTAGTAGAATAGTTAAATAAATTGATAAAACAATAAAAAAAGAAATTCTTTATTAGAGGAGATAGGAAAAAAAATTATTTTTTTTTGATAAAAAAAAAGAATAAATTTTAAAAGAAAATTAATAAATAAATATTTAGAAAATTAATAAGGTGGACTACACTTACATAAATCTTCTGAAGATTAATTTTTAACTAAAAGTCTTGAAAATAAAAAAAAATAATTTATTAAATGGTCACATGTTTTTTTCTTTTTTTATTTTATTTAGTTAATTTATTTGCCATTTTCTTTAGTCAATTATTTTTTTTAATTTTTAAAAATTAATGGAAAATTAAATACTGTGCCGTAGCACTCTATTTTTTTAATAAATAAAAAAGAAGAATATTTTATTGCTTACAGTACACTAGAGTAAATGAAATTTATTAATTAATAGAAAATAATAAATTAAAAAGAAAAGGTCAAAAATATAGGTGTTAAATAATTTAAAAGATTTAATTAATTATTAAAAAAAGAAAGAAAAAAAAAGTTCAGTTAAAATCCCTTGTGTTTTTATTAATCGGATTATTATAAAGGAAAACAAAAGAAAAAGAGGGGGGGTAAATACAAAAAGCTGTTAAGAGGATAAAAACATTTATTTATTTGTGTTTTAAGTATTTTTACTTGTTTTTGGTAATCCGCTTAGTTTTTAAACGATCAAAGGAAGGAAAAAAGTTTATTTATTTGTTTACCTTTTCCGGAAACTTAGAAAAACATTTAAAAACACAAGAAACATCTAAATAAAAACATGTGTTTTAGTTAAGTTGTTTCAGTCATATAAACATGTTTGAATGAATAAAAAGGGAAATGTTTAAATGTTTAGAAGATAAAATGTGAGAGAAGAGAAATGTTTGTTTGTTGTAATGAATAGAAAAGAGGGCGTGTCATTTTATAGAAAGAAAAGTTGAATAAAACCAATCAGAATAAAAGAGAATAAAAATGTTTTAGAGAGAGGAAATGGTTGTTGAGGGCGAAAGAGAATTAAAGGTAAAAATAATTTTACATATTCGATTTTATTTGATAAATTTATTTATTTATAATTTATTAAAAAATAATAAAATTAATTTATTTATTTTAATTTAAAAACTTTATTTAATTTTTATTTAATAAAATTAAATAAATTTTAACACTTTTAATTGTAGTTATTGTTTATTTTTGGCCATAACTAAATTTCCTGTTAATTAAAAAATTTAATTTTGTAATATTTTGTAGCTCATTTTCTGCTCTATCAAATGACATATAAACTAAAATTATTAATTAATCTATTGCAGAGTTATTAAGCAAGACTCTAGTGACCGGGAAATAAATTAATGTTATTTATTTTTTAATTATTTTAATTTAACTATATTAAATAAATAAAAAGGCTTCTTTTAAAAATAAAAGATATTTAAAAATTATTTTATTTATTTTAATAATCTCGGTTGCTATGACTCTCTACATTTTAGTTTTCTTTTTATAAAATTAAAATTGTCCAGAGCTTCCGCTCTCTTACTAAAATATATCCGGAATATTTGAAAAAAGTCTGTCAATTGAGATAATTAAAAAAATAAAAAAAAAAATTAATTATTTAATTGACTTTTTTTTTTTTTTTTTTTTGATTATATAAAAGGTGGTTGTTTATTTATTTGTTTCTCTCTTATTAGAAGAAGAAGAAGGAGAAGAAGGCCTAACAGATTTATTTAAATAAATTAATATTTATTTTTATTTAAATGTCAAGAATTTAATTTAATTTATTAAAAATATGTTTAAATAGTGAATTTAATTAATTAATTAATTTTTAAATGCTTTAAATGTGAAGAGTGTTTTATATCCCTTTAAGGTAATTAATTAATTAATTTAGGGGAAAATAATTAAATGAAAAAAATTGCTTAGGGGAAGAAAAAGAAAAGGAAAAATAATTGGAAATATTAAAATTAATAAAAATAAATTTAGACATTTTTATTATTTTTTATTTTAATTTTAATTTAATTAGAATTTATTATTTAAAAATTCAAAGGATTTAAATAACGGTAATTAAATATGTTGCGGTGAATTGGCTTGATTTAATGCAGGAACTTTAACGTTGCTTAGAAAAGAAAAAGGAAAAAATAGTGTGGAAAAATAAGAGAGAATTTTCCCGAAAGACAGAGAAGCAAACTGTTTACTTTTTTACTTTGTTTTTAAATAAAATTTTGTTTTTATTTTAGGTTTAATTTAAATTAGAATGTCTTCAAGGTTTAATAAACAAAATGATGATACAAAATTGGATTTGGAAGGAGATGAGCTTCACTTTAATGACCGCTTGAAGCAATCAAATAGCGCTCTAGATGAGCTTTTGGCACAGGGGGAAAATACTCTTAGACATTTAAGGGAACAGCATTATGAGCTTAAAGGTGTTAAACGTAAAATTCTGGATGTTGGTCAAATGGTTAGTTTTTAATTAATTAATTAAAGTCTTTTCTTTTATTTTTGGGGTTTTGTTTTGGTAAAGGTTATTCTTCTTTTTTAATTTAAATTTGTCCCACTTTTTAGTTTGGCCTTTCCAACACAACACTCCGAATGATAGAAAAAAGATTAGACGAAGATTGGCTACTTTTCCTTATTCTATGTGTTTTGTTTCTAATTTTTATGTATTGCTTTTATCGTTATTGGGAGGGTTGAAACTTTATTTAAATTAAATTAAGAACTATTCTATACATATATAAAAATATTTTTAAATTGTTTAATTTATATTTAATTAGTGATTGAAAAATTCCATCTCGATTTTGGGTCTATTTATTGTTTGGATTTCTACCTTTTTCTGTCCTCCTTTTTTTAATGTTTTTTATTCCTTTTGATAAACTTTTATTTTTCTTTTTTTTTTAATTAATTAATTAAATTCTTTATTTAATTATTTTTATTTATTCTGTTTATTTAATTGTTTTTGTCTTTTTATTTAGAAAGAATGGAACTTTCCCAAGTTTTAGAGAAAACATTTTCTTCAGGTTGAGGGTTATTTGATTTAAATTAATTTGTTTAATTTTAGAAGCAACAGATCAACAATTTGCATTGTACCTTTTACAACAGGCAATGACTGAAAATTTTGTAAGGTTTTTCTTTTCTTGTTTTAGAGTTCTTTCTTTTTAAATTAATTTTTATGTTAATTTAAAAAGTCTGAGTACGTAAAACAACTTGCAACAATTCTTGTAAATAAAGAAGCTTCCCCATATATAAGAAGAGCTGCTGGTCTTCAACTTAAAAATGTCCTTTCTTCGAGAGAACAATCCTCCTTTGATAAAAATAAATTAAGGTTTTCTTTTTTAATTTTAAATTGGCCGGTGAAATGCTTGGTTTATTGAATAAAGGAATTTAATTAATTAATTTTTTTCCGTTAAAATAAATGTTATTTTTTCATTAAATAAAGGGAAATATTCTAACTTAATGTATTTAATTGCCTCCCTTTTCTTTAACATTTATTAAAAATCCGAATTAATTTTAGATGGTTATCAATACCTATAGATGTCAGACAATATGTAAAGGAATCTGTTCTTAAAACTCTTGGAACTGAAGTTAGACCTTCAACTGCTGCACAGTGTGTAGCTGCCATATCTTGTATTGAATTTCCAATTAAAGTATTATTTTTAATTAATTTATTTATTGGGGTTTTTGGAGTCTTTTATTTTAATAAAATATTCATTGATATTAGGCTGTTTTTACACTTTTAATTAAAAGTCCGCAAATCTAATCCGCAACTATTTATTATTCTCAAATGTGATATTTGGTTTTATAAAATATCAGAATTAAAAAAAAATAGTATTTTAAAATTCAGAATAATTCTGGTTTTCTATAAAGAAAAGAAAGTATACAACCTTTTGAAGTAATTAAATTAATACTTGCGGATTTTATTTGCGGACTTTTTTTTGAGGTTGTTAAAAGAGCTCAATATTTTTATTTTTTCTTTTCTTTTTATGTTTTCTATTTTCCTAAAAAGCAATGGCCAGAACTTATTGACCGTTTAAGTACAAATGTAACAAAAACAGATGTTAACAATCCTTTGCTAAAAGAATCTTCCCTTGAAGCTTTAGGCTATATCTGTCAAGATATAACTGAAAAACAGAAAGTCTCCCCAGTATTGGCTGCTATTGTTTATGCTCTTCGAACAGAGGAAACTTCAGTTTTTGTTAGTTTAGCAGCAACTAAAGCTTTGTCTGAAATTGTTGAATGGGTAATTACCCGAACATTGGAAGAACATGTTGATGCTATTGTAGACGTTCTTTGTGCATATTTGTATTTATTTAAATATTTTAAATAGCTTAATAAGAGTAAATTGTATAAAAAGATTAAAATAGAGTGAATCTTGAGGACATATGACATTTTGTCCCAAAATTCATTCTCTTCGATTTCTTCAATTTTTTAATTCCCCTTGTTCAGGCAAATTGCTGAAATGAATTTATACGAAGAAGCAGCCAAATGTCTTTACAAAATAGCTTCTAGAAAGTGTGCAAAATCTATAGAAACACCAATTGTTGTGTCTTTATTTCGAGATGTTCCGATGCGGCAAATTTTAACAGCGGCGAATTTGGCAGCTATGGATAGTTCAACAAGTCCTGAACATTATAAATATTTAAAGGTTTTTCTTTTAAATTATTTTTTAAATTTATTTTAAAGGCTCTTCTCGATCTCCTTTGTGCATTAGGTATTCATTTATCGGAAGTTTGGACTTATGTGATGAAACCTCCTCCCAATTTTTCACTTTATATGTCGGCTCTTTCTGCTTTTTTTGTTCATCCTTCAGTAGTATTGCTTTAAAAATATTATTTTTTTAATCCCTTTCATTTGAAGTATATTCGTGCTGAAACGGCCCAAGTTATCGCTACCTTTTGTAGCAATGAAAAAATTTCTAATAATGAAGACTTCTTAAAATGCATTCCAAGTTTGTTAAAAATATTGCCTAGAACAATGAGCAAGGTTTATTTTTTGAGAATATATTTTTAAGAGAATTATTTAGAATTGTTCACCAACGCCTGGACAAGAAGAATTAACACTACAATATTCCTCAATGGATTATGAGAATAAAGATGAAATGCAGAGAGAATATCTAAGTTTGTTTAAGTTATTTATGTAAGAGATGGTGTGGTCAGGTGGTAAAGTTTTATGTTCGCTTGACAGTGGTTGAGGGTTCGAATCCTGTCAGTTGTTTTGACTTTATTTTTACATTTGAACTGGTTTCCTTTTACAATTTTAATATTAAAATATTTTTTAAATATAAAAACTTAATTTTTAAGGGTTGCGTGATTGTTGCATTCGTATAATAAGGGAGACTTTACCCTCTCATTTTGACAAACTGTTCGATGTTATTTACGACTGGGTAATGAATCGGTGCATAATACATCCTCAAGAAGGTTTATTTTAATTTTTAAAGGGATTAGAAAGGGGGTGAATTCTTTACCTATAAATGGTTAATAATTTTTTTTAAAATTATTTCTAAAGTAACACAAGATGAATGGGATTTAATGAAACGTTTCTTAACTGCTGTAGTTAATGGTTCATATCAAAACGAATCATTAGCAACAATAGAATTAAGAAAAAAATATTTGTTATTATTTGATGCAGTGTTTAATTGTTGTTTAAATTATTCATCTATTCAATTATTACCTTCATTTATGAATGGATTAATGTCTACATTGTCTTCTTTCTTTCAAATATTTGAAAACTTTAGTGAAAGAATACCCCTTGTTTTAGACTTTTTAAAAACAATTTTGTTGGTTAATAACCATAATAATACTAATATTGAAATTACTGCTACAAAGAGACACTCTATAGCTCTTTTACTTAAAATAGTTTCTTCATTTCCTGTACAGGTTAAGGTTTGTTTTTTTAATTTTTTCTTCCTTTTTATTTAATAATTAAAAATAGCCTTTTGCCCTTAATGTATTTGAATTAGTTGGCCAAGTGTCCAATTCTGTTTCAATTATGCAAAGGTCTAGTCTTGTTCACGTGTTAGCTTCATTAAGCAATTTAGCTTGTTCAATTGAAGAAAAAACAAATTTTTTAAAAACTACAATTTTATATGATATTAATTATATAGAAAATGAACCATTCTCTAGTTCAATTGAATCCTTTATTAATAATACTGGACTCTGTTCTGTCCCTGATTTAAAGGCTGTGGCAAATCAGACGTGTCCGTTTTACCTTGCTAGGCTTAATGTTTGTTTGTAATTTTTTTAATTTAATTAATTGTTTGGTGACCAGTTGGTTAGTGACATTTTGTCCTAAACTTTAAAAATTAGTTTTTTGAATTCTATATTATTTGGAATTTTGTTTGAAATTCTTAGAAATTAATTTTATTTATTTTTAAAGCTTAAAGCCAGTTTAACAGCACTAGAAGGTGTGTTAAATCAAGTAGAAGTGCCTTGTAATGATGAACAATCTTCTCTAAATATTTTTAATTTATTTTTAACTGTCATACCTAAAGTATTTCAATTTTGCAGGTTTTATTTTAAAATAGTTTATTTTTATTTATTTTATTTAATTAAAAGGTGCTTAACTTCAATTTATAAACCAGAATTTTCTTCACTTATTAACCCAATTTATGGTTTAAGTATTCTGAATATTTTGCCTTCTGAAAGACAGACACTTGTTTGTACGGTTTTTTTTTTAATTTTTTAGGGGGATTTGTTTTCATTCTGGCTGAGAAAATATTTTATTATCTTTCTATGGACGTTTTTTTGGGTGGTTGTGTACCCAAAAGTTTGTTGACTTATAACTTTTTAACCAATATTGATCTAGATCTGGTTTCTTAATAAAAAGAATCTACGTATTCAGAGCTTTCGAATGATATAAGAATAGTTTGGTTTGGTTGAAAAATAAAAAAGTTATGGGCCAACAAACTTATTCGGGAGAGTTTTGTGTAGGAACCGTCCAGCACTGAATTGTCCCTTTTGAACTATTTTTTAAATTTATTTTTACTAAATTTATTTGTTTTTTTTTTAAAGCTTCAATAGCATTAGAACCCGATACTAATGGAGAGTCTAAAAAATTTGAGGAAGATACTTCTGGACATTTTTCTAATGGATATGGAACACAGGACATTGCAATGTTTATGAGAAAATTTATTGTTGAGGTTTATAATAAATTTATATTCATGTTATAATATGAGTGCTTGTGGTTAATTGGTTGTGTGTTTGATTTTGTATTGAAAGGTGGTAGGTTCGATGCCCACTGTTGTCTTTTAATTTTATTAGCTTGTAGAATTTAAATTAATTTTTTTATATTTTTTGAAGATATCAGATCTTGTTCAAAGCATTCTTGGTCTATTCTTTCTTAAATTTCCCTTAAATATGTACTCAATAAATAATTCAACTGAATTAATTACTGGAACATTGTTTGCTTTTGAAAATGTGCCCAATTTTCGATTGAGGTTTTGGCTACGGAGAACATGGTTTTCTTATAATTTAAATTTATTTTAATAGTAATTTTTAAAAAAGGTCTAAAATAATTAATTGTTGCCCTGTAAAATATTCAAATACAATAATTCCATTTGTTCTGCGTCTCTCCTTTCTTTTACAAAAAAGATTAATAGAGCAATGGGCAATAATTAAACAAAGACAAATAGGTAATGAATACGAACCTAGTGAAGAAGAATTAATTGCTGAAAGTGCAATGAGTCTTTTAACAAGGTTTAATTTTTAATTAATTTTAATTTAAATGGTTGTTGTTGTATTTAGAGAATGTTCTTATTTTGTTGTTAATTTCATTCTTGGAGAATCTTTTTCGCTTAAAAATGCGAGAAGAGATATTCCCTTACCAATAACTTTGCTTTCACGTAATTTAATGGAAAATGAGGTTTTTTTAATTTAAAAAATTTTTTTAATTTTAAAGGACATTCGTAAAAGTCTAATAACATTATTAACCAAATTAATTACCTCCCCTGATTCTCAAGCAGTTATTAAATGTTTACCAGCAGTTACTGTTGTTATACATGAGGTTTTCTTTTCTTTTTTTTTTTTAAATTAAATTAATTAAAATTCTAGTATTCTTCAACATTTGATGAACAAACTTCAATTGATTTACTTATTCATGCTATTCAATGTTCACATACATTTTCTAATGATGAACTTAGTATTTTTAAATTTAATTATATTAGAGAATATTTTTTAGTTATTGGCCCTATTCTAATTTTAATTTATGATATTTATTCTTGTTTGCGCCCTAAATACATAGCATTACTTGAAGTTATTAAACAGGTTGTTATTTTAAATTGTAAGACTCAATTGGTCAAATTTAAAATTTTGAGACTCAAATGTCAATATTTTCGATTTGTTTATTTTTAGGTCCCGACATGTTTACCAGAAAATATTTTATCTTTTGACCAAAGAATAATGTCAATGGGAGAACCAGAAGATAACAAAAATGCAGACAAAATAAAAAAAGATTTAATTAGAAAAGTTTTAACATCGGTAAAATTAAATAAAAAAATTAATTTTTTAAAAATTTAACAGACAAAATCAAAGCTTCATTATCGAAAACCTTCATCAGAAATAAATGAAGATGAAGAATTAAAAGAAATGGAATAAATTGATTTTTTTTCTAATTAATTATTTTTATTCAACTTCTTTTTTTTTAATATTATCTAATTTATATTTTACTATGGTAATTGTTATTGTTAAATTATTAAAGTTGTTTTTGTTTGTTTTTAATTTGTTTAAGTTTAGAAAAATGTTTACAACCCAAAAATAAATAAAAATGACATTTTTTTACTCAAAGATACGCACTCAATTGGCCGCACTCAATTGGAAGGCACTCAATATCCCAGACGCTACGCACCAATCTAGCCACACTGAAATGGTCAGCATTCAGTAGCACAGACATTGCCACCAAGATGGCCGCACTCAATTGGCCTCCCGCAATTAGCCATCTACACTTAGTAAAAGCGTTGAATAATACGGTAGTACAGTAACACAAAAATTGTTAAAATTTGCCACCAAAATTAAAAAAAAAAGGCAAAAAAATTCGCAATTAACATTTATCGCGTCACACATTTTTTTTCTACCAAAAACAGCTTTACTTAATTACTTTTAAAATAAAATATTCGATGAGGAGTAAATGACAAAGAAAAGTAACCGCATATTTCCACTTCTTTTTCGTCTCTTACATTATATTTCTCTATCTTTTCTTCTCTAACTTGTTTGCATTTTTAACACTCTATTTCCTTTTCCAGTTGAATTTTTTAAGTTATTTTTAATTTCTAAGATTTTAATTACTAAAAATGAATAAAAATAAACATTTATCAACTATGTAGAAGGAAAAAATGAAAGTTTTCTACAATCTCTCAAATATTATAATCAAAATTTATTTTTAAACATTGAATAAAAAAAAGAAAACATTATTTATATAAATTTTTTGCAACCTTCTTCCTTTCCTTTTAATTAAATTAATATGATCAGACTTCACTTGTTGTTGCCGACCTAAAAACCATCAGAAGTAAAACCATTATTGCCAACAATAGGCAGAAAACCAAAGCTTCCTTGTGCTTGGGAAGAATTGTTATCGAATTATTGAAAATTGTTGTTGCTGTTCTTGTTGTTTAAGTAGTGCAAACTGTTGTTGTTGTTACTGTTCAATTTCAGTTTCACCAATTGAAAACATTGAAGAATTAACATCACTATGGACCCCAAAACTTTAAATTAGAGAAATAAACAAAAAATAAGGCAAGTTTAAAAAAACCTTATCATCTTACTGATTGTGAGAACAACCAGAAGCACTTATTCTTCTCATTCTATTTCCAGATCCAAAAGAAGTAATTCCCCTATTCAGTAGGTTGAAAATTCTTCTAGTCAACCAATTTTTCCAAAACAAATAATAAAGAATGTTTTCCACAAGATATAAAATAATAAATTTAGTATTTAAAAAACCTGGAAAATATCCAGATCTAACAGAGAACCAAGCGCCAACAAGACCAACATTCCCAAGCATAATTCAATGAACACAACCACTGACACTCACCTGAGCTCGTGAATACCTCGCTACACAGCATGATTCCCAAACTCAGGCCTGCCAGAACTGGATTCATTGAACAGCCAAACCTGATATTCAGCGAACACTGCCCCGACACCCACCACTTGTAAACCCAATTAGAAACTGGCAGAGCCTGGTTTAGTGAACTCAATTAGCAACTGAAAAAGCCTGGTTCCATGAACAAACTGGCAGAGCCTGATTTAGTGAACTCAATTAGCAACTGAAAAAGCCTGGTTCCATAAACAAACTGGCAGAGCCTGATTTAGTGAACTCAATTAGCAACTGAAAAAGCCTGGTTCCATTAAACCCTATTAGAAACTGGCAGAGCCTGATTTAGTGTAACTCAATTATCAACCGACAGAGCCTGATTCAGTGAACACAACAGATGTTGGTTCTATACCGAACTCGATACTCCATCGGGAGGTTCTACAGAACTCGTACTCCACCAGAAGGTTAATGGAACTGGTTCTCATTCAGGAGGTTCTACAGAACTCGTACTCCACCAGGAGGTTACAGAACTGGTTCTCGTTCAGGAGGTTCTACAGAACTCGTACTCCACCAGGAGGTTAATAGAACTGGTTCTCATTCAGGAGGTTCTACAGAACTCGGTACTCCACCAGGAGGTGTTCAACAAATGCGACATCCGGAGGGTTCACCAAATCAAGGCAAAAGTGTCTCGGCACTAAATATAATAAATAATAAAGGTAAAAGACTATCAAAAGAAACCTTTTATTCTAACAGTAGAGAAAGAGAACCATTCAATATCCCAAAATCCTCATTCCCGATCAGCCAGGAAATTTCACATCTTGATGCTGTACAAATTTCTAAATTTAATTTGAAATATTTTTCCTAGGGAAATGAAAACAAACTTGATAATCTGCAATGTCGGCTACGTAGAAGAGGAGCATAGTTGAAGCAGGACCAAACATGAAGGCTCCACAAATTACAAGAGCAGAAGACATTGCTTTTCATCTAACTCTCTTTCACACACTATTTCGCTCATTATGGTTCGCGAATAGTTGGCGATAGAAAGTTCTAGAAAAAACAGAATGCCAATTAGTCAAAATTAAAAAAAGACTTGAAAAACTTTGATATCGATCAGATCAAGGAAAATAGTAATATGGATGCAAGTGACCTACAAACTTTAAGAAAAAAAAAAACAAAAAAATCTTTAAACTTCAGGTTATCTCGAAAGTGAAATTCTAATCTCCTTTTCATCTCTAATTCTCTTACTTTACAAACTATTGTGTTTAAAAAAGAGCCGCTTGAGTCTGTGAAGACCTTTTTTAAGTGGGACGGTGCGGCGCGGGACGCAATCCCGTCATTTTGTTTAAGTCTTAATTTTTTTGTTATTTTTTGTCCTTCTAGTCTTTTTTTTATTATTCTGAATTTGTTTTTAAGGATATTTTTAGTTTTTACCTGTTCTTCGATTGTAAGAAGAAATTTCTGAATTCGAATAAAGAACTTTAAAAATTTTCCTTGGTCAAGGTTAAGGAATTTTGAAAAAATTTTAATAATCATTTCTAATTTTTTTATAGGCAATTAACATCCTGTTCTTCAACTTTAATAGATTACAAATTTAAATAATTCTCAATAGAACGGTTTGGAGCAAGCAGCGACAACGCGCTCATTAATCTTATTTTGTTCTTTTACTTTTTGAATGGCTCGGAGTTGGATGCTCTTTTCTTTTAGTGCCCCCAGTAGCAGGCGTTTTTTCTTCAGGTTTTTTTCCTCCTTTTTTATTATTAGTTGTTGTTGTAGTAGAAGTAGAGGGAATATTTTCCCCAATTCCTAGATCACCCATTTCTTTTTCAATTAAAGAAATTAACATATTACAACGACGTTGAATTTCCTAAAGAGAAAATTAATTAATTTTTAATTAATTTAAATTAAACCATTGTTGTCCTTGAACGAATAAACCAATCAAAACGAAATTGGGGAGCACAGCGTATTTTTTGTCTCAATTCGTCGTAAACATTTTCGTTATCAAATCCAAGTTCGTATAGATAATAAAGAAGAAATCTTTTAATTTTTTAAATTAATTAAAATTATTCATTTTCTTTACCTATCTTCCTCTTCTGTGTAACTTTTGCATTTTGAACCACCATAATTAATTCCTAAAATAAAATTTTTTTAATTTAAAAATAAAAATATGCTTAAATTCGGTCTTAAGAATAAGAAAAATTTTTTTACTAATTTTTAGGATTTATAAAACTCTAATATTTAAATTTTAAAAATTATTCAAGGCCTTAGAAAATCAAAAACACTCGTTGGGACTCGAACCCCAACCTTCGCCCCTCACATCAACAACACTAACCACTAAACCATTCAATCACACTACTAAAATACCTACTTAATTGATGTTGTGGTGCTTTATATTTAATTATTTTTGCTTCCAACGCTTGTTTAATATGTTGACGCTTCTGTATTCGCTGTTCACCCTTTTCAATTTGAATTTTATATTTTTCTCCATCTGCTAATTCATTAATCCTTTTCCAAAAAACTTTTGAATATTTTACAACCTTAAAAAGAGGGTAATTTTATTTAAAGAATTTTAAAATATTTACAAGACTCAAATGGACCCAAAAATAATTTAAAAACAACTCCCTACATCAACCCCTCCTTAACCTATAGAAGTAAATTTAAAATAATTTAAACCTCTTCAAATGTTTTTGTTTCAACTTCTCTAGCAATAGATTCCAACTCATGACGTCCATACTTTTCATTAGCACTAATAAATTGCCTAAATTCCCTTTTAGACCATTCACCAAATTCGTTCTTTAACAGACGTTCTCTTTCCTCTTCCTCTCGTTCTGTTAAAGGTACTGAATTGTCCAATTTTGTTTGTTCTTCTTTTTGGGCTTTTTCTGCTTCCTTCCCTGTTAAATCTTCGGGAGGCAAAGCTTTCCAACCTAAAAAATAATTTAAAAAATTAAGTAAATGGAGGGACACTAAAGTCTTAGACTATAGAATTTGGAAACTCCAATCAGAAAATAAAATCCAGATAGTTAAAGTTCCTCTAAATTTTCCCCAAAAATAATTAAATATAAAATTAAAATACCAATGCTTTTTCTGAAAAAATTTAATTCTTTCTCAAGAATATCAAACAAACGTCTCGGATAAAATTGAAAGTCAAAAATATTCGGAAAATTTTTAGGAATTGGAGCCTTTGTTTTTGCATCTGCTTTTTGTGGGCCTCTCAGTTGTTCTCTTTAAAAAATTAAAAAAACAGATCATTAGAGTTAGAGATTTAAATTTAATTATAAAAAGGTCATTAGAGTCTGAGCAACTAATCAAATTTTAAATAAAATAAAACCTGTAATAAAGGTCCACTTTATAACTGTTAGGCTTTCTGTCTCTTTTAGGAGGTTCAATCCAAAAATCCCCAACAGTTGGACGTGCAGATTGTTTAGCCTTATAATCCTCTCCCTCAAATTCATATAAACTTTTTCCTCCTGCACCTCCTTCAGCAGTATCCAAAGTAAAATTTCTTAAAGAAGATTCTCCCAATTTTTCTAATCTTTCATTTAATTCTTTGGTTTTAACTTCTGCTTTAGATAAAATAACATCAATATCTTCATCAGTAATTGTTGCCTCTTTCCCTGCAAAGATTGTATTTGCCCCGTGTCTAATCATTGCTAACATATCTTCTTTGCCTAGAGTTTTTTGACTTTCTACTAAACGTCCCTTTAAAGTTTAATTGTTTTTTAAATTAATTTTAATTAAAAAAAACCTGTTGTATAACTATATTATCTAAACGAAGTTTCATTTCAGCTTTTTCAATTATTCTTTCTTCTACGCTACTGAAAAATAAAGTATTTTTTTTAATAAAAAAGAAAGAGAAAGAAATAAAAACCAGAATTCTGATGATTATTATTTTAAAATAAATAAATAATTAATGTTTCCTCTCTATAACCCATTCAGAAAATAAAGCTAAAATTAATTAATTAAAAAAAAGAGGCCAATATTTTTTAATTAATTAATTACTACATTATTATACCCTTAATATACCCAAAAAAGAATTTAAAAAATTAAAATAAACAAAACTGTTCCGTAACAAATCGAAATACTCGGACTTGTTTAGTCTGTCCAATTCTGTGTGCTCTGTCCATTGCTTGTAAATCAACCTGTGGATTCCAATCAGAATCATAAATAATAACAATATCTGCAGTTGCTAAATTAATTCCAAGACCCCCAGCTCTGGTTGTTAACATAAAAATAAATTTTTCGCTTCCCGGAGCGTTAAATTCGTCAATTGATTTTTGACGTTCTTCGTGTGCAGTGTTCCCATCTAGACGACAATATTGATAATTACGCCTATTTTTTAAATAAATTAATTAAAATAAAATTAAAAAAAAAACATACCACCAACAAAAATCTTCCAAAATGTCTAACATACGCGTCATAGAAGAAAAAATGAGCACACGAGAGCCTAAAAAAGGAACAAAATTTTAAAACGTAGATAAAACAAAAAAGATAAATTTTTTTAATTTAAACCATTGTACAGACTTATTAAAATTAAAAAAAATAAAAAAGAAAGAAAACCTTGTTCCTTCAGCCTCAAAAGTAATTTATCAAGAAGAACCATTTTTCCACAATTATCAACCAAATGTTTGTCTGTAGTGTAGGGGGGACCAGGCTCTGCCCCGTCAAAAAGATAAGGATGATTTGTGCTTAAAATAATAAATAAATAAAAATTAAATTAAATAAAAAGAAACCATTTTCGTAAATGCATTAAAATGTTCATTAATCTAGCTTTTTCCAATTTTCCGGAGGCATTTAATATATCAATGTCTTTTAATAAAATTTTTGTATACCATTCTCTTTGTAGTTTAGACATTCCTACATATACTTTTAATTCTTTTTTTGGTAATAAACTTTTCTCAACATCAGATTTTAAACGACGAAGAAGAAAGGGTTGTAAAATCTTTAAAAAATTAAATTTTTTTTTAAATTTATTTTTCTTTTAATTAAGAGGTTTTCTACCAATTTATAAAGAAAAAATTAATAAAATGCCCTTAATAAATTAAAAATAATTTTTAGAAGAAAACCCGATTAATAATTCTAATTAAATGTCAAAAAGTCCGCAAGTGTTGTCCGCAAATAATAACATTATTACAACATTTAGGTCTAAGAATATAAAGAGAAATTAAATAAAAAGTATTTTTTAGAATTAAATGCAGACTTTTTTGAGGGTAAAAATAGAACCCTCTACCTAAAAATTCCCCAAAAAAAAAGTTTTAAAAGATCCAAACTCTGTGTAGCCTTCTAATTAAATCCTTATTTTCTGCCAAAACATTATCTTCAGCAAACATTGCATCAAAATCCTCAGAATTTGCAAAGCGTTCAGGCAAAAGAAAATTTAAAAGAGCCCAAAGTTCGTGTAAATTGTTTTGTAAAGGAGTTCCGGTTATGAGAAGACGATTTTTTGATTTAAACATACGAACCTTAACAAAAGGAATTATTTTTTAAAAAATACTTTAAAAATCCCTACCATTTCAGACAATTTACTCTTCTCATTTTTAATTCTATGTGCTTCATCTATAATTAAATAACTCCACATAAACTTCTTTAAAACACTTGTTGCTTTCAAAACCATCTCATAAGAAGTAATTAAAGCCTCAAATTTGTGTGGTTGAATTGTTTCTTGAATTATCTTCTGCCTGGCTTCTTGATCTCCAATTAAAGTAACTGAAGAGATTGAAGGACACCAACGCTTAAATTCATTTTCCCAATTCTGTAGAGTTGATTTTGGGACAATAATGAGGAAAGGGCCGTTTTGATGTTTGTAATGTTTAATAAAGCCAAGAACTGAAATTGTTTGAAGAGTTTTTCCGAGACCCTAAAAATGGTAAAAATAATAAGAAAAAAGAGAAAAAAAGAAACCATTTCGTCTGCTAAAATTCCATTAATTCCATTTTGTTGTAATTGGATAAGCCTATAAAAATAGTAAAAGATTAAAAAATGTTTAGATTAGATAAAGGCCTTATTTACACAAAATTCAAGGTAAAGTTTTCTTTGTAATCTTCTGGCCTAAAACCATCATAAAAAGCCCAGGAAAAGGTTAATAGTTTAAAAATAGAATCAAAAGCCCTCCATAAATTTTCACAAATCACAAGTTATATCCCTACACCTTCCTTTCCCCAAAAGAAGTCCAATTTTTAAATCTTTAAATTAATAAAAAAATGGATACCAATTCAACCCTCGTATTTGATAATCTCTCATCTCTCCATTTTTAATATAAGGTGGAGTATTTTCAAAAACAAAAGTATTTCCACTAGTAAGAGAACTCTGTTGAAGAAGCAATTCATCTTCTTCTTTTTCAGTCATCCTGTGTCTGTGGTCACCATCTATGGTCGATTTTGATAATCTTTGTTTACTGGGCAACTTAATAAGAAAATAATCAAACAATTTAATATTATAAAAACCTGGTCAGAGCAGACTTGTTCCTGTACTTCATATTCTATATCATGAAGTAATTTGTCTAAATTAGCAGGGTCAGGCTTCATCTTAAACAAAAAAGAAGAGAGTGGTTAAATTTTTATTCAATTAATAAACCTCAGTCTCTACTTCTTCTTGTTTAATTTGTTCCTCAACATCCATTTGACTTGATTGATCAGATTTGTCATTTGTAGAAACATCAACTTCAGAATCCATTTTGAACTAATATTTAATAAACTTTAAAAAAAAAATTAAATGTCGCTTCAATTTTGGCGAGTAGAATAAAACCTTTTTTGTCTTATTCTCTAATCATTCTCTTCTTTCTCGTACTCCCTCTTTAAATTAAAAGCTCAAGTAGTCGCGACAAATAATCGCGAGAGACATTTACTCTACAAAGGAGCGAATCATACTTTATTTTAACAATGACATGCAATTAGTTGTGTAATTTATTCAATTTAATTAAAGATTTATAATTTTTAATTCTTCAATTATTTTCTAAATAAATTTTATTTTTAATTTTATTTAAAAATAAACCAGTTTTTTCTTGGCCTTTAAAAACAAATAATTCCCCCCAACAAAAATAATTAATTTAATTATAAAATTTTTAATAAAAAATGAAAGTATTATTTTTAATTATTTTTTGTCTTTTATTAGTATTTTCTTCTTCAAAGTAAATTAATTTCTTTCCTTTTTAATTAAAAATAATAAATATTTTTTTTAATTTTTATTTTTTAGGGTTGAATTAATAAAAATTTCAAAACGTGATTTGTACTGCTTGGCCCCGGCTCTTGTGAAAAAAAATGTAATCAGAATTATAAAGGAAAAGAATTTACAAAATGTATGAAACAAGTGTGCGGATACCCTTAATTATTAAAAAAAAATGATTTTATCCAAAAGATCACCAACTAATTAAAATTCCTTTGAGTGGTGATCTTTTGGGAGTGGTTAATTCTTTTATTTTTATTATTTTTTTAATAAATTTTAAAGTAAAATTTTTAAATTTAATAAAAACAAGTTTATTAAAAAAAAGGCCTATTTTTAAGCAAACAATTTTAGTGTTAAATTAATATTATTAAAATAATTAAAAACATGGGCGTCAAATTATTATTAATTTTTATTATTTTAATTGTCTCAATTTCTTTACTTTTCTTCAGTCTAAGGTAAGCATAAAAAATAAAAAAAAAATTTTTTTTTATTTTTAATTCTCCTTTAAAGTTTGGCAGATCCAGCTAATCCAGGACCCTGTGAAAAATCATGTCATCAACGTTACAAAAGTTTTGCATACATTGAATGTGCCAAAAAAGAATGTGGATATCATTAAATTAATTTTAAAAGATGTTTAAAAAAATAAATAATTATTTTTCTTTTAAAGGAAATTAAATAATTTAAAGCTTTCTTCATTATTTAAAAAATAAAAATGAAATTATTTTTCTTCTTCTTCTTAATTATATTTTTATTATTATTAGGAGGAATTAATGCAGCCAAAATAGAGTTTAATTATTTAAATTAAAAAAAAATTCTTTTTTTGTTTAGTTTCTTTAACAGATCCAAACGAGATCCGAAAAACCCAACAGCTTGTGAGAAGGAATGCAAAAGCAAATTTAAACATGACAAATATTACAAATGTATAGTTGAACAATGCAAATATAATCCACATAGAAAAATGTAAAAGGAAACAAAAGAAAAAAGGAAGGAATTTTAATTAATTAATTTTTTAAAAATTTGTACTAGGAATTATTTTAATAAATGCTGTGCATTTGCTTTTTTTGATAAAAAAATTTAAAAAAAACATTTAAAAAAAGTCCGCAAAAAAAAGATGAAAAAAAAAGTAATCTACTCATTTAATTTAATTCTTTTTTTTTATAATTCCCCAATATTAAAAATAAAATAAATAAAAAACCTTTGCCTCGAAAACTCAAAAATATTTTAATAAAAATTATTCTCTTCTTTCACAACTTTCCATAATTTTCCCCTCTTTTTTAGGGTCAATGGCCTGCTTCACCATTTTCTCCATTTTTTAAGTTTTTTGAAATACTTTTAGACAGAACTAAACGACTCGCTTTTCCAGTTCTTTGTGCTGCTCTGGGAACAAAATTTAAATAATTTTGTTGTTTAGAAGAATTTTCCCCTTTCTCTTCTTTAGTAGTAGTTTTTTGATTATTTAATGATGTTGAAGGAATATTTTCAAATGTTTGTTTTTGCCTCTTTTTTACTGAAGGATTGCTTAAATAAACTTGAATTTCTTTTCCTTAAAAGAAGTGACTTTATTTATTTTTTTTTTAATTAAAAGAAACCTCTAATTAAAATACCATTAGCCCCCAACACAGCTGCAGATGCTTCTGAATCTTTTTCAAAGTCAATATATGCACATCCTTTAGAATTTCCATTCCTTTTTGTGATTACTCGTACATCCAAGACATTACCAAATTTTGAAAAGACTTCCTAAAAAATAAAGAAATTCTTAGTTTGATGGAATGTGTCCGCAAATCTTATCCGCAACTTTTTTTAAAATTATTTTTTAAATATTTTAGAGGAAGAAATTAACACAAACAGTCCTCTTTGTTAATCCTGAAGAAGACGTTCACACAAAGAAAATATTTATTCCCCCAAATAATTTTTTAAAAAATGTTGCGTACAGAACTTGCGGACATTTTTTTGTCAAATAAAAAGTAAAGGATAAAAAAAGGCAAATATTTTCATACCATTAATTCATCTTCTTTACAACCAAAATGTAAATGTTTTACAAATAATTTATTTTTTTCTAATCCGGTGGAGTAAGGAAAAGATGGTTGTTGTTCTTGTTGTTGTCCTTCCTTTTGTTTTTCTGTTAATTCTTTTGTCTCATTTTTATCTGTTTTTCCTTCCTTTCTATTAATTGAAATTTCTTTATTAGTTTGGTCATCAATTCCAGGAATTACTGGTCCAATAGGAAAACTACAAGTCTGAAAAGACACAACCTTTTCTTCTTCTTTTTCGTTCAAATTTGTATCAATATCCATTTCTTCCTTATTCAATGCTTTATTTTTTTGTTCCTTTCTTTGTGAAGAGCTTTAATTAAATTTCTTTTAATTTAAAAAAAATTCTAAATAAGCTCAGGTTTAAAGAAAATAATTTTAATAAATAAAATTGAATAAATTCTTAATTAAATAATAAAACTAAAAAGAGGCGCTGAATTTAATTTAGTAAAATAATTTCCTTTAATTAAAATTAATCCCTTATATATTTAAAAAATTGTTAAAAAAAACCTCTTTTCCTGTAAATTATTTCCTTCATTTTTCTGTTCAATTTTAGCCATTTTAGAAGACTTTTTATTATTTCCTCTTCTTTCCCTTCTTTTCCCATCAAAATTACCCTGTCTTCTCTTTCTCTGTTGTTGAACATCTTCCTCATTAAATCTTGATGCAAGAAGGTTTACTCTTTCAAGAGCATTGTCCAAATCAGATCGAGTACCTTCTTCCCTTTCGAACTGCACAAATGCTGAGTAAATAATATGAGGACGAAAGCTGACATTATCCAAAGCTTTGTAAAAGAGTTTACGAGCGTTCTCAATGTCCCCATAATTTCGTTCCAAAGAAATAGCTTCAAGCCATGCAAAAGGCCCATTTTCTCCTTCTAGTAGACGAACCCAAATTTCTCTACCCTTGAGAATAAAAAAGAATTTAATTAATAAAAAATGTAATTGTTTTTGTTAAAAAAGGTCAAAAACTTTTTTAATTAATTTTTAAAAAAGTTAAAAGTAGTCAAAAATAACCAAAAAAGAAGCTAAAACATGAAAAATAAAAAGACCAAAAAACAATACTTCTGTAAATAAACTTAAACAAAAAAAAACCTGTTCAGCCTTTTTCATTTTTGTGTATAAAAAATAAGCATAATTCTTCTCTAATTGAACACTTGAATCAGAATATTGTTCAAAACATTCAGACATGAAACAACTTGCTTCTTCAAATAATTCTTCTACTTTTGTTAAATCGGTAGATCCTAAAGAAATAAATGAAACTTTTGAACCAAAAAATTACTCAAAAATGTTTTCTGATTATTAAGAGTATTTTAAATTTCTAAAGGAAACACATAAAAAGGCTGCAGTAAATTAAGGGGTTGTTAACCCTCAGAACCATAATAAACAAAGGGTATTAATTAAAGGGAATTTAACATAAATACTCAATTATATATTATACCAGACTAAACTAATCAGAAAAATGCCCAAAAATATTCAATTTATTTAATTCTAAAAAACCTTGTTTCTTTAAAAGTCTCAAAGTCAAATAAATAAAAGTTGTGTAAAGCGAAACAGCTTCTTCTTCAGTTTGAATGGCAGACTTTGCCTTCTCCCATAAAGGCTCTAAATCTTCACAGGTAAATTTGCCTGTCTTTTCAGCATTTAATAACTCAAGTTGAAAACGTTCAACAGTCCAGGTATCTTCGCCCATATTTTTAGAAAATTAAAATAATTTAAATAAATAAAGGAAAAATAGAATTAAAAAAAGATAAATTCGAATTAAACGAAGCTTTAAAAAGAATTATAAAAATATTTATTTATTTATACAAATCAATTTTTATTTTCGATTTTCTTCACATAACCAACACATTTACTTGGATCAGCTTGAAAAAAAATATTGACATTTTGTTAATACTCTTTTTAGTCCATGAATATATCTAAAAAAAGAATTCGTTTAATTATTATTTAATTAATTAAAAATACTTTCGTTGAGTTTCATCATTCATTACATGTGCAACATTAGAAGCATAAGCCTTAGAAGAGCCTGGACGTTGGTGAATACCTGAACGGGTAACTCCAACAGGCCAAGGAGAGTTTCCAATAGCCATTTCCATATAAGCATTGTTTGCTTGAACATAATCTCTGTCAAGGACGCAAAATCTGAAAAACGTTAAAGAAGAGACGTTTTCTAAAATAAAATAACCTTGTAATATTTGTCAAATGTGCTCTAATATCAAAATTCACTGAATGCTTCTCTAATGACCGCAAAAGAGGATTCATATGTTCCACCGTTTGTTTCTGCATTCCAGCCTGTACTTTTCCGGCAGGACTTCTTTTAATTACTTCAGGTCTATCATTAAGCTCTTTAGCCCATCTTTTAAGAATATACGAAATAAATGCAAAAATTAAATCGCAGTCTTTATTGTGCTCACCACTGCCAAGTGAATATGCTCCTTTCTTTGAAATTAAATTTATTTATTTAAATGGACACAAAAAACATAAAATATGGAAAATAAAGACAATGTTAAAAAGAAAATAAACCTGAATTTGTTCCCAAGTAGCATCCTCTTCACTCTCTTCAATTACAATATTCAACTTGTCCACTTCATTAGTATCACTTGATCCTTTAGCTATCTTCTCCATAACCTCTTCATTTTCAACTTGTAGCAAAGCTGCTTGAAAATCATTTTTTAATCCAACATTAAATTCTGGCTTTTCCAATTCAATCCTTAGCCTTTTTAAAGCTTCTTCATCAGTTTCAGCAAATAAACGAATAGGTAAACCTCTTATTCTTAACTTTTTAATAACTTCGCTTCGAGGTATTGTGTCAATGGTATTTGTAGTCATTTTTTCATCATTAAGTTGATCAACTATTTTGCTAGACAATACAAGCTTTTGTTCATTTTCTAATTGTTTTTGCTTCTCTAAATAAGCTTCCTTTTCTTTTTTGAATAAATCTGCATGTTTTATCATTTTAGAACCTCTCTAGAATTTAATTTATTTTTCTTTAATTTAAGAAAAATACCGAATTTTCAATTGCAATATTCTCGAGTTGCTTCCTCTTTTGTGCAATCACTCCTGATAAAATATCGAAACAATCCATTGTACTGTCAAAAGAATTTTGTAAAGCCAGAAGATCTTAAAGAAAAATAAGAAAAATTTATATAAATTTAATTGTAAAGAAGCTTCGCGAATAAATTACCTAGAATTATCTACACTAAAATAGTTGTGACAAAGTGGCTTTCTCTGACTCTCTAATTCTTTTTTCTGTCATTCCTTTACTTTTTGAATTATTTTAACATTTTCTCTTTTAAAAAAGTTTCTTTTTAATATTTTTAATAGGAATGGCTAAAGATCCATTTAAATGGGAAGAGGCTTATACGGATGGTTTCTTTAATTTTTACTTTTATTTAATTCTATATTTTAAAGATATTTGTATTCAATCTGCACTTCAAGAAGATGAACATGGTTCTATGGAAAATGCTATTCGACGTATTATTTCTGAAGAAAAGAGGCTCAGGAGGAATGAGGGAAGGCCACCTAGAATACGCCTTGGAATGGTTTATTTTAATTTGAAGCTTTATTTTTCATTTTTTTACCAAAATTCTGGGGTGTTTTTCTTTTTATTTTTTACACAAAATTATCTATTTAATTTAAAGATGAGGCATGTATTCATTGGCATTGATCTTTCGACTTGTATTCTCTCAAAAGATGTTGAACCTAACAGATTAAGAGTTGTTAGGGAATGTTTTTTAAATTTTATAAACAAATTTTTTGAACTCAATCCTCTTTCTGCTGTATGTTCTTTTTCTTCTTTTAATTAAATTATATTTAATAGATGGGTCTAATACTTGGACGTGATAAAAAGGCTGAATATTCTTGTGGATTTTCAAGCTAATTTTATTCTTTAAAAAACAGAATTAATTCTAATAATTTAAAGGTAGTATTCAAAAATTAACTGAAGCATTCAATTCACTCAGCGAAGCTTCTTGTGGTGGAACAGAATTTTCTTTGTATTCAATGCTTGAACGTGCACTTAATCATTTTAGGTTTTTTAATGTTCTTTGCATTTAATTATGCCTTCAAAAGTTAGCTTTTTGTTTTGTCCGCAATTATTAATATAATGGTTTTCCACTGATTTATGGTAGATATATATTCTCTTTCCTTAATAGAGAATAGAAACTTGAAACAGAAGATTTATTGAATAATAATTGCGAACAGAATTTTCTAACTTTTGGACCTTTTAATTAAAAACTAATATTTTTTTTAATCTTATTCTAAAGAAATGTGCCTGCACATACAAGTAAAGAATGTATATTTATTGTTTCAAGTTTAAGTACAACAGATGCTTCTAGTTTAAAACAGATTTATGAGGTTATTTCTTTAAATTTCTTTATTTATTTTTAGCAACTCAAAATGCAATCTGTTCGTTGTTCAATTATTTCTTTTACGGCAGAAGTTTATGCTTTTAAAAAGCTTTGTGTTACTACACAAGGTTTTTTTTATTTATTTTTAATTAATTTATTTATTTTTAGGCAAATATGGAGTAGCTTTAGATAGGGAACATTTTGACCTTTTACTTACCGAACATCTTCAACCACCTCCTCTTAAACCAAAACAAGGACATCAAGATAGTATTGTAAAAATGGGATTTCCTTTGAAAAAAGCTAAAACTTTTCCTTCCTTTTGTGCTTGGTATAATTTTTAATTTCTTTGGGTTTTGGCACTTCCTTTTTGACAATTAAAGTCCGCAATTTTATTTTCATATCTTCCTTTTCGTTTTTTAAGCTGTCAAAAGCATGTTAATTGTAGGTTCAAAAAGAAATAATAAAGCTTTTATTTACCGACAAAATTTGCGGACTTTTGAACGCATAACTGAAAATACCCCTTTCTTAATAAATTTTAAAATTTCTTTAAGTCATGAATTGTCTGGTAATACAGATTCTTCAGACCCTTCTAGAGTATTCTTTATTTATTTAATTTATTTAATTCTATTTATTTTTTAAAGCAAAATGATTATTCATTTGTATGCCCACAATGTGGGTCTCATTATTGTCAAACTCCTACAACTTGTGTTGTTTGTGGTTTGTTTTTAATTATAAAGAATTTTAATTTAATTATTTCCAAGGTCTTCTACTACTAACCGCTCCTCAATTAGCGCGTGCACATCAACATTTGGAACCTTTATCTTCCTTTGAGGAAATAACTCCTGTTGAAGGGTTTTTTTTTTATTTTGAATTTTTAAATTTTTCTCGTTGTCAGTTCAATCTGTTTTTCCTGTGATGAACAATTCCTGTCTTCAACAAAAGCTTATTTATGTAGAAATTGTAAAGTACAATTTTGTATAGAATGTGATATTCTTTTACATGAATCTTTACAAGTTTGTCCTTCTTGTGGTTGAATAAATTTATTTAATTTTTATTTAATTTTTTTATTTTATTTTTTTCTTTTATTTTTTTTTCTTTTAATTGGTTTAATCCAAAAAAATATTTTTATTTTATTTTTTCTTTAGAATTTAATTTTTATTTAATAAAATTTTAATTAAATAAAATATGACAAGTAGTGGTGCTCTTGTTTCTCGTTTGGTTAAACCCGTAATTTCTCAAGATTTAACTGAGGCAAGGACTAATGTTCTCAAAATGTATAAACAATTTCAACGTTTAGCACCTACACATTGGTGGGATTATCGTTAGTTTATTTTCTTTAGATTTTATTTTATTTATTTATTTTTAGAGCTTCAAGATATTCCTCTTCCTGTGTTTCGTGAAGTAATAAAAAATCAATTTATGAAAAATTCTCATTTGCAGGATGTTAGAGTAATTGACAGAAAAGTTGAAGGTTGTCTTTTTTGTATTTTTAAGTCTTCTGGTATTTGTATTTTCCAGAAAATTCTTTTTATAAAGTAAAAAATGCGTAGAAAATACACATTTTCTTTGTGTTTTACCAGAAATGATGCTTTCCGTTAAGTAATTTTAATTTTTTCAGAAGCCCGTCAACACCTAGTTGCATTAAAATTTTATTTTTATAATGAATATCATGTTCGAAATATGCTTTTTGCTGAAAATATTGAGCCCAAACCGAAGGATTTTCTTTCCAAGTTTTTGCATGGAAAAGAATAAAAATTAAATGTTTTTTATAGGATTTTATTTAAATGTATTTTGTGAATAAAAATATTTATGTATTTTGTTTTAATATTATATATTTTTCAGAATTTATTTATTTTACTTTAAAATCAGAGTATGTATTTTTAAAATCAGAATTTGTGTTTGCCTAAATCAGAATATATGTGTATTTTAAAAATTAAACTTTTTCTAAAACTTGGAATGTGTTTTTTCTAATAATGTGTTTAATAAGTTTATTTATTCAGAACAATGGAGTTTTACTTAAAGATAAAAATCAGAATAAACATACAAGTGTCGGTTTTAGAAAAGGATTAAAAATACAAACATATAAACACAAATGTGTTTTTATTAAAAATAAATAAAAATGATTGTTTAAGGCTTATTGTTAGTATTTTTGATGAACAGATTTATGCAAATAGATTATAATCTTGTGACTAATATTTAAAGAAAAGTATTTTTTACTGACCAAAACTTTATTTTAAAAATATTTTTGTTTATTCCTTCTCTTAAAAAATAATTAAAATAATTATTTAAATAAATTAAAAATAATTAATTTTAATTATTATTTTCTTTTTTAATTTTGCCAGCTAATTAAATACATTTAAAAGGATATAATTGGATAAAAACAAAAAATTAGCAACAATTAAAAATGGTAAAAAAATTATTTTTTTAAATGAACTTAACTTAAAAAATGAAAATATTTATTAAAAAATAGCAAAAGTATTTTCTTTCCCTTTTTCCTTACGTATTTTTCATGTGTTTTCTATTTTTAATATTTTCTATGAGACAGCGTTTATCTACTAAAAATACAAGAAGCGTAATAGACAAAAAAGAAAACACAAGCAATGCAAGTGAATGTTTTCTGTTAAGCTTAAAAGATGACGACAGTCTTTACGTTGGCAACAACAACGACAAGGAAAAAATAAAGTAAATAAAAAAAATTTTTTTTTTATTTTAAAATATTTAATTAATTTATTTAATTATTAAAATATAAAAAAATTAATTTTTTTCTATTTTTTAATTATCAGATATTTAAATCTCCGTTGCCTTTTAACCCATTTTTTTGACTAAAAAAATATTTAATTAAAAAAAAAATTAAAAAAATAATTTTACCAATTTTTAATAATTATATTAATTTTTTAAAAATAAATAAAATTTTTCCAATTTTTAAATTAATTTTTAAAAGCTTTAATTTCAATAATTCTTCTATTCTTTTGCTTAAACCTTCTAAAATAATTAATAATAATATTCAATTAATGACAAACATTTGGATTGATCAATCTATTAACAAGTTAATTAAATTAAATTTTAATATTTAATTTAAAAAATATTTTTTTGTCTTTGTAGAGGAGTTGCTGTAAAGGATAAAGAGTTTGCTAATGGGTAATTAATTATTTAAAAAATATTTTTTTAATTTTTAGTGGCTTTAATGAAAGATTTGAAAATGGGTAAAATTTAAAAATTTTAATTAAATTAAATTTTTAATTTTTTTAAAATTTTTTAAGTGGATTTTCACAGCCTTATTTTGAACCATTCTTTAATGGGTAATATTTGTTTTTTAGTTTATTTAATTTTAAAGAATTTTAGTGGTTTCAACAAGTTTTATAATGGGTAAATTTTAATTAATTAATTTTTAAAATTAAAAAAAAAATATTTTTTATATTTAAAGAGGTTTTGAAGCATTTTCAAAGGCATTTAAATATGATGAAAATACAAACGAAAGCAATAACGATGATTCCTTGTAAGAGTTAGAGAGGAATAAAACAGAAACCCAGATATTTTAAATTGTATTTTATAAAATAAACTTGAAACAAAAATACAAAAAATAAACTTTAAGTTTGTATTTTGTCGCTTTTGTATTTAAACTTGTGTTTTTAAGTTTCTGATTTTTGTATACTCCTTAAAACTTTTTTTTCTAAATAAAATACATGATATTCTGATTTGTGTTTTTATTTGTTAATTCTCTTATAGATTTTAGAGAATTTTAATTACAACTGTACAAACTTACCTAATTTTAATTTTTCATTAAACAAAAAAAAGTCATTTCATTTGTTAGCTCTTCAATTATTAAACTTTTTCTTCTTCTTTATGAGCTTAAAAATATTTTACAATTTATTGAATTTTTATTTTAATTTATTTTTCTTTTTAAATTTAAATTTTAAATTTATTGTTAATTTAGACGTAGAGAATGGTTAGTAATTTAAATAAAATTTACCTAATTAAAATAATAATTTTATATTTACAGTTGATGTAATTAAATTATTAAAAGATACAAATGATCCTTTTAAAGTATTAAATTTAAATAAGGATAAAGGTTTTACACATGAAGAATTAACTAATAATTATGAAACAATGAAACAATTAATAGAAACATCAGAACATGAAGATAAAGATGAAGCATTAAAAAGTTTGATTTTCTAAACGTAAACATTTTAAGTTTAAACATTTTTAGAATTAAATAAACTACGTGATCAAATAGAAGAAAAAGCTGTTGATAAAGGTAGGGAAAGAATAATAAAACTTGAAGCAGAAAAATAAACTTGAAACAAAATTAAAAAATAAACTTGAAACAAAAATAAACTTAATTTATTTTAATTAAACTTGAAGCATTTTAAGTTTAAACTTGTTTTCTCTTATTTTGCTAGAAAATGGTCCTGGAGATGCTGAGCCTGAAGAAGAAGCTTCAGAAACCGATTTAGGACCAGAACAACATTCTGATGAAGGGACTGAAAAAGAAGAAGATGCTACTAAAGAGGAAGAAGAAGGGCCTGGAAAAGAAAATTTAAAAGAAGAAAAAGAGGAAGAAGAAGGGCCTAAAGCTGAAGAAAGTGATGAAAACAAGACAACAGAGAAAGAGACAGAAGAAGAAAAAGAACCAAATTTAGAAGACAAAAAAGATGAAATAAAAGAGGAAGAAGAACATGAAGGGCCTAAGGTTAAGGAAGGTGTCTAATAAATATTTATATTTTTATTTTTAATTTAATTAAAAGGTGATAGTAAGAAGAAGAAAAATAAACCTGCAAAGAAGAAACAAGTTGGCGACAAAATGGTCGGTAAAGAAATAGAAGAGAAGAACAAAGAAAAAAAGAAAATAGAAGAAAAACAAAATAATAAAAATGAACTAATTAAACAAGACAATTCAATAGATTCTTCTTCATCTTCTGAACCTTTAGAAGAAGGCCCAGATGTGTTAAAACCTCCATCTGTTGGTTCAGAAGAATTACCTAGTGAAAAAACTGTTTCATGGCCAGACAAAGATGAAGGAGAGAGTAAAAGAAAGAGAAAGAAGCAGAGAAGGGAAGAGAAGGAAAAACAGGTTTCAAAAGAAAAAGAAGAGGAAATTAGTGAGAACATTTTTAAACTAAAAAGGAATCTAAAATTTGAAAACTAAAATTAGGGGCGTCTATTAGAATTACATTATTTAATCTTTGCTAGATCAACCATTAACTAAAGCAAAAGGAAATTCTTCTCTTTAACTCTTATTAAAAATAGATAATTTTATTAAATTAATTTAAAGACAGTTCTGAAGAGAGTGGGCCTAATTTAGAAGATGATTCTATTGAATCTGATGAATCTTCTGAACGGGGTGAGGAATATAATGAAAGAAAACCTAAAGGAAATGATGATGATTTATTACCTGGAGATACTGCAATTAATTGTAAAAAATATATTCATCGTTGCTTTATTGAAGAATATATGGACACTATGGATATGTACTGCAAAGGTTGAGAATTACAGACTCTAATGTCCTTACTCTAAATTAATTATTTTAGGTACCTGTGATCAGTTGGGTGTTTTAGATGTCGATATTGGACTTAACTGCAGAGAATTAGCATTAAATGGACTCTGTTCTGACGGAACTTGGGGTGACAAAATGGACAAGTATTGCCATCATTCGTGTACTAGTCTTATAGGAAAGAGGTGAAACAAAAAAAGAGAATGAAGGAATTTTAATTTTTAAAATGTGTTTAATTTTTAATTAAAAAATAATCTCAGACTAATAAAAAAAAAAAGATAAGGGTTAAGAAAATTCAGAATTTCTTCAACTGAAAGGCACATAAAGACTTTATTTCAAAATATAATTATTTTTAACAAAAAAGAAACCGAAAAATTCAAAGCCAAAAGATTAATTTTTGTCTCATCAACAGAACGAATATTTTGTCATCCCTCTCTTATTGTTCCATTTATTCTCTTTTCCCTCTACTTGTTAGCCCAATTAACACGTAATGGTCGTCCATTCATCTCAACTCCGTTCATTTTATCGACTGCATTCTGTGCTCCTTGCTGGTCTTGAAACTCACAGAAACCGAAACCTTTCGGACGATTGGTGTTGCGATCGAAGACAATACTGGAAAGAAAAGGAAAATAAAAATTGGTTCTTCTATGAAAAAGAACTAACCGAACATTGGTAACAACACCACATGCCGCAAACATATTGCCAATATCAGTCTCAGTAGAATTGTATGGAATGTTTCCAACTTAAATTTAAAGGTAATTAAATGATTATATTTTACAAAGAATTTTGTTTAAAGCCCCTTTTATTTTTAAAAAAATGTTCTCTCAGAGTCAAAGCCAATTACGAGGTAGCAGATCAAAATAGCCTAGTGAATGTGCGTATATCATTTGTTTAAGACAAGAGATAAATAAGTCGAAAATGAATTTATTTTTTAATGAAAGAAAGATGAGGGTTTTGTTTCAAAGATTTTCGACTCATTTAACCAAGTCAATTTCACAAAAATGGCAATTCACATACACAACATACCTTAAATATTTCTGCTGTGTGTGTGCTAAACGGGGAGATCAATCTCATCATTAGGCAATTTGCCGCCTGAATGTTTTTTTTGATATACTTTTTTGACGTTGCTGAGACAATGTCAAGCAAAGAAAATCTCTCTTTTTTTCTCTCTCTTTTTCCATCAATTTTGGCCATTTTCCTCTATTTTTCTAATAAAATTATACCCAGGTACCAAATTTCCGTTTAAATATATTTTCCCATAAATGTACTTAACAAATACCATAAACGCTAAAACCAGTAGCAGCCATTTTAGAATTGAAGTTCTATGAATGTGAGAAAAAAACGCAAATGAAACACACAAACGATATATCTAAAAAGAAAAAAGTTAAATGAAATAATATGTAAAACAAAAAAATAATTAAGGTTAAACTAAAGTTATAATTGGCAATTAAAATTTGATTAAAATAAGGTATTTCACTCATCAACGAAATGAAAATCAATGTTTGCGAAATAGTACATAAGACAGGTTAAAGGAGAAATTATTCCTTGGCAAAATATTTATTTTCAAAATACGCCAAAAATCTTTAAGTTGAATTTCACACTATTTCTCTTTCTTTTGTCTCTGTCTTATTACTCTAACGTTTATTTTAATAAAATTTGAAAATGTTTGAGAAATAGTGTATGTCAGAGAATTAAAGTCAAAAAAGAGTGTGAAAAAAGTGTTTTTGTTTGAATCATCATTTTTAGCCGTTTTTATTGTTTTATTTTTTTAATTTTAGAAAATGCCTTTAACGACTCGTTCAGTCTCTCCTGTAAATTTATCCCTCCATCGACTTCCAGAATCAGTCAACCAGGACGAACTTCAATGTATTTCAAACGGGACGTTTGCAAATTTAATAAGGCAATTAAGTTCACTTAGTCGACATGCTCAACAAATATTTTCTGAAATCCATCGTGAAGTATTAAAAATTGACCATAGAACAAATACTTTATTTCTTCGCGTAGAAAGGCTTGCACAGAAAGTTGCTCAACAATCACAGAATTCTTTGGACCAGAGTATTTTTTTAATTTAATTATTTTGAGGGGTTCTCTAGTAGTAAATTCCTTCTTTTAAAGATTTTAATTAAATTAATTTAGCCAATTTGGAAGAAGCTGCACTTCGCAAAGCTTTTAAAAGTTGTAATATAATTGACCAGCATTCTCTAAGCAGACAAACTTTGCCAACTTCTTTACAAGAGCAATATCAACAATGTGATCCTCCTCCACAATTAAATGAGTTAAATCCTTATAGAGAAGATGAGAAGGAAGCTCTTCGTTACTACACTGATCCTGGGTATTTTTTTGAACTGTGGAGACAGGAAATTCTTAAGGAATGCGGGACGTCTGGTGAAAAAATACGGACAGGTTTTTCCTTTATTTTTGACCTTTTTCATGTTCTAACATAAGGACGTTCCCCAACAAGTCCTCATCGACGTAATCGTGAGCAAAAACGGCAAAATTTTTCCCAGCAACAACAGAATGCTCTTTTAAATTTTCATTCTTCACGTTCTACCAACTATTCTCGCTTTGCACCTTCTGGGAATAATGGAAAAATGATTCAGAAAAATCATCAGCGTTCAGGACGTTTGCCGAAATCTGCTAATGAAGTTTTACATTTTCCAGTGGAATATCAGGTTTAATTTAAAGTAATTTGTTTAATAAAGTGAAAAAAGAGTGTTGAAAGATTAAAAAATATTAGTTAAAATTATTTTTTTAATTTTTAATGTTGAATAAATAATTTATTTAAGGCCCCACAAGCTTTATTAGCCGAAAGAGAAATGAGTACCAGTACATCAATGCAAGCACCCCCTGGAATGACAATGGTGGTTGGTTGTGGGGGATCAAACAATTTTGGAGGTCACATTGTTGCTTCACATGGGGGAACAAATATTAATAAAAATGTAATTGACACTTCACAGCGGTTAGTTCAAAATACGACTAATAATGTTGCTCAACCAATTGGACAACAAGGTTTTTTTAATTGGATTTAAAACAATTTTTTGTCTACTTTCAGTTTCGGTTTATCAAATTGACAATAAAATGAGTGGTTTAAATTTAACTGAAAATACATGCAATAAAGAAATTGCATTTTTGGACGATGAAGATGACGAATTACCCCCTCCTCCTACTCAAAATATGCTTGAAAATGTTAATCAAGCTGTGGTCTTTCGCCCTCCTCCAATTTTGGAAAATTCAATGGAAAATGCTTTTGACGATAAGAATGAAGAAGAATTTCCTTCACCTCCACCTCCAACTAGTCAATTTCAATACTTACCTGCTGGAGGAGGGACAGAACTTTTAACTCCTTCAGAAGGACAGAGTAACAATTTGCAAAGTGTTCCTTGTAGTAATTCGCAAGAACAGGTTTTTTTACTTTAAAAATTAAGGAAAATTTGGGTACTCGTTTGCTATGAGGAGAAAATTCTGCAAATAATAATATGTGGTTTTTCTATAAATATTCTTCTCTTTAAAGAATTTAAAAAGATTCATAATTTGAAGGGTTTAGAACTGAAGGAAATTTAATTTTTATTTTTTAGATTCTTCCAACCTTGCCTGTGCCCCCTCCGCCACCACCACCACCTCCTCCCCCTCCACCTCCCCCATCTCTTTTAAATTCTAAACAACAAGAAGGTACAAAAACGTTTGCAATTTCTGATGCAAATAGTCGAAAACCTTCAGCAACATCTGTTGATGGTCCAAAGGTTTCTTTTTCTTTTTTTCTTTTAATAGAATATTTCAATTAAGGATAATCGTTCTTTACTATTAATTCAAATCCAAGAAGGTGTAAAATTAAAAAAAGTTCAAAAACAAGAAGAACAGGCAGAGAAGCGTGCAGTGGATGACTCAACCGATGTTGCTGCTATTTTACGTAAAAGAATGGAACATTGTTTTGGAAGATCTTCTTCTGATTCTTCTTCGAATAGTTCAACAGGAGATGATAATGAATGGGAATAGAAGAGAGAGAAATAAAAAGAAACTTTATTTTTCTGGTTTTTTTTTAAATTTAAATTTTGACTTTTTTCGGTTTTTTAATTTTTCTAAAATTATTTTTAGACCTTTTGAATGGTCAGAAAAAAAGGCAGCTTTTTCCCCTTAAAAAACAATTATTTTTTACCTTAAAATGTATTTAATTAATTAATTTATTTTTTAAAATTTTCTTTATAAATTAATTTAAAAATAATTTTTTTTAATTAATTAATTGCTTTATTTTATTTATTTTTTTATTTAATTTAAATCTTAAAATAATTTTAAATTAATTTTTAAAAGAACTTAATGAATGCAGCAAAATCTACAGTTAAATTAATGACAAATTCTTTAATAGCCAAAACTTTCAAAAATGGGAAATTTCTCAATTCTTTACTACCAATACTTAGAGATGAATTAACCAAAGCATTAACAAGTGATTTGGATGAATCTTCTAAATTATTATGTCAAAATAGAATTTTCAAACTTTTTGATTATAATGTTGCTGGGGGAAAGTTTGCAAGGAGCAGTTTGGCAATGCAGACATTTATGGTTATTTCATTTAATTTAGTTACTAGTTGAGTCTCTGAATGACATTAGAGTATTAGGAGCACAAAAGGCTGCAAAGTGTGTCCTCAATTAATTAAAACGTTGAAAGATGTCCTCCCATGTCCCATTTATTTTTTAAAAATATTTAAATATTTTGCGGACAGAATTTGCGAACATTTGGACGCATAAACAGGGGAGTATCTATATGCCTTAGATCTGTCTTTAATATCTCAGACTCAACTAGTCACTTTTATAAAAATAAAATAAACACTTTATTTAGGCTCTTTCACCAGAATCAACAGAAGAACAATTAATTACAGCTGGAAAGGTTGCTTTGACACTAGAAATGGTTAATTACATTTAAGACTCTAATTAACCCTTTTTTCCTTTAAAGCTACAAACCTTTTATTTAATTGAAGATGATGTAATGGATAAAAGTCTTATAAGACGTGGAAGGCCCTGTTGGCATACTTTGGTATTTTATTTTTATTTGTTAAATTAAATATTTAGCCAGAGAATGGATTAACAGCTATTAATGATGGTCTTTTACTTGACTGTGCAATTAATAAAGTAATTCAACTTGAAATTCCTAGTCATCCCAGAAAGAATGCAATATTAAGGGACATCTCTACAGTATTATTTTTTAATTTATTAAATACAGGGGAACTTGACATTTGAGTCTCAAATATAATTTTTGTTTTACTCTCGTTTAGTCTGATGAAATTGAAGGACATTTGAGTCTCAAAATAACCTTTTCAGTACCAAATTATCTAGACTGAGACTCAAATGTTCCTTAAAAGTAAAAATTTTCTTTAGACAAAACAGAAGACAGTTATTGGACAAATGTTGGATATGACTACAAAAGACTTGACAGAATTCACTTGGCCACGATATTCATCCATTGTTAAACAAAAAACTAGGTAAAAAAGATCAACTGGACATTGATCTTTTGCATTATTACATTAAATTCCCAGACTCAAATGGTAGTTACTAAGGTCAATTGTGTCTCAATTACAAGTTTATTTTTATTATCTAACTAAAACACTACCAGACTCCAGTGACCCCTTTTTCAAAAAAGGGGGTCACTAGAGTCTGAGTTATTTATTTCCTTCAGTTATTATTCCTATTTACTCCCATTGAATATTGGAATGCATTTGGCAGACTATACAACACCTCACCAAGTAAATTTGAAGAGAATAGGCCTTGAATTAGGTTATCTCTTCCAAGCGCAAGATGATTACCTTGACTGTTTTGGAGATCCTTTAATTACAGGAAAGTCAAATTTAATGGATTTAGCTGAAGGAAAATGTACTTGGGTTTGTTAATAAAATTAATTAAATTTAATTTTATTTTTAAAAAGATTACCTGTGCTTTAATTGAAAAAATTGGTAAAAACAATTCTTCAGAATTAAATAAATTTAAAGAGAATTTTTGTACACAAGATGAACAAAAATTATCTATTGCAAGGAATATAATTATAAATCAGGGAATAGAAAATGAATGGATTGAATTTCAGGCAAAAAATAATTTTTTTAATTTTTTTCAAAATGTCAAAAAAGTCAAAATATCAAAAAATAAAATTTTATTAATTTTTAGAAGAAAAAAGTATCAGAATTGCATGAAGATATATTATCCTACCCAATTGAACCAATTCGTCAAGTATTGGAACAAACACTTTATGACATTATTGGACGACAAAAATAAAAGAAGAAAAAAAGTTTATTTAGTATATAAAGAGCATTTTTATTTGTAAAAGTGACAGAGAACGCATTCCTTTTTTTTATTATTTTTTAAATTAAATAAAAATTCTTTTATTTTTTTATTTTATAAGAGGTAAATAATTTACATTAATTTAATATTTTAATGGATATAATTATTTAATAAATTTTTTGTTTTAATTTTGTTGCTTCACACTAGAATTTGCTCTAATTCCAAAATCTTTTAATCTTTGAAGAACTGGTCTAAAATTAATAAAACTCAGACTCTAATGGACCTATTAAGACTTTAATGTGTGGACTATAATATTTGTGTTTCAAGACTCTAATGACCCTTTGATGTAAATCAGTCCAGACTCTAAAGGGTATTTAAATAATTAGTACCATACCATTAGAGTCTCAGCTTTACAATTAATTTTAATTGTTTACCTATAAACAGATTTAGATGTTGGTCTCAACATTCCGCATTCTTGTATTTCACCTTAAAAAATAAAATTTAAATAAAATTATATTTAAATTCTACCATCCAAAATCATATTACTAATTATTGCAGTTGTATACCCAACAGTACTTGCCATAGCAGAATAACCATTTTTTGGTTGTTCTCCATAAGCAACCAAATTTATACGATGATATTCCTATTTTTTAAAATATTTTGAGACTCTAATGTCCATAGATATAAATTAAGGTCCACTAGAGTTTCACATAAACAAATAGTCTCAGTTTATTTAAAGGGGTATATTAGAGTCTCAGTCATTGGTAAACTCCTATCAGTGAGACTCAAGTGTCCAAAATTGGGAAAAATTGTCTTACTAGAACGCCAGATGGGAGTTGGGCAACAATATCATGATTTAAAATGACCAAATCTTTTTCACCTTAAAAATAATTTTAATTAAAAAATTAAAAAAAGTCTTTACCAGGAGCATAAGCTAAAGCTTTAGATAAATGAGGTACCTTAAAATTAAATATTTAATTAATTTAAATTAAAAAATAACAAACAAGTGTATCAAGAGGAGTTGTATGTCTTTCTGGTTTAGCATCAGAAAACTTAAAATTTAATAGAAATAAAATTAATGGACATTAAAGTCTCAGAAAATAAAAGTCTTTTTTTCATCTCTACCGTACCCCGAAATTATCCTTTAATTAAAATCTGCGTTTTAAAACTACAGATATTCTGAGACTCTAATATACCGTTAATTATAATATTCCGTCTTTTCTTCAAATAAATAAGCACTTACAACTCCAATCTGTTCTAATCCATTTAATTCATTTCTTCCTCTCTCCTCCCCTCCCAAACAATCCAAAGCAATATTTTTTAAGGAGTCAGGGAATATATCAATTTGTTGATTTAATAAGTAAGCTGTTATTTGCTTCCAACTTAAATCTGGGCCTTCACTTGGATCAAGGAAATCTTTCTTTTCTGTTGATAAATAACCTAGTTGTTTTAATGCTTTTACTGACTCTACAAATCCCTGAAAAAATTAATTATTTTTTGAAAAAGGGACATTAGAGTCTAAAGTAGATATTTGAGTCTAGAGCTAAATAATGTCCTTACAATTAGAATTCTTATATTTTAGTACATTTATAGAAAGGAAATACTCCATAATTGGACAGTTAAGTCTTTAAAATCTCCAAATTATCCCTCGTACCTTATAACGCAGAGTTCCCCTCAAAAGCGTTTTGCATTCCCCCTGCACTCCATAAATTTCAGCATATTTAGTAGAATCTCTATTTGCGTATCCAATAAGATTAAAACCCTAAAATTAAATTAACCTTTAATTTAAATAAAACAAACAGGCATAAAATCAATGTCAAAAAGGTCTTCAAAAACTTCTCCATTACTGCCTAATTCAACAACATTTCCATTCATTAAATATTTTGCTGGACTAGTTAATGCCTTTATTAATTAAATTTTATTTTAATTTAATTAATTAAACCATTAATACACCCTTTGGACTCCAAGAGAATTTATAACGCAAAGCATTGTCAGAGGCCTCAGGGGCTGGAAGTCCACCGGCAAAGCTTACAAAGGAAAGGACCTGTTTTAATATATTTAGTTAAAACCTTTTTCTTTCTTTTATTAACACTCTTAACCTTTCCACCATAAGCATGTACTTGATCTATGCATTGCATTGCTAGCATATGGTCTATTCCAGGGTCTAATCCACTTTCATTCATTACTGTAATCCCTGCTGCTTTACATCTTTAAACAAGAATTTAAAAACTTTGTTTAATTCTTTAAACACTTACGAATCATTCATAGCTTGTAATTCAGGAGTAATGTAACTACTAGTGACCATATTTGTATTATTTTTAATACACATACGTACAATTTGGGGGTGTAGGGTATATGGAAGGAGAGAAATACAAAGCTCATTTCTGCTGAAAAAAATTTCTTTTAGTGTTAAAAAAATTTTTTAATTATCTCTTTTTATTTTTTATTTAAAAAAATTAAAGAAAAAAGTCTTGGGAGTCGAGCGGATTCGAACCTGCACCCCCAACGTCTACGTCACCACTTAACCAAAATTATTAATTTTTTACTTTTTCTGTATCAATTAATTTAAAATTTTTTTAGACAAAAATAACATACCAAATAAGTTCATTAACACGTTCACTTTCTTTGTGTATATCCACAATAACTGTTTCAATATTATCCCCCAAAGAAGAATGTCTTTGGACAGTACGGGAGGAGTCAACCACAGTTAGGGCAACATGTGGAAGGGAAGCAAAATATTTTGCTACTGGATCAGAGACCTTTAAATTAAAATTATAGAATGTTGGTTTAACTATAATTTACCATGCCAGCTCCGAGGAGTAAAACATGTCTAGTTGTTGGAGTCATTGCACGAGATTTGTGGGCAGAACGTCTTCTTTAAATTAAAAAAATTATTTTTAATTAATTAATTCATTTAAAAAAAAAATCAATTTCATTTTTTATTTTTAACATTCTTATCTTTTTTAATGATTGAAAATGGGTGGAAAATAATTTTATTTTAGTGTTCTTCGCCCTCATTATCCTGCGCCGAAATAACCAAAAATCATAAAGAAAACAAAAAAAGCTTGTCTAAAAAAGAGTGGAGTTATTTTGGCGCAGACTTCTCCTGTTGAAAATGTGTTCTCTGTAAACTTTACCTTCCCTTTCCCTACATAAAATAAAAAATTCCTCTTCCCCTCTACCTTTGTTCATTTCTAAGTTCTTCAATATATTTATAATTAGGAGTCAATTCCCCATCTGTTGTAATTATTGCACGCTTTACTTCTTCAGAACATTGTAAAGAATTGAACGGTTGATCTGTTGAACAGTTTAACTTAGAAAATACTTGTATATTTTATTTTAATTATAGCTTCCCAACCAGATCCATTACATAAGGCAAAAGAAGAGAACCAAATTGTTCACTAGCTTCTACTGGTAATTGTGCTGGCATATTATCTATTGAACAAATTAAACAGCCTGAAGGGGCATCAAAACTAAATTTTAAAATTTTTAGATATTGTGAAATACTCTAATTACCTGTCAGTTGATTGATTAAGGTCAGCATCGTAAACAGTAAAAGGTTTATCAATAGTTGTGCATTCAGTCATAAATTCAATAGAACCACCAGGGTCAGCAGAGATATCACAAATAGCCATTAATCTGTGTGGGAGTGAAGGACAGCCTGGCACTTCCAAACTTTTGTTTACTCTTGGTGTTAATAATACTTTTGCATCCGGAATTGTAAGCAGTCTTGGTGTATTTACACCCCAAAAGACACAATTTAGAATTACTGTAGCATATGGTGCAATCTATAAAAATTGGTAGAGTTGACCATTTTGTCAAAAATACCCCTTTTGACATTTTGTTAAAAAATAGCTTTTTGACCATTTTGTCAAAATTACCCTTTTTACCATTTTGTCAAAACATTATATTAATTAAACTTTGTCTCTATAAAATAAACTTACTTCACTAGCAAACTTGGAAACATAAAGTTCAGGTTGTTTTTCAAATTCTTCTCTCTTATAAATTCCTCCCCCCTTTCTAATCATGTGGTCAGCACGGGAAACAACACAACCATAAACTTTGTTTAATTCTAAAAAACTTTCAATTTTTATTATTTAATTTTCTTTACGTCCTTTCTTAGCTACTTGAGGTAAAGTACTTGCATCAACAAATTCATGAGGAAAATGTCTAAAAAGTTCTAAGGCTCCTTTTGACACATTTCCTGTTCCAGTAAAGACTTGATGAAATTAAATTTAAATATTAAAGAAAGTAATAAAAACCAAAAATTAAAGGCCCAATAGATCTAGGCATTCTATTCAATGCTATTTCATAACCACAATCACGAACTGCATTAATTGCCATATGGCTATAAAATGGGGAAAAAAGAATGAAAGAAAGAGTTAATTAAATTACCTATCACTGTAGTTATGTGCCAAACTTTAAATAAAATAATTTAATTATTGAGACTCTAATGTTCATATTTGAACCTTTTTACTAAAAGAAAGAAAAGACTTACGCAATGTGAATAAAAGGTGTGTGATGTCCTAAAGCTAAAAGTCTGAGTCCCAGTCCATGTAAAATATCAATAAATCCAGTATATCCTGCCCATTTACCAAAATATACAAGACGTCTATCCTCTACATCAGTCATTTTTTCAAAATCTATTAATCTAATTTTCCTAGCCAAGATACTATCCAACATTTCCATATTGTCAGGTTGTGCTTTTATTGTATGGGAAAAGAAGGCATAAGTTTTGTTTGGAATTAAATCCTCAACAGGGACTTGTTTAACTGAAACAATTAATTGAGCTTGGGTAAGGTCTTCTTGAACAGTTGCGCTTAGAAAAGAAAAATAAGTTTTAATTAAATAGAGAATCAGAAAATAAACTTTAAATCAGAATAAACTTTAAGTCAGAATAATAAACTTAAACTATTAAAAGAAAATAAACTCTAAATCAGAAAATAAACTTACCCTGCTACAATATAATCCTGTATTGGAAAAGCTCTTCTATTTGAAGGTTGAATAATTACGCGAACACCATTTTTTGTTAAAACTTTAACATGATTTGGGGTTAAAGGGACTCTTCTCTAACAATAATTAAATATTTTAATTAAAATAAAAAAAGGAGTTATTAACCTCCCAAGCATTAATAGTTTCTCTACGAATTCCAACTGTTGGTAAACCCCTTCCCAAATATGAAGAATAATTTTGTGGACGAAATGAAGAAGAAGGGGAAATATAATCTCGATTAATTTTTATTGTAGAAAAATATTTGTAAAAAATATTTCTAGATGTAGAAAGTAAAAATAATGGAAGAAAGGTTGGTTTAGTTAAGGACATTATACTGAGAGAATTATCCTTAAATAAAATTAATAAATTAAATTAAATGTTTTGGACTTTACTATTAAAAATAAAATTTAATTAAATTAATTCTTTTTTTATTTATTTTTATTTAAATCAAATAAGAGAGTTTAATAGATTGCCTGTTTAAAAAGGGTTTAGTATATAATAAATAATAATTAAAACAATTTCATTTGTATGATGCAATAAATAGAAATGATATATATTAAAATTATTTTTTACTTTTAATTAATTTACTTTTTTGGTTCATTTTTTATAAAATTAAAAAGATCAACATGTGTATAAAAACATATGATTGTTGATACAAATAAATATATAAAGAGAAAATGTTTAAAATAATTTTTTTATTATTTGAACTTGAAATCAGAATATTAATTACAATAAAGTTTACAAATTCTGATTTCAAGTTTATTTATTTGAATTATTTGAGTTATTAACTAATATTTTATTAATAAAATATAAAAATTTTTGTTTCTAAAAATCTATTTTTCCTTTTCTTATCAAAAAGGAATTTTTTAAAATAATTTTATCAAAACAAAAAATATCAAAAAAAAAAAAATAATCAGCACATGGCTAAAAACTAAACGAGACTAATGACAAAACGTGAGAAAAAGTAATTAACACGTGAACCAACAAATTGAAGAAATGGTTGACGATTAATTATTTTTATTAATATAAAAAACCGCATGGCTACCTTGTATGGTAGAGTGGTGTGTTTGTTTAAAAAATAATAGTAGTAGTAAATGTCGTCAGTAAATAAAAATGATAAAACAAGCTATGTACAATTAAAACAACGTGATAATATTAATTTTTTAATAGTAAAATTTTGATGGACCTTAAAAAGTTTAAAATATAAAATAAATTTTTAAAACTTTATTATCTAATTAAATTTTTAAAATAGAGTTTAATATTTATGTTTGAATAAGAATTGCTTATTTATATATAAATGGGTTCGAACCTAACACCTATCAGGAGAGTTTCCAAAATACGTCCAACTAAACCAAAGTTGCCACCAAGTTTTAAGTTTATTTATAGATACTAAATTCAACTTTATTTAATTAAGTTACTTGTTTTGAAATTTGCTTCAAGTTTATTTAAAGTTTAGACTTAAAATAATCTTTTTTACAAATTAAGCGAAAAAGAGCTTACAAAATATCCATAGAAGCACAAAACCCATTTTATCAAAAGAATATTTATTATTTTATTTATCAACTTGTCTAACAGTAATGTTTATTCTACAATTATTTGCATATTCTAAAACTTCTTTTTCTTTAATCATTTGAGTATATTCTTCACTAAATGGTTCATTCCCTTCCAGAATTCTTGGAACTGAATGATAAACTAAACGTTGTTCTCCACTCATAATTAAAATATCTCCAGAACGAAGAAGTAAAGCATCAACTGGATCGTTAAGAGAAGTACCTCCAGTAAGGTAAATTGCTGGCTGTCCAAGAGATATAGAGACGAGTGGATGAGTTAAATCTCTCTCAGATCTAGACTTTTTTAAAGTGAATAATTGAGTATAAAATATTAAAGAACTTAAAGTCCAACAGATTAAAGGGCCAAGATCCTAAGAAAAATTAAATAAATAACCTGTCAACGTGCGGAGAAAGATACGACTTTTCTGGATAAAAGTTGACAATAGCAGCATCAGGAGAAAAATCATTTAATCCAATACCTTAAAGAAAAGTAAAAAGAAATAAAAAAAAAGCATACTATAAACAACTAAACGACTCAATTTAACCATTTCAATAGGTAAAGGTTGCCTAACCAAATTAGAATATTCTTTAGTATCCCAATTATAGTCATTTCCCATTGTTACCCATCGAAGCTTCTTTGAGTAATTTTTGAAGACATTTGGTCCATTATAAGGGTTGTTATTTTGAATCATTAAATTTGTAATATTTGGAGGTTCTGAATATTCTAATAAACAACGCTTCATCCAGCAAAGTTGTTCCGCAACAGTTAAAACACCTCCAATTATAAATAAACCTGGCCTTTAAATTACAAGTAAAATCATTTTTAAAATAATTAAATTTCGTAGCTTCTATTTTGAGATAAATCTTTTTTTATAATTTCTGGGTAAAGTTCAAGGGGGAGAAAAATATAAACGAAAAGATCTTGATAAATTCGCTACTCAAAGGTACGAAAAATATTTAAAAAGAAAAGTATTTAACCGTTCAGAAACTATAGAAGCTATAATTTAGTCTCTCATCTACTCAAATAATTCATACCGATGCCGAAATGTAGTGAGAGTCCATTGTTGTATTGGTCTGAAATAAAGTGTAAATAATAATATAAAAATTAAAAAATAAACCTCAACCCAGTAATTCCATTAAATATCTTCTCAACAGCAATTAAACGTTTTTCAGAAACATAATTTAATTTTAAATCGAGCAATTCACAACATTTGTGTGGATCAATAACAGCGGAAAAATCTAAGAGACGATCACGTCTTTTGTAAAATTTAAATTGTTTTTTAAATTCTGAATATGAATCCGAAGAATCCCCTGTAGAAATGTCCTGATACACTGGAAATAAAAATTTTTGAAAAATAAAAGCCTTACTTGTCACAAGCAAGTGTAGAACGAGAATACTAACAATAATAGAAAATTTTTGATGTAGGAGGAAAAGGAATGGATGAGTAGAAAGAGTTATGCCAATAAATCCATTGGGTGCTCGTTTCTAATAGCAAAAAATCGATTTTTTAGAAAAATAAGGGTAAATTAGGTTTTGATATAGACCAAAATTAGATTAGAAACATATCAACAATTTATTAATTTAAACCAATCAAATACATTTAATCATCAATGCGATTGATCATATGCTGAATCTCCGTCATTGTATATTGGAGCAATGAATGGCCAACATCATTTCTTGTAACGAAGTCAACATCGGATATGCCCAACATTAAATTCATAATTTGTTGAACATAACTGCATAATTGACATCCAATAAAATTCTTCTTAAAAATGTTCAATAAAGTAACTCATATCAACTACTAATAAACAAAATTTTAATAATATAGCCATGTCCAAGAATTAAAAAAATAAAACCCGACATACCCTTGTTTTTTTGTCATTTGCTGAACGCGTTCGCTCGAGTTCATTAAAATGAGCATTAATTGCCGTAAATGAAGCCTTAAAATCTTCAGAAACATTTGAGAATTTATAAGAGAGTGACTGGAGTCCTAAAGTGATCATCAATAATTTAAAAATGTTATTAAAATTTAATACCCGAATGGATACCGAAGACAATTTTATAAACAGGCGGAAAATTTTCTTTTTTCACGGATCCGAGCCGACCTTTGAGGCGTTAAATTTTTTAAACCATTTTGGATCAACAAATTGAACTAAAATTAAATCAAAAATACAAATTCATTAAACATAAAATATTAAGGACTTACATTAGTGCCTCAAAGATCATTTGTAAGTAATGTTAGGTTATTTATTCGCGAGCATATATTCTTGTATGAAATTGGTTATTTTTCTTTATTTTCTTTAAAGCCTCATATTTATTAAAATATTTCTAGAAATTCTTTAAAAAACAGAGATGGGATCAACTTCAGAATCATGGAAAAAAGCTTCAGATTCATTCACTTCAATGAATATTCAAAAATATTTAAATATTGATGAACGTCAATTAAGGATATTTGAGACACCTGAGGGAATTTTGTTTAATCAGGAAGTAATAGAAAAGTTTGTTTTATTTTTAAATAAATTTCTTTAAAATAGAATGTTTTTTAGAAATGCTGATATTGTCGAAATTCCTAAAAATGTTAAAAGAGATTATTCTTTTGCATCATATAAAGACCAATTGGCAGATTTACAGCTTAGAAAAGAAATTGCTGAAAAAAATAGAAAAGCTGGTATTTTAACTGATAAACAGAAGAAAGCTGTTGAGCTGGAACTTAAAAGTGAAGGGGTATTTTTCATATTTTGTTTTATTTTTTAAAATTTTAAATTTGAGGAAATTCGCTATTCTCTTAAACAATTACACGATTCTTTTGAAGGAAAAGTTAAATTACTTTTTATTGCTTGCAAGAAAGAACCTAAGGTTTCTATTCTTTTTTTGTTAAACATTAGTCTGTGTAGGGGCCATTGGGTTTGCCAATACTTATAATTAAAGTCCGAAGGCCAGGCATCTTTGTGCATCTTCTTTCCTACCATTATTAAAAGTTAATTTTTCTTTTAATTTTCAGAGTGCCTTTGACCATCTAAACCTATTTTATGATTTTATTGTTCCTCTAATCAAGTCACCTTTAGTTGCTAAAGTTGCTGTCAGAGGATATTTATCTTATCGAGATGCTATTTTTGAAATTACTTCTGATGATCTTTGTATTTATTTTTTTTATTAGTTTTAAACCTTTAAGTTAAAGTGTTGGAAACAATTTCCAGACTTTTTAAAATAAATTTCTAATTTTTAGACAAATTAATTTCTCATGCAACACTACGTGCATTAGATTCAAAATTTCTAATGGATCATTGGTGTGAAATTTCAATGGAAGAACAAATTCGTCAATCATTTCATTTACTATCTTCTGCATGTTTTTTATATTCTAATTTATTTGAAGAAGAAGAAATTGATGAAAATGAGGAAGAAGAAGAAGAAATGGAATGTAAAATAAATGCTGCTAAATTGGCCTTTTTGTTACCTTTTTTTGAACAATTTTTTAAAAATTGTCCGGACAAGTTTGACGTTGATTTGAGAATTAGAGTTGCAAAGTTTTTACAAAGTGCTTTAAATTCTAAATTTATTAAGGTTTTTTTTAATTTTTCTATAAATATTTAATACTATAATTAATTAATTAAAAAATGTTTTTTTTCTTTTAGTCTGAAGAAGTATCTTCAATGCCACTTTTAAGACTTGGTTCTCTTCTTGTTGACTGTGTATGTTTAGATCAATCAATTGAATATGTTAATGAATTAAAATTAACCTTAAATCAATTTTTGGAGTTGCTAAATAATAACAGATTATTTATAGACACTAAAGACGAGAAGATTATTAATTTCTTTAAAAATATTTTGACACATTTATTTGATGAAAATGCATTGAAACGCATTGCTATTTTAAAGGTTTATTTATTTTTTTTTAAACATTAGAATGACAATTTGTCCTTTAATTAGTCATTTTCTTTTAAATTAATAGCTACACAAAATTAAAATTAAAAAAAAATTTTTTTTTATTTAAAGTCAATTTGTCTAATCTCTCCACTTTTAAAAATTACTATTGAAAATAATAAAGAATTGTCTCAACAATTTTTGATTGATATTTATTTGTCTAAACATGATGAAAATGTAGAGTTTTCAAATATTGCTTCTAAATGTTGGGAGAATTTAAATTTTGAAATTAATTCAACATTTTATAAAATAATATTAAATTATTTGTTTAATGAATCTTTTCTGAAGAGAGAAGATTCTGGTAAAGCAATACAAACTTTGGCTAATAAATTTCCCTGTGAAGTTGATGAAATGATTAAACAGATGGGATTGCTCTATAGACAATTTATTAAGGTTTTTTTTTGTATTTTCTTTTCTTTAAGGTTTAAGGAATAACACAGATAATTCTGATGTTAAAAAATAAAACTTTTTTTAAAAAAATACAAAAAATTCTGATTTATGAAAATAAACTTGAATGTGAGAAATTACCTAAAATTCTGATTTTAATAAAGAAAATGCAACCTTTTTACGGGAAAAAACACAAAATATTCTGATTTTGCATTTTCTGTATTTTCTTTTTAAATTTTTATATTCTTAGTTTCAACCTGCTCAATTTGATTCTGTTGGCCGCAAAGTAAAAGATGAATATGATCCTTCCGAGCAGAGGGAAGGAATTGCAAAAGGTTTTTCTTCTTTAGATTTATTATAATTTCTTCTATTTATTAAAAGGTCTTTTTTTAATAACTGATTCACTTTCTTCACCTCAACAAATTATGTTACTTTTACATTTAATTGTTCCCGATGGTTTAAATGACAGGGCTGAATCTTGTAAAATTTTGATGAGAAAAGCTGCAGTTAAAGCAATTCAAAAGGTTTATTTTAATTAGTCTTTTTAATTAAAATTTGTTGTTAGCATGGTTCTGAAATGGTTGACACACTTTTCCCTTTTATTGAAGAGGAACTTAATAAATTAACTAAAGAGGCAAAAAATGATAATTTACGTCAGGGATTAGTTGTATTAATTGGAACTTTGGCCCAATATTTGAAAGATGATAATGCAAAAGTTAGAAAAATTGTTGCAAGGCTTATCGAAGCACTTTCAACTCCTTCTCAACAGGTTTTATTTTTTAATTATTTTGCCTCTTTAAATTAAGTTTACCGATTGATCTTGAGAGCAACACACTTATTTAACTAATTTTAGGTCCAAGAATCTGTTGCAGGTTGTTTACCAGCACTTATTCCTTTCTTAAAAGATGATTCTCGTGTGCTTATTGAAAACATGTTTGTGTTACTTACCAGTGCAGAAACTTATGGAGAAAGAAGAGGAGCCGCATATGGAATTGCTAGTCTAATAAAAGGCCTTGGAGTAGCTTCAATTAAGCAGATGAACATAAATTCAAGACTAAAAGAAATGCTTTCACAAAAACAAAAACCTTTATTTAGAGAGGGTGCACTCCTTTGTATTGAACTTCTTTGCAGGTTTTTCTTCTTAACTTTTGGGGAAATAATTAATTTAAATTTTGTTTTAAGCACTGTTGGAAAACTGTTTGAACCCTATCTTGTTCATTTACTTCCTGATCTCCTCACAGCGTTTGGAGACAATTCGGAAGCTGTTAGGAGAACTGCAGATGACACAGCTAAAGCCATGATGTTTTTTTCTTTTTTGTTTATTTTTTTTTAATTTAATTTTAGGCGTTCTCTTTCTGCCCATGGAGTTAAATTATTATTGCCTTCATTGCTTAAAGGGTTGGATGACGATTCTTGGAGGACAAAATGTGCATCTGCTGAGCTTTTAGGTTTCTCTTTTCCTTTGAAGATATTCTAAATATTTTTAAAGGTTCAATGTCTTATTGCGCTCCTCGACAGCTTTCTACTTCTCTTCCTTCAATTGTTCCCAAATTGTGCGAGGCATTGACTGATACGCATGGAAAGGTTCAAAAGACGAGTGAACGTGCACTTAAACAGATTGCACAAGTTATACAGGTTTGAATGATTATTTAGTCTCTCCATTTATTTAATTTTACCTCCCTTTAATTCCCTTAAGAACCCAGAATGTTTGGCTATAAGTCCTCATCTTATTCAAGCATTGGTTGATCCACCAGGGAAAACTTCCTCTTGTTTACAAACAATAGTAAATAATAAATTTGTTCATTATATTGACTCTCCTTCTCTTGCATTAATGATGCCTATTATTTACAGGTTTATTTTAACTAATAATTCTAATAAAAACAATTAAGCTAAATTATTACCTTATATTATACTATGGAGAATATTTAATTTATTTTAAACTTACAATTAATAATTCAAACAATTTTAATAAATTAAAATTTTTTCGGCAAAGTAAATAAAATAAGCGCTATTTTTAAATATTTATAATAAAGATAATTTAACTAAATAATATTTAATTAAAACATTTAGAGCTCTAGCAGATCGAAATACTGAAGCTAGAAGAATGGCAGCACAAGTTTTGTCTAATATATATTCTTTAGTTGATAATAAAGATATGGAACCTTATCTTGATTCATTACTTCCTGGATTAAAAAAGGCTTTGTCTGATCCTGTACCTGAAGTTAGAACGGTTTGTTTTTTAAAAAACTTTATTTATTTATTTATTTTTTAATTCTTTATAGTATTGAAGTCTATTTTGTGTAAAGGAGTTTACTTTAAAGTTTAACACTCTCTAAAGATTACCCATTTATCAACTATTCTAATTGTAGGCTCTATAATAAACACAAAATAAATAAATTTTTTTAATTGTATTGATCCTCAAGATTGACTTTTTTTTTAATTCTTTCAATTCTCTTCAACAATTTTTTTAGGTTGCTGCAAAAGCAATGGGTGCAATTGTTCAATATTCAGCGCCTGCTACTTCCGAGAAAATTCAAGTGTTCTTTCAACTTTTCTTCTTTTTAATTTCTAATTTTTAAAGGCAGATATAATGCCTTGGCTTAAAGAAAACTTAGTTTCTGAGTCTTCTTCTGTTGATAGACAGGGAGCTGCTCAAGGACTTTCTGAAATAATTGCTGCAATTGGAGGAGACTTTTTGGAACAAAACTTGCCTGGTGTAATAAAAATAACTGAGTCTTCAACTACAGAGCCTTATATAAGAGATGGTTATATTCTTCTATATATTTATTTACCTATTGCATTGGGTGAACGTTTTGCTCCTTTTATTGGAAAAATAATTCCCTCTATTTTACAGGTTTCTTTTTCTCTTCTTTTAATTTAATTAATTAAATTAAAAAAGGCATTAGCTGATGAAACAGAATATTTACGTGAATCAGCTTTACGTGCAGGAAATAGATTAATTACAGTCTATTCCAACCATGCAAGGAAACTTTTACTTCCTCAACTTCAAGCAGCTCTTATTTATCAAAATTGGCGTATAAGACAGGCTTCAGTTAAATTAATTGGAGATTTTCTTTTTAATATATCAGGTTTTTTAATTTAATTTAGAGAAAATATTTAATTATAAGTTTAGGTGTTAGTGGTAAAATGACATCTGAAACAGCTGGGGAAGATGATACAATGGGATCTGAAGCAGTTAATAAAGCAATTGTTCGTTGTATTGGTCAACGTTCTAGAGGTTATATTGGTTTAATTTATTTAAAAATATTTAATGTTTAAGATGAACTTTTGGCTGGTATTTATCTTGTAAGATATGATGTTGCTTTAGCTGTTAGACAAGTTGCTTCACACGTTTGGAAGGTTAACTGATTTTTAAAAAATAAATTATTTCTTCTATTTAATTAATAAAAATTCTATTTATATAGAAAATAAATGATTAGATTTTACTTACCTTTCTATTTATTTAAAGGTTGTAGTTTCAAATACTCCTCGAACTTTAAAAGATATAATGCGCCCACTGTTCGAACTTCTGCTTCATTGTCTTTCAAGTTCAATAGAAGATCAACAACAAATGTCTGTTCGTTGTTTGTCTGAAATTGTTAAGAAAATGGGTGAACGTGTTTTGGCTGTTATTTTACCTATTTTGGAAGATAGATTAAAAAATGGGGGTTCAGATGACCGTCGTGGAGTAGCTTTGGCATTGGGGGAAATTCTCAGTAATACTCATAGGTTTTTTTAAAATATTTTAGATTAAATTTTGAATTTATTTTTAAGGGAAATTATTGACACTTATTCAAATAATTTTATTAATTCAATACGCACATGTTTATCAGACAGCGACAAGTCTGTTCGTGAAGCTGCTAGCAAAACTTTTAATGTTTTCTATGCAATGGTACTTTAAATTTATTTATCTTATTAATGAAAATACAAAAAGGTTTTTTTTGCAATAATTCTGGTTTTTTGTATTTTACAAAATTCTGATTTTTTTGTATTTTATACATAAATTCTGGTTTTTGTATTTCCTTAAACTTTATAGCAAACAAGCAATTATTGTGTTGACAAAATTGTTGTTCCATTATTAGAACAATTTAATCAGAATAATAATCAAACATATATATTAGACGGTCTATGTTCTATTATGTCAGGAAATCATCATTATGGAAGACAATTATTTCAAGCAATTTTACCTAAACTTTCTAAACCTCCAATTAATTCTTTAGCAATTTGTAGACTAGCATTGTGTACTGATGGTTTAAAAAGGAATATGAGAGAAGTTATGACTACTTTATTAAACGATAAATTAAATATTACTATTGAAGAGGTTTCTTTTATTTAAATTTTAATTAATTTTTAAAATTTACTTCAGCATGTACAAAATTGTATTCCTGTTCTTTTCTCTGTAGAAGAAGAAGAAGATATTAGGGGAATGCTCTCTTTTCTATTAAAAAGTATTTCTAATCAAAAGAATGCATTGACTGCAGCTACTTTATTGAAGGAATATGTTGAGAATAATGAGGTTATTTTTTAAATTAATTATTAAATAAATAAATAAATTTCTTCTTTAATTTAATTAATATTTTAAAGGATGGTTTCTCTCCAGAACAATTAGATTTTCTCATCTCCGGTTTTATTTCCTTATATAAACAACAAGATTCTGATGTTATTTCACTCGTTATTGAAACATTTAATTCTCTGAATAAGAAATTAACTACTTTAGAATATATTGAATTAGTTTTAGTACTAAAAAGAGCTTTAAAAAATTTAAAATTGGAAATTAAAAATTCAAAACAAGAAGAAGAAAAGGAAGGGAAGGTTTTATTGGCACCCATTCTTTGCCTTCCAAAGGGTTGGAAACCAATATTAATTATTTTACGTGAAGGGATATTAACTGGAAGTATTGAAATTAAAGAGGTTTTTAATTTAATTAATTTAAAATTAATTTAATTAAAATTAAAAAAAAGGTTGCTGCCAATTGCTTTGCCCAAGCAATTTGTTTAAGTAATACAGAGGGTCTAAAGCCCCATGTCATTAATATTGCTGGTCCTTTAATTCGTGTACTGGGTGAGAAACAACCTACACCTGTTAAGATTGCTGCTTTGACTGCTTTAATTGACCTTTTAAATACGGTTTTTTTAATTTAAATTAATTAAATTGATTAATCTAGACACGCTTTAAAAACATTTGTTCCCCAAATGCAAAGTGTTTTTATTAAAATAATTAGGGAATCTACATCTAATAATCTTCGACAATTAGCTGCTGAGGTTAGCAAAAGGGAGTGGAAATAAATTCTATTTTTTTAAAGGGTATTCATAATGTTTTAATAATTCACCCAAAATCTGAAAATTTGTTAAAAGAATTAATTAAATTAAAAGAATCTTCTGATATTATTGAAAATAATGAAGGTGTTGGTGGTGGTGGTGAAGAGAAAATTGATTTAAGGAAAGATAAAATTTTAAATGATTTAATTAGTTTTGTTGAAAACAATGATTATTTAGCATTGTGAAAAATAATACATACATTTTTTGTTAAAAGTTTTATTAATTTATTTTTATTAAAAAAACTATTTTTGTTTTATTAAATATTAGGATTTGTTAAATAATAGCTTAACTTGTTTTCTAAAACTTAATAGAGATATTCCGTAATTATTCTTTTTTCCGGAAAAGTTTGTATTTAATATTTATTTTTCCGGAAATGTCTATTTAATTTAATATTTATTTTTCCGGAAAAGTTTGTATTTAATTCCGGAACGAAAACACAAAATGTTTTATTTTATTATAGTACAATTAACAATTTAAAAAATACAAGAAAAAAACACAAATATGTTTAACTATAATTAGAAAAGACATAAAAGTGTTCGCATTTTCTAATCTCTGTATAAAATGTATTTCAGCTATTTTAGGGTTGATCATTAATAAAATTGACAGACTAGAATAAAAAAAACTTTTTTCCTTTTAAAATAAGTAATTAATGAAATAAAATGGGTGAACGTTATTAAAATTGTTTCTATTTATTTTTTTACTTTTTATTTAATAAATGCCGCTTTTTGAGCGGCAAAGTACTCTCCATTTCTATAAAATATTTTTATTATTATTTTTATTTTTTTTTAAACGTGTTTTATTTTAAAAGGAGGAGACTTTAAAGGTAGAAAAAAGTGTTTTTTTCCTAAAAAACGGAAGGATTAAAAGTTGATAAATTATGATTATTAAATAAATATATAAATAATAATTAAAAAAAGGAAATAAATATATTACTAGTTATTTTATATAATATAAAGTTTCTTGTTTATTTATTTTTTAATTAATTAATTAATTAATTATTTTAAATAAAATAAAAAATTAATTTCCCAAAATTTTAAAAATTCATATTTAATTAAAAAAAATTTTTTTTTTAATTTTACTTTTTTATTTAAATAAAATAGATATTTATTTTTATTAAAGGAATAATGTTCTTTTAATAATAAAAATAAATAAACCTTTTTTTACCCTTTTAAAAAAATAGGTAAAAATAAGGAAAAGAAAAATAAAAAATACTTTTAAAAAAAAATCTTTTTTTTTTAATTTTATTTGTTTAATATAAGTGTTCCCGTTTTTAGTTTTATAAATAAATAAATTTATTTTTTATTTTTAGATTATTTTTATTCAAATAATGTTACCTTCTTTGATCTTATTGAACCTTCTTATGTTTTCAATTTATTTTGGTAATTTTATTTTTATTTAAATAATTTTTTTTATTAATTAATTAAATTGTTTAATAATTAAATAATTTTTTAAAATTATAATTTCCAAAAAATTATTTTCCTTCTCTCTAATAAGAAGCCTATTGTAATGTAAACATACCTGGGCGTTTATTAGAGAGAATTTAAATTATTTTTATATTAAATTTAAGTTAAATCAGAAGTTATTTCCTCAACTGAAGAAGAATTGACCAAATTTGATAAATTGAGGGTTACCCCCGAAAGTTTTGAAAAAATTAAAAATATACATGAAAATCTCTATTATGGAGCTGTTAAGGCATTACTTGGACAGGTAAATAATTAAATTTTACTCAATATAGACACTCTTTGATTTATTTAAATAAACTTGGAAATCTAAAGAAAACCGGAAACCAACCGGAAAGGAAAAATACAGTTTCACTATTCTGGTTGTTTCAGAAAAAATATAAGAAAAGGTTTAAATAAACTTTCCGGATTGTGTTTTCCGGAATTTACCCTTTTATTTATTTAAAATGTTTTCTCATTAAAATAATGTTTAATAATTCTTTTTTAATTTTCAAGTTAGGCAAACTCCATTATAAACAAATTAAAAATGAAAAAGAACGTTCAAATTTAGCTAAATGTTTAGATAAAATAGAAAATAGATATGACCTTGTTTCGCCTTCAAAATGTTTAATTCAAAGCAGGGAAAGAAATTTAAAATATTTATTAAAAGAAAATGAGAGGGAAAATGAAGTGAATGAAGCTAAAAATAATGAAGGTGAATTTAATAAACAAAAATTTTAAACAATTAATTTTATAGTAATTGTAACATTTGGAGGAATTAAATTTGTACAAAACTTACCCAGTAAAAGACTGGTAAAACTTGGAAAGGCGGAATTGAAGGCAAGTTTATTTTTTAGAACAACTAAAACTAGAAAAGGTTTATTTATGTTTTCTCTTGCTATATTAAGTTTATTGATGGTAAAGTTGGTAAAGTTATAGTTAATGATTCTGTAGGGTGCAGTTCGACCCCGGTTGGTGTGTTTTAATTTTCTTTATGCCCTGAAGGGCTTGAAAAACATTTTTAAAAATTAATGTTAAATTAAAGAATAAGAAAATTTTTTAATAAATAAAAGGAGTTTACAAAACATCCACATTTGCTAAGCCGAATTTTAATACCTACAGCACAAATGAGACTTCAAAAATATGGATTGCCCAAAAAAAGAATAAAGAGATCAAGAAATGAAGAAAATTGGAAAACTCTAGATATTGAACAAGTTTTTTTTATTTTAAAATTTTAACATTCTATTCATTTAATTTTTTAGATGAAAAAAATAAGGGAAGAAATGTCAAAAAATGTAGAAAATATAAAAGAGAAGTTTAAGGCAAGTTGTTTTAGTAATATGTACAAACTTAAGTTTAAGTTAAAATATACATAGACTTAAGTTCATATTTTAATTTAATCTTAGGTTTTGATAGAAATACAAACTTAAGTTTAAATTATAAGTAAAATACAAAACTAAGTTTAAATTAAAATACACAACCTTAAGTTTAAATTAAAATACAAACTTAAGTTTAAATAAAACACAAACTTCTTTTCTCTATTTAGATAAGATCAACAAATATAGTCAGTCCTTTACCTAACGGAAAAGAAGAAAACAATTTAGCTTCAAAAATAATATCTAATTTATTAATTAAATCCTTTGGTAAAAAAACAACAAAAGATGCGGATATTAGATGGTTAAAAGCACACAGAACTTTACAAAGACTGACTGAACAAATTGAGAAAGGAAAGAAATTTCCAAGCTCTTTATTATATGAAAAACGAATGTTAGTTGGAACAAGTTTTAAGAGAAAAAAGGTGTTTTCTAGTAAAAGTAGCTTTTAGAAATTAACATAAATTCTGCTTATTTTAAACAGCTACTGGTTGGAATAGCTCCTTTAAATAAAATAAATAAATTAATTAAAACAATTTTATTTTTAGGTATGACATTGTACTTGAGAGAAGAAATCCTTCATTAAGTCCAATGGAAAGGGTAAATACTAATTAATTTATTTAATTAAAATCTAATTAATTTAGAGATCACCTTTAGGTCTTTTACAGAAAGGAATGAACGTAAATATTTAATTAAAATTAATTTAATTAAATTAACCTTTAAAGATGATTGATTTACTTTCTGGAAATAAAAATAAAAATAATAAAAATTCAAGTGAGACAAATAATGTAATTAATTAATTTAAATTAATTTTTTAAAAATTAATATTTAGATACGTCTTTTCAGTCCAAGGTTTATGCCTTTAGCTCCAGATAAAGGAGGTCCTTTAAATCAAAAATCTTTACTCTCACCTACCCTTTTTGCAATGTATGAAGAAAAAGATAATAATAGCTTTGGGAATGTTCCAGAGGTTAAAATTGTTGATAAGACTCTAATAGACCTTTTAATATAAATTGAGACTCAAATAGGAACTTTAGACTTAAATGGAATTAATTAGACTTTAATAGACTTTTTTAATTAATTAAGACTCTAATATACTCAATATTTAAAATGAGACTCTAATGGTTACTTTAGATATTGAGAAAGGCAGGAGTTTCAGAAAAGTATCGTCAGTCAATAATTGGTACATTAATGGAAATAACAGGAACTACAGAGTAAAATAAATAAAAATAAATAAACTTGGATTTAAAACTTGTATTTATAGTCATGTGGAGAAGGCTTTTAATCTGTTAAAAAAAGTTGATTTTTTTAATGAAAGTAAATTTAATTAATTAAATGAATTAAATTAATTTTTTTAAAAATATTTTAAAGATGTTGGACATCCATTAATGAAGGCTACTGACAAAATTTTAAACAGGCAAAATTTTAAAATTAATTAATTTAATTAAATTAATTTTTATTAGCTTTTTTTCTTTGGAAGATTCATTAGATAAAAGACAAAGAGAAGAATTTAAACATAAAGGATTTACTTTTGGGAAGAAGAGCCAATTATTAAAAATATATAGAGATAATGGTTAAATATAATTTAATTTTTAGGAAAAAAAATATTTAAAAAATTAAATTAGCCATAGAAGATGGTCAACATCAACAACATCAACAAAATGTCTTACCAGAATCTGAATTGGAACGTTTTGATAGATACGAACAAATGAGTGATTTTGAAAAAGAGAATGCTTTATGGGAGACGGTTAGAGAGTTAGCAGAAGGAAAAGCAATTACATTACTTAATGGTTCTAAAATTGTTTGTATTTTTCAATTAAACAAAAACACAAAAATACAAAAATCAGAAGGTTGTTTGTTTCAGAATAAAAAATAAGTGTTTCAAGTTTAATTTAAGGTTTAATTAAATATATTCTGATTTTCTTTACAAAAGCAAAATACAAAAGTTTTATAAATTTATTATTTTCAGTCAGAACAACAACAAAATAATTTTCGTTCAAAACGCTTTACTACAAGTGTTTTTACATCTATTGTTCTCTCACCTTTTCATTTTGCACCATTTTTTGGATTAACTGTTTTTGGGCCAGTTATTCTTTCACCTAGCACTTTTTCTCGTATTTTTTAAAATTTTATTAAAGTAAAAATAATTTTTTAAAATTTGATTAAAGCTTACATTTTGAGTCCTAGCGTGTATGTTAAGGAATTATTTTAAATTAATTAAATAACTTAAATTTAGATTTTCACCATTAATTCTTTCACCTCTCGTATTCAGGCTAGAAATTACAATATTAAAAAAATTAAATATTAAAATTTAATTAATTTTTTAGTCCTCTAATTCTTAGTCCGAGTGTGTAAGTTTTTACAAACTTGAGTTCTTTTTAATTTATTTCATTCAAGTGCATCTCCCTGGATTTTAACACCAGGCGTTGGAAATCCCTATATTTTAAGGTAAATAACTACAAACAAATATCTTTATTTAATAAATCAGAATTATATAAATAAAAAACAAAAATACAACTTTATTATTCTGATTTGTGTGTTACTTTTAATTTCAATCAGAGAAATACAAATCAGAATAATTTGCAACTTAGAATTCTGATTTTTATAATTCAACCTTTTTTAATATATTTTCTTAAAAAAACACAAATCAGAATTAAATCAGAATTAATTTTTACAGTCCTTACATATTTGGTCCTTTCATTCTGGGGCCACTTGTTCTTCACCCGTTTATTTTATCACCGTTAGTTTATTTAATTTAATTGTTTAAAAACATATTTTTAAAGTTATGTATTGTCACCTAATGTATTAAATCCTTATGTGCTTTCACCTATTATACTTAATCCTATAGGTAATTAATTAATTTAATTAATTAAATAAATTAATTAATTTTAAGCTCTCTCTCCAGACATTTTATCTCCCCAAGGTAATTAATTAATTAATTTTAAAAAAAAGTAAATTAAATTAAAAAAAAAGTTCTTGGAGGTGCAATACTTTCCCCAGCAATGCTCTCGCCTGCAATATTTACTCAAACTTATTTTATGGGTTTTTAAAAATTAAATAAATTAATTAAATTAATACATTAAAGTAAGCATTTTCTCGCCTACATTCCTCTCCTAAATTTAGAAAAAATTAATGTGATTAAAATTCAGGATTTAAATTTAAATTATTATTTAATTAATTTAATTAAAAGGCTTAAACAATTTAAAAAAAATATTTTCTTTAAATATTTTAATTGAATTTATTAAAAATCTTTTTAATTGTTTAAACTCTTTATTTAATTTTAAATTTATTTTTATTTATTTATTATTAAATACATAATTTAAACATTTATTTATTTTTATTTTAATTTCCCTAATAAATTTATTAAAATTTCCTTTCATTTTTAAAGAAATTTGCGCTTCTTTTATTTTTATTTATTTAAATAAAAATCTCGGCATTTTCTTCTCGCCAGCTGTCAGTCACACTGGCATTTTACTATTCTTTTTTAAAAGGGCCTTTTATATTTTTAAAGGAAAAAATAAAATAAAAAATAAAAAGGGAGGATTGGCTGTCGTCAATCACATATACACCGTTTATTCTTCTTTTTAAAGCTTTTTCTTTGTTTTAATATACACTCCCATTTAGCCCTTTTAAAAAGGAAGAGAAATTGCAATTTATCCTGCCAATAAAAAAGAAAAAGGAAATTTGCATAATTTCGAGTATTAAATGGGGGGATATTTTAAACAATAAATATTAATTTATTTTTTATTTTTTAAGCACCGCAAAGATTACAACTTGTTCTTTTTTTATTTAATTAAAATACCATTAAAATCTGTATTTTCAATAAAATACAAAAATCAGAATTCTATTCCTTTTCAAGTTTAATTTCTGAATTTCAAGTTTATTTTTCTTTTTGTAAAAATACAAAAATCAGAATTTATACAAAACAAGTTGTTCAAATAAAATAAAACACAAACTTAAGTTTGTGTTTTTATTAAAAAAAACACAAATCTGATTCTTAGTTTAAATAGGAATTTAAGTAAACAATTTTTGTCTTTTAATAGAAAAATTATTTTTTACATTTTTGTTTAATTTCTTTTTTATATATTTTATTTCCCTACAATTAAATAAACGCTTAAACCACCCTTTTAATCTAGCAAAATATTTAATGTATGTGTGTGTTTAATTTTCTTTTCATTAAAAATCGTCAATTACCTTTATTTTATTTTATTTTTCCTTTTAATCAAAAACACCTATCCGCCTTCCTTTTTTAATGTTTTCCTTTTATTTATTTAAATATTGTCCCCAAAAATGAAGAATTATATTCTAACTATTGCATAGGAATAGTATTCCCCTAGAGAGGTTAAAAATAAAAATGACACGTCCATCATTGCTTTATAAAAACCAGAAAATTTTTTTATTTTAAAGAAGCTTCTAATAAAAGAAAAAGTTTCTAAATAAAATAAAAGTTAATAGAAAATATTAAAAATACAGTAATAATCAGAAACTTAAGTTTGTAGAAGAAAAGGTTTAATTAAATACAAACTTACCAGAATTACCAGAATAAGAGAGGATTATTTAGAAACTTAAGTTTGTGAAAGAACAGAATAGTTAAAACAAAAATACATTTCAGAATTAAATGTATTTTTTTCTTAATCTCAAGTTTCTGTATTTTAGCTTTTCTTAAATATTTATTCAGAAATATTTATAAAATAAACAAAGAAAATTAAAAACAAGTGATGCGCGAATTAATATAAATATAATTTATATTTATTTAATTTCTTCTATTTAAATATATATAAACAAAATAGCACTTGGCGCATACTTTTAGCTTTTTATTCTTATATCCTTTGGGGATTAAAATACTATATATTTAAAACTGACACTTTTAAAGCAATTCTTCTTCATTTCCCTTTCACAAAGTCTTGAAGGGAATTTATTTTTCTTTTAAAAAGTCGGTCAGTTTTTAAAAATTTCCAAAAAGAATACTTAAGAATAGAAATAATGTGAAAAAAGAAGAAAGAATTGCTTGAGGCATATTCAAAAAGAAAAGCATTAACCAACAAATGGCGCTGACATGGTATTTTTGGGAGGGACAAAGGATTTAAGGGTAATGATACTCTATTGTCAATTACTAGGCTAAAACTTGTTTGCAAACTTAAGTTTATATTTGTGTTTTAAAATATAGTACAATAGTGAAATCAGAACAAATAAATACAAACTTGTGTTTTACAATTAATTTCAGAATATTAAAGGTTCTATAATTAATTTCAGAATGTTTAAGTTTCAGAATATTAAAGGAAAATAGAGTATATGTGCAAAAGTTTAACAAAAAAAGAGTTATTTATTTTTAAACTATTCTTTTTTTAATTCAAATATTTATTCAGTCCTATCAGTGTAAATTTTATAAAATTCCTAAAAATTCTCAGGCTATTAGTTTAATGTTTTTTAAATAGCTATAATTACCACAAGTTTAAAAACAATAGAGCGAACAAAAGAAATTAAAAGAAAAAATTAAAGTAAATTAAAAAAAATAAAGTTTAATTTGTTGTTGATTTTGTAAAGTTCTTCTTTATTTATTTATTTAATTGTAAAGGTTGTAAAAGAAAAGTTGGGAAACAGAAAAAATTAAAAAGAAGAAAAGCCAGGGATCAATCACCGGAAATAAATTTTTTTATAAATTAAAAGGAAAATAAAAAATTTTTTTTTTAATTTTTAAATAACTTTAAAGGCTTTTCTTTCTTTTTAAATAAAAAATAATATTTTTATTTTTCATTAATATTATATAAATTAGAGTTAAATATTTTGGCTGAATACCAGATAAAGAGAGAAAGAAGAAAAAAATTATTTATTTCCCCATAATAATAAATTTAATAATATTTATTTATTATTTCATTCATTATTTTTGTTGTAATCCCCTCATTCATTTATTTCATCCAATTTTACCTTTTTTACCGCTTTATCTCATGGCCATCTAATCTACTCTTATTATCAGAATTATATTTATTAAATTGTTGCGCTAATACTCTATTTTCCTTAATATTCTGAAACTTTTTATTATTATAAAAATAAAATACAGTTATTTTTTTAAATAAACTTAAGTTTACAAACCTGAAAGTTTAAACTTAAAGTTGTAAATTAAAAACTTAAGTTTATTCTGATTTTTGTATTAGATGTGTTTTCTTTAAGTTTTTAAGTTTTACAAACCTTCAAAGTTTACGATTGTAAATGTATTTTAAGTTTCTTTAAGTAAACTTCCGAAACTTTGTTGTATTTTAGTCTTTTAACCGATAAAGTATTTAGAAATTTTGCTTATAATAAAATGTTTTGTATTTTTTAAATTGTATTTTTTTGTTGCCCACAACAAAAAAAAGTTTTGCGCGCCCAGAAGGATAATCCCCTTTCCTTTGTTATTTTTATTGGCCACACACGTGCCGCCATTTAATAATATCAAGACAAAAGATAAATCTTTTGGAAAGTCAAGCCCGAGGCGCTCAAAGAGCGGCTTCGAAAATAAAGAAAAAATTAAAAGGCTATTTTTTGAATATATTTTATTAAAAATAAAAAATTAATAATGCTTATAGGCATTAAAATAGAATAATTTTATCAAAAAAAAACTTTTAAAGTTATTTATTTATAGTTTTTCTGTTTTGTATTTTCTTTAAATAGAAATAAAATAAACTTTTAGCATTTATTCTGAAATGTATTTTATGCAATCAAGTTTATTTTCTGTTTTGTATTTTTTACAACTTGTAAACTTACTTTTTACATTATTCACAAACTTAAGTTTATTTATTTGGAAAATATTCTGATTTTTGATCTGTTGTATTTTCTACCTTTGTATTTACCGTCTTTTTTTTTTTAATTAAAAATAAATAATCTCAGAAGTTGTGTGTGTGTGGTTTATGCGCGTGGCACTTCTTATTTTATTTAAATTATTTTTTTTCAATCATAAATTTTTTATTTTCTTTTTCTAACGATTTTTAATGTCCAAAGCCTTAACCACATTCCACCAGTTTATTTTTTTTTTTGCTTGGAATTTAAAAAATAAAAAATAAAAATGTCGGGGAATAAAAATAAAAATGGAAAAGGAAAAAAATTTTTTTATTTAGAGAAAATAAATTTATGCAAATGGACGATCAGGAAAAAAAAGTTTTTATTTTAATATTTTACCCCTGAAAAAATAAGCATTTTTTAAAGAAAATGCTACAAACAAAGAGATAATGGGGGGATAGAAAAACGGAAATTAAAAAAAAATAAACTTTCTTTTAGAGAAGGGAAAATATTAAAAAAAATTATTTTTTAATTTTTCTGACAGTAATAAACTTAAAAACAGTTTAATTTATTTTTGTTAAATCTCCCACGGATGTCCCTTATTTCATCCCCTTAGGCAATATTCCCAAAAATTACCAAAATCTGTTCTTTTTATTTTTTATTCTCTCTCATGATTTTATAACAACTAAATATTATTTTTATTTTATTTTAATGTCCCTAAAATTTGAGGTAAAATAATTATAGTAAACAACACACTGTGCTGTAAATTAATTAATTTTTTATTTAAATATAATTAATTTTTAAATATTTATTTTAATGTACCTTTTAATTAAATAAATTTAAATATTTTATTTTCCTACAGTATATACCCATATTTACCCTAATTTTCCATTTATTGTCTATTTTGATGTTGATCTTCTGGGTTAATCTATTTTTATTATTATTTGGTAATAAAGTTTATTTAATATTGTTTAATGAGTTATTAAGTTTATTTTATTATTTATATAACACTGCGCACATAAATATATTTTTTGGTGTAATAAATAGTAAACAGAATAGTGGATTTATTTATTAATTATATTTACTTGTATTTTTCATGATCTTATCGTTATATTTCAGAATTTTAAGTTTGCGAACTTGAAAGTGTAATAAAAATACATTTCAGAATTTTACTTTTCCAACTTGAAACACATTTAAAACTTTTTCAGAACGTTAAGTTTGCAACTTGAAAATACAAATACATTTCAGAATAAAATATTCAACTCAATTAAAAATACAAAAATACATATTTACATAAAAATTATTCTGATTGTAAACTTGATTTAATATCTCCTCCATCCCTACACTATTTTATGTGTTTTCCTCTTCAATTTATTCCTCAATATAATACTCATTAATTTACTTTAAATACACTATAAATACTTTTCCGTATTTTTTATTTTATTTTAAATTTAATTAATGAGCGAGAAGAGCCGCACAACAAATATATATATTTAATATATATACATTCTTTTATACTTGACAAGCAAGAATTGGTTAAAAAATTAGAGGAGTAAATAGGGGAGAGGGAGAAGAGGTCCGTGAACGTTTGAGAGGAAAATTAGGTAGAGGAAAAATAATAAAACTGACTTGAGGAATTGAAGGACGTATCGCGCGTAAATTTGCTTGTAACACTATTCTCGATGAGGAGGAAAATTAAATTATATAAGGGAAATAAAAAAAAGAAGAATAAAAAAAAGATTTATTTATTTTTACAAAGATGCTATCATCGCAAAAATTAAATATATTAAATTAAAAGGAAGAATAAAATAGAAAAAAGGGGGTAAAAATGAATCCAAGTAAAAGAGAGGGAAAGAAGGGGTAGAAGAATGAAGTTAATAAATGCTTGTTTTTAATTAAGAAAAAATTAATTTTTTAAATCACAACTATTTAATTACAAATACTATTTTTTATTAATGAGAATTACAATGTGTTTTTTATCTATTATTTAAATCAAAGTATTTCAGAATTTTTGAGATTGTAAACTTAAAAATTAAATTAAATTATTTTACACTAGATTAGTGTTTAAGTTTATAAAACACAAATCAGAATAAGTTTTATTAAAAACACAAATCAGAATAAGTTTTATTAAAAACACAAATCAGAATAAGTTTTATTAAAAACACAAATCAGAATTTATAATAGATTTCAAGTTTGTAAAGTTGAAGCATTAAATAAAAAATGTGTTGATCTTTAGAGAGAGAAAAATTTTATTTAACGGATTAGCCGATGGTATTGGTTAATTCTTTGCTTTTTATTAGCATTTTATTAAATAAATAAACATTTTATTTTGTATTATTGTTTAATAAACAAAAGGATGATATTTTTAATAATCTCAAAAAATAATAAATAAATAGTATTTTTTCAGTATTAATTTTTTAAATTGTTTATTGTATTTAATTAATTATTTTATTTTAACATATTTTTTTATTCATTTATAAAAAATAATTTATTTTTATTTTTAACATATGTAGAATACTGTCTCTCTTTTTTTGTTAAAAACTTCGTCTAACAACAAGTGGGCAGAAATTGAGAAATAAAAGAAAAATAAAAGAGAATGAAAAAAGTGTTTTTAACGTCCGTATTGTCGTTATAAAATTAATCCTCCAATCCAAACATTTTTCCTTTTTCAGCCGATTATATTTACTTTTTGAAAAAAAGTACAACTTACTTAAATTAAAAAATATCTAAAAATATAACAAGTAATTCGCAAACTTGAAAATTTCAGAATTATTCTTATTTCAGAAATAAAAACACATTTCAGAATATGCGTCAGAATCTAAAGTTTACAAACATTTGTAAAATAAGTTTAACTTTTCAAAAACACAAATCAGAATATAATTCAAGTTTTAAGTTTGTAAACTTTAAGTTTTTGTGGAGAAAATAGTTAAATTAATAATTTCAGAATTATTCTGATTATTTAAAGTTTAATATTTTAATTTAACCTAATTCTCAATCTTACCGACATTTTAAGTTTTACAAAAGCAAAAAAGTTTTTGTTATTATACAGCCAAGTTTAATTTTTCTAACATCTAATAATTGCAGCAGCTTTTCCAACCTTTTCCAGCCTTTTATACCTTTCACAGATTTAATCTTTGCTTCAATTGATTGAATCTCTTTTTTGTTTGATTTTATCATTTTTCCTTTATTTTAATAAATTAATCAATATTATTTTCTAAAAATAAATTTAAGGTTTATTTTTAGTTAATTTCCTTCTTTTTTATTGTTCAAGGTCAATTTTACCTTTATATATTTTTTAAAAAAAAAATAGTGAGGCTCTTTAAAATTAATTTATTTCCTTCAAAATTAAAGCCTTATTTTTTAAAAAATATTTAAAAATTTTTTTTCCTTATTTACCGTATTTTTTTATTCTTTCTTTATTGTCCCTTTCAACTCCTCCCCTCGTATATTCTCCTTTTCTCTCCTCATTTTATATTCTTTTATTTGTTTAGTTTCATTCATTGGTTCACAGTCGTTTTGGCGCGCATCATGAGATGACTTTTTTTTTAATTTTTATTCCTGAAAAAATTTTTTTAATTAAAAAAATAATAAATTTAATTAATTAATTAATATTTAAGTGTATTCTATTAATTATGATAATTAAAATAAAATTAATTAATTAAATAAATAAATTATTTAATTAAATTAAATTTAATTAAAATGACCGATGAATTTAAATTTGACATAATAAACCAACAAACAGCAATAATGGCAGTTAATGGTTCAATGAGGGATATGACAATAAATGAAGATAATAAAGGAGATAACAATGAAAATAATATTTCTTTAAATAATGAGGTAATTAATTAAATTTAAATTAATTAAAGATTATTAATTCTTTTTTAAGCACTCACACCATTCATCACTCTATGAACAATTTTATTATAATCATCAACACCCGCCAGGCATTATCCGAACATCAGATTATCGTATGTATTTTTTTTTAATTAGCCAAAATTAATTTTAAGGGTTACTTTGAATTTAGTTAATTTAAAATTTAATTTTCATTGCCCAAATTTTAGTTTGGCCCGGATACTTAAAACAAACCTTCTACAACCTTTTAGAAAGAGATTGAAAAATAAAACTTTTTTCTATACCCCCTACTTTTCGTAAAAACCTCCTTGTTCCTTACGCACTACCCTTTATGTTCCCTTACCTCTACTAAAATATCAAGTATTCTGTAAACACCTTTATTTAATTTATATTTAATTTTAATTAACTAAAATATATTTTTTAAATATTTTTAAACATTTTTAGCATTTATTTGGTACAATCCTTCAATGGGTGTAGGTGTACCAGATATCAGTACCCATTTATTAACACATGGAATAGATGCCTTAAACAACACAAATCCAACATCATTTACTATACCCAATACTTCAACTAATTTAACTACAAACCAATTAATAAATCAGAATAATAATTTTTATTCTGGTTGTTATTCTTCTTCGGTTGTTCCTTCCACACTACCTTTTGGTTCCCTTCCTTCTACTACAACTTCTTCTAATTCTACTACAACAACTAATTGTATTCCAACAACAAATTATTATTTAAATAGTGATAATTATGGCTATTATGAAAATGCTTTGCATTGCCATCAACATTTTTTAAATAATCCAATTTCCTCTTATGAAGTGGATACTAATGGAATTATTGAGGGAGACGATAATAATAATAATAATATTAGAGTTGCTATTGTTGAACCAAAGTAAATAAAAATATTTTAATTAAATAACCAATTGATTTTTCTTAATTATTTAAACAAAAAGTTCAGAATTTTTAATTAAAAAGGTTCAATTTTTGGAGTTTTTTAAATATATCTTTTGAACTGTTTAAACTAAAATTCTGAAATTTTTGGAGTAGTTAGACAAGACTGTTGGGGAATTTTAGAAAAAATCGTTTTAAATTTCTAATGCACAGTTTGGCACTTTTTTGGCTTAACGCGCATAGATGTCCTTTGTCCTAACTGTCCCGCGAAAGGAAAAATTATTTTTCTTAAGCTGCCTTTTTTAAATATTAAAATTTAATTATTGGAAAGTAAAAGCTTACTTTTAATTTATTTTAATTTAAATTTTATAATATTTTTTTATTTATTATTTTTAAAGTGATTTTCTCAAAGAATATATTCCTACACAAATACATCAACAACAACAACAACCATCCACATCAGAATCTTCTTCAGAAGAAGACATTCAATTACCATCAATTCAAACTAACAATTCTTTTCAATATTCTAATAATAATTGTCGAATTAAAAATAATAAAAATTATGCTTTAAAACGTCCACCTTTTAAAGGAGCAACAAATAAAATTAAAAAATTAAGTTAGTTTAGAAAAAATTATTTAAATTAAAAATAAAAATATTTTAGGTCAAATTGAGTTAGAAAATCGTCAATGTGTCAATTGTGGAGTCACTCAAACCCCACTGTGGCGTAGAGATTCTCAGGGACATTATTTATGTAATGCCTGTGGTCTTTATCAACGAATGAATTCTGGTCAACAAAGACCACTTGAGAAACCTAAGAAACGACAGGTAGGGAAGATTAAAATAAAAATCAGAATTTTGGAAATTAAACTTTAATTCAGAATGTTTTTAAAAAATAGAATGTTTTAATAGAAACCAGAATATAAAAAAAACAAGAGTGTTTTAATAAACCAGAATATTTTAATAAAAAAGAAAGTTTTAATAAATCAGAATATTTTCTGTACAAAAATAAACCTGCGCAACAAAATAGTTTAAACAAACTTTTTTTTCCTCAATTTTCTCCTTCATTTAAAAAAACTTAAGCATTTTCTGCCCCATTAAATATAATTTTTGTATTTTGGGGAAAATATTAATGAAAGGCAAAATAAAAAATAAAAGGTTTTGGGTTATTTTTTTGATTATAATAATAGTATATATTTATTTGTCGGTAAAGAATAAAAAGAAAAGTCTCTCTTACGGAAGTTTTAGACTTGGCAATACAAGAAAAAAAATCTGAAGGGGAAAAAAAAGGATGAGTGATGACTAAAAGAGCAAAATAGCGACGGCTTAGATTTTTTTAAAGTTAATTGTTTTGTGGGAAAACGCGGGTGAGATTTTGATCGAGTCTTAAAAGGGTAACAAAAAATAAAAACAATTTTTGTTGATCTGATAAAAGTAAAAATAATACTGTGTTGAATATATTCATTATATATAGCGGTAAAACACGCTAAAACAAAAAAGAAGGAATGTAAGGAAAATACAGTTTATAAAAAGTTTTTTTTCTAAAAGTAATGAATACAATAGAGATTAAATCAATTCTGTTTTTAATCAGAATTTTTAAAGTTTTTAAAGTTTGTTAGGTTTAACTTAAATCAGAATTTTATTTGAACATTGAAAAATAAACTTTTTTATAAAACACAAAAATAAAGAACAAGTTTAAACAAACATTCTGATTTTTGTATTTGTTTTGATCAAGTTCTGATTAATCTAAATTAGTGTTTTTTGTTTTATAAACTTCTGATTTATTTTATTTTGAGTAAAAATGTGTTTTTTAATTAAAAATTATAGACAACACAAAAAAGGACTGGAGTTATTTGTTCCAACTGCAGAACAAGTGTAACAACTCTTTGGCGTCGAAATCAACGTCAAGAGCCTGTTTGTAATGCTTGTGGACTTTATTTTAAATTACACAGTGTATAATATTAATTTTAATAAAAATAAAAATAAATTTAAATTTAGCAGCCTAGACCAATAAACATGAAAAAAGATCAAATACAACAAAGAAATAGAAAATTAGGAATTAAATCAAAGAAAATGATGGCAATACAACAACGACAAGAAATAAATAATAATTCAAATGAGATACTTTTAACTGAAACAAAATGTGAACAATCAGATTCAGAATTTTCTAATAGTGTGAGAAAGTTTTATTTTTTAATTATTCCGGTTAAAATACAGTCAACATTTACAATAAAAACACAAACAAGTTTTGTATTTTTAAACCAACTTTTCCTTTAAAAAAAGAATCAGAACATTGTGTTTTTGATTTTAAATGTTTATATTTTAAGCTTATTACTACTCCACCTTTAAATAATGACCAGAATGAAATATCTTCTTTAATTGATTCTTCAAGTTTATTACCTACCCAATTGTCAATTACCCAATTTAATAATAATCAACAAATACAACAACAACAACAATTGCCTTCACAATTTTTTTGTCCAAATTCTATTAATATTCATCATCATCTTCATCACCATTCTTCCCCTACATTTGAACAATTTGCAACAACAGCTGCAGCACTTTCTTCTTCTTCTACTAATGGACATAATAATGTATATATAATTAATTAATTAAATTAATTGAATTAAATTACAGCAACTCCCAGTGTCTACATGTTCCTATAGATCACCACTTCAATTCTTTACAACTCCAAACTGTATAAATAATTCTCAATTAATTGGTTCAACAGGACTTTTTAATTCAACAATAACAACAACAACAGATTTAGGGGGAAATTTTTTTGCTCAAAAATGATTAAATTCTGATTAGCAGAATTTAATTTAAATTATTTAATTTAGGTTATTTAATTTATTTTAGGTAAAAAAGAAGAATTTAATTAATTAGTATATTTGCCAAATATTTTTTTTTTCAAAGTTAATTGCTGCCAAAATAAAAAAGTAAAACACATAAACTCTCTCACTTAAGTTTTTAAGTAAATTTAAAGGTAAATTAAGTTTAAAGCTTTTCAAGTTTATTTATTGGAAAAACACACAATTATTAAATAGAAAAGAAATAGTTTCCGGAAAATACAAATGTAAAGGAGAATTGAAAAAATACAAAACTTTTGTATGTTCAGATGTTTTCAAGCATTTTTGTGTTTTTTCCCAACAAATGTTTTTCCGGAAATAAAAATAGAATATTAAATTAAAGCATTTTTGTATTTAAGTGAGAGAATTTAATTTATTTTCAAGTTTTATTAATAATTCAATTTTTAAACTGTAGTGCCATCTGTTGTAAAAAATAAAAGAAAATTCTCTCTCCCAGTATTTTCTAAATACATTTTTTATTTGATTCAAAAATTGTTTCATCTTTTATTTGTGATTTTTTATTTATGTAAAATAATTATTTTTCCCTTTTTATCCTTTTATTTTTGAAAATTTTTTTTTTTAATTAAATTTTTGAAATTAATCAATTAAATTATTTTTGAATAAAAAATTAAATTTATAATATTTTTTATTTTAAATAAAAAATAATAATATTAAAAAAGAATAACCCCAACTTATTTTATAATTTAATAAGTCACATATTAAACTACTTCAAAGCAACAAATAAAAGACATATTTATTTTTATTTAAATATTTTCTAGGTTAGATAAAAACATTTTAAAAATTTAAAAATAATTTCTTCAATCAATCAACTTCTTGCTTAAAAATTAATTTAATTAATTAATTAAATTAAAAATTAATTAAATAAATAAAATAATTAAATTAAATCAAAAATTAATTAAAAATTAAATTAAATTAAAAATTAATTAAATTAAAATACCATTTTTAATCTACTTTCTTCTTGTCTTCTTAATGATCTTTCCTAAAAATAGAAAAAATATAAAAAAACAATTTAAATATAAATATAATTATTTAAGTAAAAATAGTATGGAAAACTGAGAGACTTTCTCTGTCAAGTTTCATTTTTTAAATATTTAACGCTTACAATTAGCCTTACAATTAGAATATTTTAAAAAATATTTAATTAGAAAAAAGGTATTTAAAATACCTCTCGAGAATATCTTCTATTAATTGACCTTTGTGTAGTCATTGCTTGAGTCATTAATTTTTGTTGTTTTTGTTGACTATTATTTTCTTTAGTAAATTTTAATTTATTTAATTTTTGTTGTTTTTGTAAAGCTTCTTTAATTAACTTTAAAAATTTTTAAATAAAATTCTAAAATTATTATTCAAAAATAAACTTTTAATTTCTCATCTCTTCCTTCTTTAATTTTAGCAAAGGTCGTTTCAGTGCCTTTAGAGTCTGACCAAGGACTTGGAACAGAATAAAGATTCTTTAAATATATAAAATTTAAATTTAATTAAATAAATTAATTTAAATTTAATTTAATTAGAAAAAACCTGAATCCTTAATGTAGGTGTTCTATTATCAATTGCCCAATTCCAATCTTCTGTACGTCCAGAATATATTACTTTTAATAATTCAATTAAAAAATGAGGACTTTGAAAAGTTGGTGGACGAAACCTTTATTTAATTTAAAAAATAAAATTTTTTTTTAAATTTATTTTTACCCCAAATACTTCTCTAAAGGAAGTCTGTAAACTTGAATTTGTTCGTCTGGAGCATAAAAACTTTAAATAAAAATATTTAAATAAAAACTTTAATTTTAATTAAAAATATAAATAACAAAATTATTAATAAAAATTTTTTTCAACATTTAAAAAAATTAAAAGAATTTTTACAGCCTCTAAACCAGTTTTTAAGAAACAAATGAAATGCAGACGGTGAAAGGAATCGAACCTCTCCAGTACCCTCAACAAACCAACACTTAACCGACTAAACCAAAACAAGCTTACTAACGCAAACTTTAATATTTATTTTTATATTAATTTAAAAACCTTGGCCTTTGTCTAGGATTAAATTTATCTTCTAAAGGAGCAAATACAAACGCCTTAAACTTTTTTCTTATAACTTGTGCATCTTCTGGTAAGTATTGGCTTGCACTATTGCTTATATAAGCAATTTCTTCTAAATTTGTAAATATTGATTTTTAATAATTTTTAGAAAACCTTTATTAATTCCATCCCTTTGACAAACATCCAAAATACTTTTCGTAGTAATTTCGGGTATGAATGGATTTGGTTTGTATTTATAAATATTCTCTTCTTTATTTTTATTCTAAAAATTATTTATTTAAATTAATTTTTTTAATAACAAATTATTTAATTAATTTAAAAAACATTAAAGTCAACCGCCCAAAAGTCCGCAAATTTTGTCCGCAAGTTCTAATGTTCATCAAATAAAAAAGAATTTATTATTTAAAAAGAAGATAATTATTTTGTAAAATAAAATAGACTAAACAACTCGTTATTTTACATCTTTTGACCACAGAAAAACGAAAAGTAATGAACATATAAATTTGCGGACAAACAATGCGCACTCACTAGATAACCTAAAAGGACTTAATTAAAAGAGAATTAATTAATTAAATTCTATTTAAAAGAAAAAAGAACCTCTTCATCTTCCCCTTCCTCTTTATCCAAAAAACCATCCAATTTTGAATATAAAGAAGACCTTATAATCTCTGCAGGAATATCAGCCTCACATTTATCAACAACCGCAGGAGGGCCAAACAGAAAATGTAAATGTCTTAAAATTTAATTTTTTATAATTTTTAAATGTTAAATAACAACTTTTTTATAGAATGTCCAACAGCCTTGGTTGAAAAAAAATTAACTAAAGAAATAGGGAGAGGATAATCACTTAACATATTGTAGTCATGAATTGACTGAATTCTGCTAAAATAAATTTAAAATAAATTTTTATTTAAAAATAAGGTAAATAATTAATTCTATTTTATTAAGGAAGGACTTAATCTTCCAAAAATAAATTTTAAATAAATTAAAAAATAAAAACAAACCAAACAGAAACGTTCAAATGCTTTACATGTAGTTGATAAAGATGTCGACAATCAATTAATATTTTAGGCATAAATTCGTTCAAAAAATAATTCTGACAACAACGGGATCCGTAAATAAGAGAAATACGTTCTTTAATTTAAATTAATTAAAATTTAAATAAATTTAAAAAAAATAAAATTACCCACGAATTTTGAAGAATGAAAGTATTCATTCCCAAAAAGTTGGTAAAATGTACTTCCATAAACTATTGACCCGGTTTGGAAACGTTGTTTTTTTACAGTATAAATCTGGAAAAAATTAATTAATTTTTTAAATTATTATAAAGAAAACCTCTTTTTGTTGAAGTTTAATTTCTTCAATTTTTTCGAAATTTTTCTAAAATTAAAAAAAATTAATTAATTAAATTCAATTTATTCAAATAACAAAGAAGAATAAAAAGAAAGTTTTAATCCTCTAACATTAAATAAACATTTAAACAAAGAAACCTTAATAGCTAATTCATTATTACACAGCTGAAAAAGAAATTCTTCACGTTCCTCAACACTTGTAGCAGCCATTAATTTTTGCCAATTATCATCTGTTAGGTGTGTAGGAACATAATCAGAGAAGTTATAAAGAACCTTTAATTAATCTATTAAAAAATTAATTTAAAATTAAACCTCAATTTCAGCGATTAAATTTGCTATTTTTTGTTTAGGAAATCGACTAAAGAATTCCTTAGTTGGATATGTTAAATTATTCCTAGTAGCAATTGAAGAACATAAACGAATTGAATTAAATAAAAGATTATTTAAATTAATCATTTTCTTTTATTAAAAAATAAATAAAAGAGATTTATTAAAACTTAAAGGTTATACACTAAAAAGAAGAAGAGAGTGTGTTAAAGAAGAGAGAGGAAAAGAAAAAGAAAGAAAAAATAGTAAAAAAGAAAACAAAAGAAAAGGAAAGTTGAGTCTCTAGTTTAACAAAGTTTTATTAATTTTTTCATTTATTCATCTAATTTTTGTCTTATTTTTAAAGGCTTTTGTTTAAAAATAAATAAATGGCTAAAGAGGAGAATATTAAATTGGCTATTGACTCAGAACATGAAGACAAGCCTACAGAATTTTTTGCTGTTACACCGCTTAAAACTTGTCCTCATTTGGAACAAATTTCTGTTTGTTTAATAAATTAAAATTTTCTTATTTCTTTAGAATAGTAAAGTACCAGTCGGAGGATTAAATACTAATACTTGTTGCATTAAATGTTCTAAAACTGGAGAGAATTGGGTGTGTCTTAAATGCTTTAAGGTTTATTTTAATTTAATTTCTCTTCTTAAGTTATTTAATAGAATAGCTGTATTTTTATTTTAAGGTTTATTGCTCTCGTTATGTAGAAGGCCATGCTTTGGCTCACACAGAAGAGACAAAACATCCAATGGCTTTAAGTTTTGCTGACTTTTCTGTTTGGTGCTATCCTTGTAATTCCTATATTGACAATGAAATTTTTGAAGAAGCAAAGAAGGCAGCTATAAAGTCAAAATTTGGTGATGAGGTTAAAGAAGCTTAGAAATAGTTTACTAAAAAGTATCTGAGAATGCATTATATTTTTGACAGATTTTAAAGCTTTATTTTAAGCTGATGATTTTTATTGTTTTATTTATTATTTAGTTTCTCCCTTATTTTATTAGAAGAGACAAATTATTTTCTATTGAAAATTAATTAAAAAACCAGAGAGTTCTGGGACGCGGAATGTAAATAAAATAAGAAAAGACTGTCTGAAAATATTTCTTTTAATTAAAATAAAATCACTTTAGTTAAAAATAACTAGAATAATTTAAATAAAACATTTTATAAAACCATGACATTAATAATAACTCAAATATGAAAATTAAACAATATTGAAGACATTACTATGTTTAAGAAAAGAATTTAATGGAAATTTTAAATTAAAAAATTATTGAAAAAATTAAAAAAAAAAACAACGGGGAATGTGAAAAAAATAAAAATGGAATTTTCTTGTAGTATTGGCAGTTTCTCCAATCTTTTTATTAAATTACAATTAAATTATTTTTTAATTTTCCTTCAAAGGTTTTATCCTTCCACCCCAACAAAGTTGGTAAGTACCAAATCGCCAACCAATGTGTGGATTTATTACAGCTTTTACAAATATAGGAAAAGCAATTAATTCACGGAGTATCCAACAAAGTAAAAAATGAGCAATGGAAAATGATAACTGACCATTCTAAAATTTTTATTTAAATAAAATTATTTAAAAAAAATTAAATTTTATTTTACCTGAAGTGTGCGAAGTAAAATAAAATCACAAATAGCCCAGTAAATAAAATGAAACACCAAAAATGGAAGTATTATTTGATTGCCAAATAAACATCCAAAAGAAACAGCACCAACTAAAGAAGCAAAGAAACATTCCTGTGCTGGTTCAAGAATTATTGTATGAGGTAGCATAGCTATTCTGAGTTTAATCCATCTAAAAGTAACAGTTAAATTAAACTTCAATTAAAGTACAATATTTTAAAACTTGTTTTACAATTGTAAAAATTTTTAAATAGTTTTACAATTATAATTATATTAGAATAATTAGAACTTGTTTTAAAGTTTTACAACATTTTAAGTTGTTTTAAAACTTGGATTAAAACATAAAATCTGTTACAAACAATTAGTTTAAAAACATAAATGTTTTACAAATGTTTGGTTTATAAATATTGTAAAACCTTGCTGGTTAAAACTTGTTTTATAATTACAATTACAAAAACAATAATTAATATATTCTTACCGACATATTCTTTCTTGGAATGTAAATAATGAAGTATTAGCAGAATTCTGTAAAGCTGGCATATGTGAAATAACATTGCGATATCCACTTAAAAATAATTTTTTAATGAATAAAGAGAATAAAACTAACGCCCTAGAAAATGCTTGTCCTAAAAAATAATCTTCGGCTAGAAATGCTCCAAATTGCCTAAATCCTCCACATTGTTCCAAAACTTCTTTTAACATCAAAGCACTCATTCCAGTTGAACAAACAAAGCGAAAAGCGTGACTTGCCAAATATATACGAGAATGAGCACCGCCAAAATAAACCTAAAAACAAAAAATGACAACATGTTTTAAAATTTGTTTTTACAATATACTCTACTATTCACTAAGTTTACAATTCTAAAAAAGGCTGTAATTTATTTTACAAAACTTGGTATAATTTCTCTATTTTAAAACTTGTTTTTTACAACCTTTTTTACAATTCTTTAATAAAAAGGTTATGTAAAATTGTATTTTCTTTAAACATTTAATTACTTGTTCAAGTGCTGCCCATATGCCTATTCTATCTTTACAAAAAGGTGTTTGTGTAACCAATGCAATATCTGTTTTTTCCAACATACAGAGAACCATGTCCGTAAGTGCATTTTTGCGCATAAAAATGCCCTGATCACTTATCAGTAAATGGGAATATCTGAAAAAGTTTTTTGATAGTGAAATTATTTAAATATTTAATTACTTGCTAGCTACATATCCAGGGAACATATTATTTATTTTTGGGTTTAATCCCACACGTTGACCTCCTATAAATATTTTAGTTTCAACATTAGGGTATTTTGCACAGAGACTTTGAGCTAATTCATAAGCTGGATCTTGTCGAGAATATAAACAAAAGAGAAGTTCAAACTAAAATATAAGAAATTAATTTTAAATTTTTTAAAAATAATATTTACCTGTGGATAATCCAAAAGGAAAAATGATTCCAAATTCTCTTTCAAATTTTCATCTATTCCAACCAGAGGTTTTAAAATTGAAACACCGGGAAGTTGGGAAGGAAATTTAATGTTATTAAGTTTATTTTTTTGTTTTTGTTTTGGTTCAAAATTTTGTTCTTTTTCATCTTCGTTGTTTAATAATGAAAATTTGTGTAAACGATGTCTTCTGGAAAAATACAAAAATTTTAAAACAAATACAATTTATTGTATAGATTTTTTACAACTTCAATTAAAGCATTTTTAACAATTGTTTATACAACCTTTTTACAAATTGTTTTTACAACTTGTTTTTACAAAAGTCTTATTTTACAACTTGTTTTTACAAAAGTCTTATTTTACAACTTGAGCCTTATTTTACAACTTGTTTTTACAAAAGTCTTATTTTACAACTTGTTTTACAATAATTGAAGTTTCAAACTTACCCATAAACAATAGCAACTATATGTAGCAAATAAATTCCTAAAACAAATACAATCCCAGCACATGCAAATATTCTTTGTATTTCTAGTTTATCTGTTCCAATATATATTGATAATCGAGTAGAGGGAGCAATAAACTGATTTTCGGATAAATATGTATCAATTCCCAAATTTGAAGTTAGTAAGGCTTAAAATAGTAAAAAAGGAGGTAAAATAATTTTGTTATTCAAAAAGTAATTTTACCTTCCCCTGAAGGTCCTGGGGAAGAAGATTGGTCATTATTTACAAAATGCTCTTGAGACATTAATTAATTAATTAATAATAAAAATATTGGGAATTAAAGAATAATGTAAATTTAATAAAATAATTATTTTATTTAATTTTAAGAAGGAATGTAGATAAAATAAGGAAAGACTGCCTGAAAATATTTCTTTTATTTAAAATAAAATCACTTTAGTTAAAAATATTTCTTTAATTAAAATTAATTCTAAAAAAATGATAAACGGGAAATTTAATAAAACCTGCTTTTTAAAAAAAGCTTGTTTTAAAATAAAGACAAGTTCTTCTTTCCTATAAAAAAATTGAAAAACGTCTTTAAAGAAAAAAGGAAATAAAATATTAAATTTATTAATAAGAAGCACCTATCGTTTAATACAATTCTTTTATTAAAATTCCGTTTCCATAGTAAAAGAAAACAAAACAATTGTATTTAAAACAAGCATTGTATGATGCTTAAAAGATGTTAGTGGAGAACACCTTTCCTTTTAATAATTAAAGCGCAAATGTTTGAAAATGTTTAGAAAGGAAAAAATAAACTTATTTGTGAGAGAAAAAAAGTTGAAAGTTTTAGTTAGAGAAAAAAAGTTGAATGTTTTAGGGGAAAATAAAACAAACAAACATTTCTCTTCTTTTGTAAGTTGAGGAAACAAAGTTTTAAGTTTAAAAAACTTTATTTTTTAACGCTTACAATTAATTAGAGAAAAAGAAAAGTCAAAAATAATTTTAATAGGGTAATTAATTATTAAATTTATTTATATATTTCCAAATATAGAGAAAATTAATTTTCTTCATTTTATCAGTAAAAATAAATTAAAATTAAAAATTTAATCAACAAAATTAATAAAAAATTTGATTACAAATAAAACAAAAATTGTTAAACCTTCAAAATACTTAAAAATTTAATGTAGTTTGAAAAGAGACCTTTTTATAAATAAAATACAAACTATGATTCATTCTGCAAAATTAAACTTAAAAAGAATAAATAAAAAAATTTATTTATTTAATGGTTAAATTTAAAAAAGGGTTTGGTTTTTAAAATTGAAAAAATAAATAAATAAATTCTTTTAAAAAAAATTATTTAAAGAAAATATCCCTAATAGTGATACATATTCAATTATTCTGAAAATTTCAGAATTTTTGGTTTTATATTTCTAAATTACCTATATAAAATGACAGAAGGTTAGGAGGTTAAAATGATCCCCTTTTTTGACCAAAACATGGAAAATAATTTATAAAAAATTCTGGAAATTTGACAGAAGTTAATTAACATAATGAAGGATATTTACCTAAAATAATTAATTTTAATAACAATCTGGCAATTTTATATAAAATGCGCAGAGTAACAGCACACACTTTTTTGATAATTTTTAAATAAAAAGAGAAAATAAGAGAAAAATAAAAATAATTTTTTGGAAGGAGAATAAAGCAACACAATCGATTATTTATACCTAATATTCTTTGAACGATATGTTGAAAAAAATTTATTTAGGAAATATTAATTATTAATGAATTAAGAAACTTTCTTTTTCTCTCACTACTTTAATAAAAAGAACATTTTTTTAGTAACGCGAAAAATAAAGAAAAACAGAAAATCAGAATTTAATTAAAACAAAAATTATAATTGTACAAAAATCAGAATTTAATTAAAACTTGTACAAAAATCAGAATTTTATTAATTAAGAATCAGAACAAAAACATGTATTTAATAAATCAGAATATGTAAAACCAAGTTTTACAAAAATCAGAATTAAATACAATAGAAAAGACAAATAGCATATGTATTAATACAGAAAATAATACAAAATGAAACAAATAATTGTACTAACATATTTATATAATAGAATAATATTAAAAAATGAATTAATAAAAAGGATGAGTAATAATAAAATTAAATAAATATTATTAAATTAAAAAATTAATTTATTTATTTGCATTATTAAATAAATAAATAAATAAATTTATATTGATTTTAGTCAAAAAATAAAAAAATAAAAAATGTGAAGAGAAAATCAATTCTCAGGGAAATATCGAGAGTGATGAACAAAGTGAAAAGAAAAATAAATAAAATAAGAGTTAATAAATAAAATTAAAAAAAAATTGTTTTATTTTTAAAAACTTGAAACTCTTTCAAATTCTGTCATAATTCTATTTTCAATTAATTTAGGAGAAGAATATTTTCTTTTTTTATTATTTAAAACTTTCCAATTTCCTTCTCTTTCTCTTCTTGTATTATTTATTTTATTTTCATTATTATTTACTTCAATTATTTGATTTAAATTTCTTGTGCAAATATTATATCCAAAAGATAAAGTAATAACAATTAAACCAATTCCAATAATTAAAGATAAAGCAAACAAATATTTAAATAAAATTAATTCATTACGAACACTTCCTTCTTCTGGTGCAAATGTTGTGGTCATATAATTAACTAACTTTTATTTAATTTAAATTAAAAGAGAAAAAATAAATAAACTTTAAAACTACCAAAGGCAAATAATTCCCCCAAAAAGCAACTTGCTCAAAACGGTAATCTTTTTTTAGACTGCCTGGTGTTGATAAACTCTGTCCTGTTGTATAATTAAATTCAAGGTACCAATGTGCTCTAGGTTGATAAGCAGACCAAGTTCCATCTAATGGTAAATTTGGGTTTCTAAAAATTAAAAATTAAATTAATTAAGTAATTTAATAAGATAAATTAAATTAATTAATTAAATAAATTAAATTGATTTAAAAAATATAATTAATTTAATTAAATTAATTAAAAATTAAAAAAAAATTCATTTTACGAATATTTAACAAATTGTCGAATAAATGAAGAAAATAATTGACTAGCATTTCTATCAACTTGAAGCCATTCAATAGAAGAAGAAATTTGAGCTGGAAGAAGATGACGAGGCATAAAAGGGAAGCCAAACAAAAGGTAAAGGTCACAATTATGACAACTTCCTAAAAATATATTTTAATAATTATAATTAATTTAAACAATAAATAAAGAGTAAATGGGGAGTCTATTCTTAATTAAATTTAAATAATTATTTAATTTAAATAGAAATAAACCTGTCCAAGAAGGAAATAAAGGAGAAGGTAACTGTCCAAGTACTTCCCTCTGTGCAGAGAAATTATAAGAATTAACATACATCCAAGTTCTAGAACCACTTTCAGAATGTAAATGTGCTGATTGGGAAATTGGTTGTGTATAGTATGTGTCAGTAATTAATTCAATAAATCTTTGTCTAATTTGCCAAATATCTGAAGGATCAGGCCAGTAAGTGTAAAAAGATTCTATTGCCTCTATTATTGCCTTTTTTAAAAAATTATTTTTAATTTAAATTTAAATTAAATAAACCTCTCTATTCATTGTATAATTGTGTTTAAAGGCATATTCTGTAATCCAACTTCTCATATATAAATGGGTAATTTGAAGAAAATCGGTAAATTCACCTTAAAATAATTAAATAAATAAATAAACTTTCTTTTAAATTAAAAAATAATTTTTTTACCCAAAGTTCTGTCCTCAAGAATAGCTTCAATACCATCCTCTGTGTTCATACCTTAATTAAATAATTAAATAAATTATTTAAAATTAACCAGTTAAATAAGGAACAGTAAAAGGATTTGATAATCCATTTTTAACGTTATTTAATAGCCATAAAGGATGAGCTAATAATTCTTTCCCGTCAATGGTAGGCAAAAATAAATAACGATTAAATTCAATCTTTTAAATAAAATTAATTTTAATTAAAACAGAATTTAAGAAAAATAAATAAAAGAAAATACAGGAATTGAAGGAACATTAGTTAAAGAAATAGCCTGTATAATATCGTCAGTAGAACGTGTTAAAATACAACTCCAACTTTAATTAAAACTTGGTGTATTTTATTTATAATAATAAAAACACAAACACTTCGCTAGCAATAGGATGCACACAACCCAAATAACGGCCAAGTTTTATTGTGTTGTTAAATGCTAAAATACAAATATTCTGATATTTATTAGAAAATACAAAAATCAGAATATTTTGTATTTCTCATGTACAATAGAAACAGAATATTTTTTATATCATCTCAAGTTTTATAAATCAGAATTTTTTGTATTTTCATTCATAAATCAGAATTATTTCTAAAGGATTTTTTAAGGTATTTAAAAAACCTAACCAAGTGCAGGTTTCCCAATAGTAGAATGGTAAGAAACCTCTGCTCCAGACATTGCTACAACACTACGAAATAGATCCAAAAAGGAAAAAATATTTTTTTTATTGTTAAAATTTTTACTTCTCGATAAAGGACTGAGCATATGAATACCAGCACTTACAGCCCCTGCATCATGTCCAACTAAAGAAAATATTAATTTATTTAAAATATTATTTTAAATAAAAAACCAATAGTCACAGCATTTGGATCACCTCCAAAAGCATGAATATGTTGACTAACCCAATTTAAAGCTATTCTTTGGTCTTGAATTCCATAATTACCTTTTTCATCACCCAAACTCATAAAACCTTAAAAATATTTTTTTAATCAAAAATCAGAATTCTGGTTTAAAAAAGAAACCAAAAGGGCCTAATCTATAATTAACATTGACGACAACAATTCCACGTGATGCAAGTACATGTCCAGGCCAATCATTAGCTGACCCTGTTTGGAAATTACCACCATGAAAGAAAACTATAACAGGTAAAGCACTCTCTAAGGCAGAGGAGAATTTCTGTAAAATCAGAATTTAAACTTAAAAATCAGAATTAATATTTCAGAATTTAAACTTAAAAATCAGAATTAATATTTCAGAATTTAAACTTAAAAATCAGAATTAATATTTCAGAATTTAAACTTAAAAATCAGAATTAATATTTCAGAATTTAAACTTAAAAATCAGAATTAATATTTCAGAATTTAAACTTAAAAATCAGAATTAATGTTTTTAAAAACCAGAATTTTCTTATAATATTTAAATCAGAATATAAAAAATACATTACAATAGTAGGTGTATAAATATTCAAGTACAAACAATCTTCACTTATTTGATAAGGATAAGGAGAATTAATAAATAATGTTGGTCTTGCCTCTACATCTTGAGCACATACTGGAGGTAAAGTAAAGGCAATAAAAGGAGAATCACCAGGCAAATCTTTTTTAATTAATTTAATTTAATTAATTAAATATACGAATAAGTTGTTGAGGTGCCTTAAAGAATTTTTTTTTATTTTTTAAAGAAAATTCTAATTTAAAAAAAAGTTAAGAATATTCTTTAATTTAATGACCTTAAATCTTCGTTCACTCAATGGTGGTTCAGCATAAGGAACACCAAGAAATGTAAAAATAGTAACATTATTTAATGAAGGTAAAGGATTTTGTTCTGGTGAATTTCTGTCAGGAGGAATTTGTTCATTTGGATCTTGAAAAGCAGTCCAAGGCAAATCAGAGATTATTACCTTTTGACCAATTAATTCTAATAAATAAAATTAAATTAAAATAATTTTTTTATTTTAATTAAAAACCTCCAATTGATAATCTAACAATTACTTCCTCTTTACGGGGAGACTTTAAAAATTAATTTAAAATAAAAAGAGAAATTAAAAAAAAAACACTTGTCCAGCTCTTTTAGTAGTTGAAGTACTTAAAATTTAAATTAAATAATAATAAAAAAGATTAACCCAAATAAATCCCAAATATCAACATTTCTAATTGGTGGTTCAATTATTTGGGAAGAAACAGAAATAATATTAAATATTAATAGAATTAAACAAACAAAAAACATTTATTGTATTTTCTAAAAGAGATAAATAATAAAATGAAAATACAAAAGAACTTTAAAAAATACAAAAATTCTGATTTATAAAACTTGGAAAAGCAATAAGTTGTTAAAACATAAAATTCTGATTTTTTAAAAAGGAAAATACAAACAAAATAAATTCTGGTTTTTATTAAACTTGAAAATACAAAATATCTTTTTATTTTGTAATTATTTAAAAGAATTCTGATTTGTGTTTTTTAAATTATCAGAATTTATTGTTTTACTGTTACTGCTAACAGTTTATTTTTTAGTAAAGATTTAAATTAAGTTTGAGTTGTATTCTCAAACATATTTAATTTTATTTCAAACAATTTTTAATAAAATAATAATAATTTTTTTAAAAAACAAAGCAATGACTAAAAGCTTATTTTATAAATCGATAAAAATAGGCAAAAATTATTTAAAGGTAAAAATATTTAAAAAAAAGGAATAAAGGGGAAGAGGTCGTAAAAATGGGAGGTTAAGCAAACATTTATACATACATACAATTAAAGATATATTTTAATTTTTATTATGGAATAAAATCAAAATATGTAGATTAATTCTAATTATTTTAAAATAGTAAATAAATAAATATGTATATAAATAATCTGAAAATACTAATTTAATTTAAATTAAAGTCTTTTAAATTTAACTTTGAATAAATGGATATTATTAAATAAATTAAAATAAAATGAAGACAAAAAAAGTAAGTAAATATAAATATATTTATTATAGTATGTATGTAGTATATACCTATTAATTATTTTTTTATTTTACTTAAAATTTAATTAATTAAAAATGCAAATTAAAATTAAATTTAAATTTATTATTTTAATTAATTCACTATAGAATAAATAAGTTTAATTTTCTCCCTTTAAAACTTAGTATAAAAGCTTAATTAATTTAAAACTTTTTTTTCATTAAATTAATAAAAAATATTCTTCTAAATATTCTTCTAATTATTTCTACTACTTATTTATTTTGTGCTCTGCTTACAGATGTCTACAAATCAAAATGTATGTTTTGTTTCATTAAAATTATCTCTTTTTTTTAAGATCATTCAAATTTATAAGCAACTCAATAATGGACCTAATCTCAATTGCCTTCATTCAAACATAATTGGTCAAATCAACAAAGAAGTAATTTAATTTATAACTTTAAAATCTGAATTTTGTTTTTTTTAGTGTAAGGAAATCAAAGTGACAATTGAAGCCTGCGTCTACATAATTCGGTTAAAACATTTTTGTTTTATTTTAAATAACAAAAATTTTTCAGTTGTCTTATCAAATTAAAAAAATGCAAAAGAAGCGAAGAAGTGTTATGCAAAACTTAAAAGAATTACGCCACAAAACGAGTATGAACGGGTAATTTAATAATTTATTTTTTTAATTTAAAATTTTTATTTTTAAAGGAAATTATCGTGAAGCTGGTGTCGGAGATGAACAAAATCTGATGATTAAAAGAAGGATGTTTTTCTTAGTTAAAATATGATAAAAAATATAATTATTGTCTTGTATTGTATAATATATTTAAATCATAATTTGTTGTATTTATATTTAATTAATAAATAAAATTATTTCTTGACATTTAAATAAAAATAAATATTAATTTATTTAAATAAATCTGTTAGGCCTTCTTCTCCTTAAATGAAAGAAATAAATAAACACATTTTATATAATCAAAAAAAAATTAAAAAAAATTCAATTAATTAATTAATTAATTTTATTTTAATTATTTCAATTGACAGACTTTTTTCAAATATTCTGGATATATTTTAGTAAGAGAGCGGAAACTCTGGACAATTTTAATTTTATAAAAAGAAAACTAAAATGTAGAGAGTCATAGCAACCGAGATTATTAAAATAAATAAAATAATTTTTAAATATCTTTTATTTTTAAAAGAAGCCTTTTTATTTATTTAATATAGTTAAATTAAAATAATTAAAAAATAAATAACATTAATTTATTTCCCGGTCACTAGAGTCTTGCTTAATAACTCAGCAATAGATTAATTAATAATTTTAGTTTATATGTCATTTGATAGAGCAGAAAATGAGCTACAAAATATTACAAAATTAAATTTTTTAATTAACAGGAAATTTAGTTATGGCCAAAAATAAACAATAACTACAATTAAAAGTGTTAAAATTTATTTAATTTTATTAAATAAAAATTAAATAAAGTTTTTAAATTAAAATAAATAAATTAATTTTATTATTTTTAAATAAATTATAAATAAATAAATTTATCAAATAAAATCGAATATGTAAAATTATTTTTACCTTTAATTCTCTTTCGCCCTCAACAACCATTTCCTCTCTTTTTCTTCTATTTAAACATTTTTATTCTTTTTTATTCTCATTGGTTTTATTCAACTTTTCTTTCTATAAAATGACACGCCCTCTTTTCTATTCATTACAACAAACAAACATTTCTCTTCTCTCATATTTTATCTTCTAAACATTTAAACATTTCCCTTTTTATTCATTCAAACATGTTTATATGACTGAAACAACCTAACTAAAACACATGTTTTTATTTAAATGTTTCTTGTGTTTTTAAATGTTTTTCTAAGTTTCCGGAAAAGGTAAAAAATAAATAAACTTTTTTCCTTCCTTTGATCGTTTAAAAACTAAGCGGATTACCAAAAACAAGTAAAAATACTTAAAACACAAATAAATAAATGTTTTTATCCTCTTAACAGCTTTTTGTATTTACCCCCCTCTTTTTCTTTTGTTTTCCTTTATAATAATCCGATTAATAAAAACACAAGGGATTTTAACTGAACTTTTTTTTTCTTTCTTTTTTTAATAATTAATTAAATCTTTTAAATTATTTAACACCTATATTTTTGACCTTTTTTTTTAATTTATTATTTTCTTTTAATTAATTAATTTCATTTACTCTAATGTACTGTAGGCAATAAAATATTCTTCTTTTTTATTTATTAAAAAATAGAGTGCTACGGCACAGTATTTAATTTTCCATTAATTTTTAAAAATTAAAAAAAAAATTGACTAAAGAAAATGGCAAATAAATTAACTAAATAAAATAAAAAAACATGCTACTCCAACAACAACTAATAATAATAAAAAAGGAGGAGGAAAAAAACCTGAAGAAAAAACGCCTGCTACTGGTGGTACTAAAAGAAAAGAGGATCCAACTCCGAGCCATTCAAAAAGTAAAAGAACAAAATAAGATTAATGAGCGCGTTGTCGTCGCTTCGTGGCTCCAAACCGTTCTATTGAAAATTATTTAAATTTGTAAATTTATTAAAATTGACAACAGTATGTTAATTGCCTATAAACAAAAAATTAGAGATGATTATTGAGTTAAAATTATTTCAAAATTCCTTAACCTTGACCAAGGAAAATTTTTAATGTTCTCTATTCGAATCCTTTCAATCGAAGAACAGGTAAAAAAGCTAAGAATACCCTTAAAAACAAATTCAAAATAATAAAAAAAAGATTAGAAGGAGAAAAAATTAAGAATTAAAAAAAAGTGACGGGATTGCGTCTCGCGCCGCACCGTCCCACACTAAAGAAATTAGATTGTAAGGACTCAAGCGGCCCTTTTTTGGCATTGTGTTGTCCATTATCGCGAAACACGAAATAGTTTGTAAAATAAAGAGAATTAGAGATGAAAAAGAGATTAGAATTAAACTTCCGAGATAACCAGAAGTTCCAAGATTTTTTTATTTATTTCTTAAAGTTTTTTGGTCTTATTTTCCTTCCATATTACTATTTTCCTTGGTCTGATCGATTTCAAAGTTTGTCAGGTCTGTTTTTTTAAGTTTTGACTAATTGGCATTCTGTTTTTTCAAGAATTTTCTATCGCCAACTATTCGCGAGCCATAATGAGCAAAATAGTGTGTGAAAGAGAGTTAGATGAAAAGCAATGTCTTCTGCTCTTTTAATCTTCATGTTAGTCCCGCTTCAACTATGCTCCTCTTCTACGTAGCCGACATTGCAGATTATCAAGTTTGTTTTCATTTCCCTAAGATTAAATTTAGAAATTTGTTCAGCATCAAGATGTAAAATTTCCTGGCTGATCGAGAATGAGGATTTTGGGATATTGAATGGTTCTCTTTCTCTACTGTTAGAATAAAAGGTTTCTTTTGATAGTCTTTTACCTTTATTATTTATTATATTTAGTGCCGAGACACTTTTGTCTTGATTTGGTGAACCCTCCGGATGTCGCATTTGTTGAACACCTCCTGGTGGAGTACGAGTTCTGTAGAACCTCCTGAATGAGAACCAGTTCCATTAACCTTCTGGTGGAGTACGAGTTCTGTAGAACCTCCTGAATGAGAACCAGTTCCATTAACCTTCTGGTGGAGTACGAGTTCTGTAGAACCTCCCGATGGAGTATCGAGTTCGGTATAGAACCAACATCTGTTGTGTTCACTGAATCAGGCTCTGTCGGTTGATAATTGAGTTACACTAAATCAGGCTCTGCCAGTTTCTAATTGGGTTTACAAGTGGTGGGTGTCGGGGCAGTGTTCGCTGAATATCAGGTTTGGCTGTTCAATGAATCCAGTCCTGGCAGGTCTGAGTTTGGAATCATGCTGTGTAGCGCGGTATTCACGAACTCAGGTGTGTGTCAGTGGTTGTGTTCATTAAATCATGCCTTGAGAAGGTTGGTCTTGTTGGCGCTTGGTTCTCTTTGATTTTACTGCATTTGTTGGACTTGGGCATTTTCCAGGTTTTTTTTTAATACTATATAACTATTAAACTTATTATTTTATATCTTCTGGATGAACATTTCTTTATTATTCTATTTGTTTTTGGTTGGCTAGAAGAATTTTCAACTTCTACTGAATCTTGATGTTATGAACTTATAGGTTTTTTTCAAATTGTATTCTTTAAAAATCAAAAAATGAAAAATTTTTGTTTTAAAATGTTATAATTTTAATTTTTATATTGTTCTTTTGTTATATCCAATTTTTTTTGTCAATAAATTAGTGTCCAACCAAGGTCATTGGCATTACTTTTTTTTATTTTTTGGCTATTTTCTCTCTTTATGCTTTAGAATCCAAATTGCGCCCCAATCGTCTTTTTCCGTCATTTTTTTCTTTTAGCCGCCGGCTGCTAGATCAGGTCCTTTTATTTATCGTTTATTCACATTTCTTTATTTCTCTTCCATTAACTTCTTTTCCACTTCCTTTATTTTTTACTTAGAATCTATAGTTTCTCTTCCATTAACTTCTTTTCTACTTTCTTTATTTTTTACATAGAATCTATAGTTTCTCTTCCATTAACTTCTTTTCTACTTTCTTTATTTTTTACTTAGAATCTATAGTTTCTCTTCCATTAACTTCTTTTCTACTTTCTTTATTTTTTACATAGAATCTATAGTTTCTCTTCCATTAACTTCTTTTCTACTTTCTTTATTTTTTACATAGAATCTATAGTTTCTCTTCCATTAACTTCTTTTCTACTTTCTTTATTTTTTACTTAGAATCTATAGTTTCTCTTCCATTAACTTCTTTTCTACTTTCTTTATTTTTTACTTAGAATCTATAGTTTCTCTTCCATTAACTTCTTTTCTACTTTCTTTATTATTTTTACATAGAATCTATAGTTTCTCTTCCATTAACTTCTTTTCTACTTTCTTTATTTTTTACTTAGAATCTATAGTTTCTCTTCCATTAACTTCTTTTCTACTTTCTTTATTTTTTACATAGAATCTATAGTTTCTCTTCCATTAACTTCTTTTCTACTTTCTTTATTTTTTACATAGAATCTATAGTTTCTCTTCCATTAACTTCTTTTCTACTTTCTTTATTTTTTACTTAGAATCTATAGTTTCTCTTCCATTAACTTCTTTTCTACTTTCTTTATTTTTTACTTAGAATCTATAGTTTCTCTTCCATTAACTTCTTTTCTACTTTCTTTATTTTTTACTTAGAATCTATAGTTTCTCTTCCATTAACTTCTTTTCTACTTTCTTTATTTTTTACATAGAATCTATAGTTTCTCTTCCATTAACTTCTTTTCTACTTTCTTTATTTTTACTTAGAATCTATAGTTTCTCTTCCATTAACTTCTTTTCTACTTTCTTTATTTTTTTACATAGAATCTATAGTTTCTCTTCCATTAACTTCTTTTCTACTTTCTTTATTTTTTACATAGAATCTATAGTTTCTCTTCCCTTAACTTCTTTTCTACTTTTTTATTTTTTTTTATAGAATCTATAGTTTCTCTTCCATTAACTTCTTTTCTACTTTCTTTATTTTTTACTTAGAATCTATAGTTTCTCTTCCATTAACTTCTTTTCTACTTTCTTTATTTTTTACTTAGAATCTATAGTTTCTCTTCCATTAACTTCTTTTCTACTTTCTTTATTTTTTACTTAGAATCTATAGTTTCTCTTCCATTAACTTCTTTTCTACTTTCTTTATTTTTTACTTAGAATCTATAGTTTCTCTTCCATTAACTTCTTTTCTACTTTCTTTATTTTTTACATAGAATCTATAGTTTCTCTTCCATTAACTTCTTTTCTACTTTCTTTATTTTTTACTTAGAATCTATAGTTTCTCTTCCATTAACTTCTTTTCTACTTTCTTTATTTTTTACATAGAATCTATAGTTTCTCTTCCATTAACTTCTTTTCTACTTTCTTTATTTTTTACTTAGAATCTATAGTTTCTCTTCCATTAACTTCTTTTCTACTTTCTTTATTTTTACTTAGAATCTATAGTTTCTCTTCCATTAACTTCTTTTCTACTTTCTTTATTTTTTACATAGAATCTATAGTTTCTCTTCCATTAACTTCTTTTCTACTTTCTTTATTTTTTACTTAGAATCTATAGTTTCTCTTCCATTAACTTCTTTTCTACTTTCTTTATTTTTTACTTAGAATCTATAGTTTCTCTTCCATTAACTTCTTTTCTACTTTCTTTATTTTTTACTTAGAATCTATAGTTTCTCTTCCATTAACTTCTTTTCTACTTTCTTTATTTTTTACATAGAATCTATAGTTTCTCTTCCATTAACTTCTTTTCTACTTTCTTTATTTTTTACTTAGAATCTATAGTTTCTCTTCCATTAACTTCTTTTCTACTTTTTATTTTTTACATAGAATCTATAGTTTCTCTTCCATTAACTTCTTTTCTACTTTCTTTATTTTTTACTTAGAATCTATAGTTTCTCTTCCATTAACTTCTTTTCTACTTTCTTTATTTTTTACTTAGAATCTATAGTTTCTCTTCCATTAACTTCTTTTCTACTTTCTTTATTTTTTACTTAGAATCTATAGTTTCTCTTCCATTAACTTCTTTTCTACTTTCTTTATTTTTTACATAGAATCTATAGTTTCTCTTCCATTAACTTCTTTTCTACTTTCTTTATTTTTTACATAGAATCTATAGTTTCTCTTCCCTTAACTTCTTTTCTACTTTTTTTATTTTTTACATAGAATCTATAGTTTCTCTTCCATTAACTTCTTTTCTACTTTCTTTATTTTTTACTTAGAATCTATAGTTTCTCTTCCATTAACTTCTTTTCTACTTTCTTTATTTTTTACTTAGAATCTATAGTTTCTCTTCCATTAACTTCTTTTCTACTTTCTTTATTTTTTACTTAGAATCTATAGTTTCTCTTCCATTAACTTCTTTTCTACTTTCTTTATTTTTTACTTAGAATCTATAGTTTCTCTTCCATTAACTTCTTTTCCACTTCCTTTATTTTTTACTTAGAATCTATAGTTTCTCTTCCATTAACTTCTTTTCTACTTTCTTTATTTTTTACATAGAATCTATAGTTTCTCTTCCATTAACTTCTTTTCTACTTTCTTTATTTTTTACTTAGAATCTATAGTTTCTCTTCCATTAACTTCTTTTCTACTTTCTTTATTTTTTACTTAGAATCTATAGTTTCTCTTCCATTAACTTCTTTTCTACTTTCTTTATTTTTTACATAGAATCTATAGTTTCTCTTCCATTAACTTCTTTTCTACTTTCTTTATTTTTTACTTAGAATCTATAGTTTCTCTTCCATTAACTTCTTTTCTACTTTCTTTATTTTTTACTTAGAATCTATAGTTTCTCTTCCATTAACTTCTTTCTACTTTCTTTATTTTTTACATAGAATCTATAGTTTCTCTTCCATTAACTTCTTTTCTACTTTCTTTATTTTTTACTTAGAATCTATAGTTTCTCTTCCATTAACTTCTTTTCTACTTTCTTTATTTTTTACATAGAATCTATAGTTTCTCTTCCATTAACTTCTTTTCTACTTTCTTTATTTTTTACTTAGAATCTATAGTTTCTCTTCCATTAACTTCTTTTCTACTTTCTTTATTTTTTACTTAGAATCTATAGTTTCTCTTCCATTAACTTCTTTTCTACTTTCTTTATTTTTTACATAGAATCTATAGCCATAAAGGATGAGCTAATAATTCTTTCCCGTCAATGGTAGGCAAAAATAAATAACGATTAAATTCAATCTTTAAATAAAATCAATTTAAATTTAAAACAGAATTTAAGAAAAATAAATAAAAGAAAATAAAAGAAAATACAGGAATAGAAGGAACATTTGTTAAAGAAACAGCCTGTATAATATCATCAGTAGAACGAGTTAAAATACAACTCCAACTTTAATTAAAACTTGATGTATTTTATTTATAATAATAAAAACACAAACACTTCGCTAGCAATAGGATGCACACAACCCAAATAACGGCCAAGTTTTATTGTGTTGTTAAATGCTAAAATACAAATATTCTGATATTTATTAGAAAATACAAAAATCAGAATATTTTGTATTTCTCATGTACAATAGAAACAGAATATTTTTTAAACTTTCTCAAGTTTTATAAATCAGAATTTTTTTGTATTTTCATCATAAATCAGAATTATTTTCTAAATGATCTTTTAAGGTATTTAAAAAACTTAACCAAGTGCAGGTTTCCCAATAGTAGAATGGTAAGAAACTTCTGCTCCAGACATTGCTACAACACTACGAAATAGATCCAAAAAGGAAAATATATTTTTTTATTATTAAATTTTTACTTCTGGATAAAGGACTGAGCATATGAATACCAGCACTTACAGCCCCTGCATCATGTCCAACTAAAGAAAATATTAATTTATTTAAAATATTATTTTAAATAAAAAACCAATAGTCACAGCATTTGGATCACCTCCAAAAGCATGAATATGTTGACTAACCCAATTTAAAGCTATTCTTTGGTCTTGAATTCCATAATTACCTTTTTCATCACCCAAACTCATAAAACCTTAAAAATATTTTTTTAATCAAAAATCAGAATTCTGGTTTAAAAAAGAAACCAAAAGGGCCTAATCTATAATTAACATTGACGACAACAATTCCACGTGATGCAAGTACATGTCCAGGCCAATCATTAGCTGACCCTGTTTGGAAATTACCACCATGAAAGAAAACTATAACAGGTAAAGCACATTCCTTCTAAAATTATTTTCTCATTAATTAATTAATTTTTATATGTAAATACTTACCTTTAGTAGATTGGGAACTTCCAGATTTATCAATGTTTACTATTTCCTAAATGTGAAGGATTGTTTTTTGCTGCAATTAGTTGATTTCTTTTTTCCATAAATCTTCTTAACGAAGATTGACGGTTTGTTGAAATTTTATAATCTGGTTGTTGTGATGAACCCCCAAATGAAATGTATTGACCTATTTCTTCTAAAGCCTTTTTGTTGTTATGAGCTTAAATTTATAAGTATTTATTTAAAATAAATTTTTTTATTAAATTACCTCCATAAACAACTTCAAAAATTAAATAAATTGTAATAAAAATAGCAATATTTTGACAATTCATTTTCTTAAAAATATATTTCTTTGATAACTAAAAGATTAATTTAAAGCAATTTAAATTAAATTTGAATAATTAAATTAATTTTATTTAATTTGAATTAATTAATTTAAGTTTTAAGGTATTCTTAATAAATAAAGATTTAAAATTAAAAAAAAATAAAAATTAATGAATAAAAATTAATGACACTTTCGGTATTTATTAAGGGAAAATTAAAAAAAGGCGGGGGAATAAATCTAAGGCAATTTAAAGTTAAAAGAGGAAGGCAATAGTTAAGTAAATATTATTTAATTTAAAAATTAAAGTTAAGAGGAAGTGGATTTCCGGCAAAGGAAAATAAAAAATTAAATAAAGAATAAAGGAGGAAGTCCTAGTGTTTACTACTAAATGAATTAATTAGTCAATAATATTCAATTATAATTAAATACCACTACTCATTTATTCCTTTAAATTAATTAAAGAAAATAAAATTAAATTATATATGTCTTGAGAATTAATTGTTGTTTATTGAAGTTATTTCAATTCTGAATCTTTAAAAAAATAAAATATATGTCTTGAGAATTAATTGTTGTTTATTTAAGTTATTTCAATTCTGAATCTCTAAAAAGATAAAATATATGTCTTGAGAATTAATTGTTGTTTATTGAAGTTATTTCAATTCTGAATCTCTAAAAAGATAAAATATATGTCTTGAGAATTAATTGTTGTTTATTGAAGTTATTTCAATTCTGAATCTCTAAAAAGATAAAATATATGTCTTGAGAATTAATTGTTGTTTATTGAAGTTATTTCAATTCTGAATCTCTAAAAAGATAAAATATATGTCTTGAGAATTAATTGTTGTTTATTGAAGTTATTTCAATTCTGAATCTCTAAAAAGATAAAATATATGTCTTGAGAATTAATTGTTGTTTATTGAAGTTATTTCAATTCGCTGGTCTACAGAAACAAGTAAGTGGATCAAAAAATAAATTTGAATCTAAATTGATGGAAGAGAAATAATGAAAAACATTGAAATAAAATAAATTTGAATCTAAATTGATGGAAGAGAAATAATGAAAAACATTGAAATAAAATAAATTTGAATCTAAATTGATGGAAGAGAAATAAAGAAATGTGAATAAACGATAAATAAATAAAAAGAGAAAAAAAAAGAGAATAAACGATAAATAAATAAAAAGAGAGGTTGATGGAAGAGAAATAAAGAAATGTGAATAAACGATAAATAAATAAAAAGAGAGGTTGATGGAAGAGAAATAAAGAAATGTGAATAAACGATAAATAAATAAAAAGAGAAGTTAATGGAAGAGAAATAAAGAAATGTGAATAAACGATAAATAAATAAAAAGAGAAGTTAATGGAAGAGAAATAAAGAAATGTGAATAAACGATAAATAAATAAAAAGAAAGGTTGATGGAAGAGAAATAAAGAAATGTGAATAAACGATAAATAAATAAAAAGAGAGGTTGATGGAAGAGAAATAAAAAAATGTGAATAAACGATAAATAAATAAAAAGAGAAGTTAATGGAAGAGAAATAAAGAAATGTGAATAAACGATAAATAAATAAAAAGAAAGGTTGATGGAAGAGAAATAAAGAAATGTGAATAAACGATAAATAAATAAAAAGAGAGGTTGATGGAAGAGAAATAAAGAAATGTGAATAAACGATAAATAAATAAAAAGAAAGGTTGATGGAAGAGAAATAAAGAAATGTGAATAAACGATAAATAAATAAAAAGAGAAGTTAATGGAAGAGAAATAAAGAAATGTGAATAAACGATAAATAAATAAAAAGAAAGGTTGATGGAAGAGAAATAAAGAAATGTGAATAAACGACAAATAAATAAAAAGAGAGGTTGATGGAAGAGAAATAAAGAAATGTGAATAAACGATAAATAAATAAAAAGAAAGGTTGATGGAAGAGAAATAAAGAAATGTGAATAAACGACAAATAAATAAAAAGAGAGGTTGATGGAAGAGAAATAAAGAAATGTGAATAAACGATAAATAAATAAAAAGAAAGGTTGATGGAAGAGAAATAAAGAAATGTGAATAAACGATAAATAAATAAAAAGAGAAGTTAATGGAAGAGAAATAAAGAAATGTGAATAAACGATAAATAAATAAAAAGAGAAGTTAATGGAAGAGAAATAAAGAAATGTGAATAAACGATAAATAAATAAAAAGAAAGGTTGATGGAAGAGAAATAAAGAAATGTGAATAAACGACAAATAAATAAAAAGAGAGTTGATGGAAGAGAAATAAAGAAATGTGAATAAACGATAAATAAATAAAAAGAAAGGTTGATGGAAGAGAAATAAAGAAATGTGAATAAACGATAAATAAATAAAAAGAGAAGTTAATGGAAGAGAAATAAAGAAATGTGAATAAACGATAAATAAATAAAAAGAAAGGTTGATGGAAGAGAAATAAAGAAATGTGAATAAACGACAAATAAATAAAAAGAGAGGTTGATGGAAGAGAAATAAAGAAATGTGAATAAACGATAAATAAATAAAAAGAAAGGTTGATGGAAGAGAAATAAAGAAATGTGAATAAACGACAAATAAATAAAAAGAGAGGTTGATGGAAGAGAAATAAAGAAATGTGAATAAACGATAAATAAATAAAAAGAAAGGTTGATGGAAGAGAAATAAAGAAATGTGAATAAACGATAAATAAATAAAAAGAGAAGTTAATGGAAGAGAAATAAAGAAATGTGAATAAACGATAAATAAATAAAAAGAAAGGTTGATGGAAGAGAAATAAAGAAATGTGAATAAACGACAAATAAATAAAAAGAGAGGTTGATGGAAGAGAAATAAAGAAATGTGAATAAACGATAAATAAATAAAAAGAAAGGTTGATGGAAGAGAAATAAAGAAATGTGAATAAACGACAAATAAATAAAAAGAGAGGTTGATGGAAGAGAAATAAAGAAATGTGAATAAACGATAAATAAATAAAAAGAAAGGTTGATGGAAGAGAAATAAAGAAATGTGAATAAACGATAAATAAATAAAAAGAGAAGTTAATGGAAGAGAAATAAAGAAATGTGAATAAACGATAAATAAATAAAAAGAGAAGTTAATGGAAGAGAAATAAAGAAATGTGAATAAACGATAAATAAATAAAAAGAAAGGTTGATGGAAGAGAAATAAAGAAATGTGAATAAACGACAAATAAATAAAAAGAGAGGTTGATGGAAGAGAAATAAAGAAATGTGAATAAACGATAAATAAATAAAAAGAAAGGTTGATGGAAGAGAAATAAAGAAATGTGAATAAACGATAAATAAATAAAAAGAGAATTAATGGAAGAGAAATAAAGAAATGTGAATAAACGATAAATAAATAAAAAGAAAGGTTGATGGAAGAGAAATTGTGAATGGAAGATGGAAATAAAGAAATGTGAATAAACGATAAATAAATAAAAAGAAAGGTTGATGGAAGAGAAATAAAGAAATGTGAATAAACGACAAATAAATAAAAAGAGAGGTTGATGGAAGAGAAATAAAGAAATGTGAATAAACGATAAATAAATAAAAAGAAAGGTTGATGGAAGAGAAATAAAGAAATGTGAATAAACGACAAATAAATAAAAAGAAAGGTTGATGGAAGAGAAATAAAGAAATGTGAATAAACGATAAATAAATAAAAAAAAGAAATGGAAGAGAAATAAAGAAATGTGAATAAACGACAAATAAATAAAAAGAGAGGTTGATGGAAGAGAAATAAAGAAATGTGAATAAACGATAAATAAATAAAAAGAGAGGTTGATGGAAGAGAAATAAAAAATGTGAATAAACGATAAATAAATAAAAAGAGAAGTTAAAAAAATAAAGAAGTTAATGGAAGAGAAATAAAGAAATGTGAATAAACGATAAATAAATAAAAAGAAAGGTTGATGGAAGAGAAATAAAGAAATGTGAATAAACGATAAATAAATAAAAAGAGAGGTTGATGGAAGAGAAATAAAGAAATGTGAATAAACGATAAATAAATAAAAAGAAAGGTTGATGGAAGAGAAATAAAGAAATGTGAATAAACGATAAATAAATAAAAAGAGAAGTTAATGGAAGAGAAATAAAGAAATGTGAATAAACGATAAATAAATAAAAAGAAAGGTTGATGGAAGAGAAATAAAGAAATGTGAATAAACGACAAATAAATAAAAAGAGAGGTTGATGGAAGAGAAATAAAGAAATGTGAATAAACGATAAATAAATAAAAAGAAAGGTTGATGGAAGAGAAATAAAGAAATGTGAATAAACGATAAATAAATAAAAAGAAAGGTTGATGGAAGAGAAATAAAGAAATGTGAATAAACGATAAATAAATAAAAAGAGAAGTTAATGGAAGAGAAATAAAGAAATGTGAATAAACGATAAATAAATAAAAAGAGAAGTTAATGGAAGAGAAATAAAGAAATGTGAATAAACGATAAATAAATAAAAAGAAAGGTTGATGGAAGAGAAATAAAGAAATGTGAATAAACGACAAATAAATAAAAAGAGAGGTTGATGGAAGAGAAATAAAGAAATGTGAATAAACGATAAATAAATAAAAAGAAAGGTTGATGGAAGAGAAATAAAGAAATGTGAATAAACGATAAATAAATAAAAAGAGAAGTTAATGGAAGAGAAATAAAGAAATGTGAATAAACGATAAATAAATAAAAAGAAAGGTTGATGGAAGAGAAATAAAGAAATGTGAATAAACGACAAATAAATAAAAAGAGAGGTTGATGGAAGAGAAATAAAGAAATGTGAATAAACGATAAATAAATAAAAAGAAAGGTTGATGGAAGAGAAATAAAGAAATGTGAATAAACGACAAATAAATAAAAAGAGAGGTTGATGGAAGAGAAATAAAGAAATGTGAATAAACGATAAATAAATAAAAAGAAAGGTTGATGGAAGAGAAATAAAGAAATGTGAATAAACGATAAATAAATAAAAAGAAAGGTTGATGGAAGAGAAATAAAGAAATGTGAATAAACGATAAATAAATAAAAAGAAAGGTTGATGGAAGAGAAATAAAGAAATGTGAATAAACGATAAATAAATAAAAAGAGAAGTTAATGGAAGAGAAATAAAGAAATGTGAATAAACGATAAATAAATAAAAAGAGAAGTTAATGGAAGAGAAATAAAGAAATGTGAATAAACGATAAATAAATAAAAAGAAAGGTTGATGGAAGAGAAATAAAGAAATGTGAATAAACGACAAATAAATAAAAAGAGAGGTTGATGGAAGAGAAATAAAGAAATGTGAATAAACGATAAATAAATAAAAAGAAAGGTTGATGGAAGAGAAATAAAGAAATGTGAATAAACGACAAATAAATAAAAAGAGAGGTTGATGGAAGAGAAATAAAGAAATGTGAATAAACGATAAATAAATAAAAAGAAAGGTTGATGGAAGAGAAATAAAGAAATGTGAATAAACGACAAATAAATAAAAAGAGAGGTTGATGGAAGAGAAATAAAGAAATGTGAATAAACGATAAATAAATAAAAAGAGAAGTTAATGGAAGAGAAATAAAGAAATGTGAATAAACGATAAATAAATAAAAAGAAAGGTTGATGGAAGAGAAATAAAGAAATGTGAATAAACGACAAATAAATAAAAAGAGAGGTTGATGGAAGAGAAATAAAGAAATGTGAATAAACGATAAATAAATAAAAAGAAAGGTTGATGGAAGAGAAATAAAGAAATGTGAATAAACGACAAATAAATAAAAAGAGAGGTTGATGGAAGAGAAATAAAGAAATGTGAATAAACGATAAATAAATAAAAAGAAAGGTTGATGGAAGAGAAATAAAGAAATGAATAAACGATAAATAAATAAAAAGAGAGGTTGATGGAAGAGAAATAAAGAAATGTGAATAAACGATAAATAAATAAAAAGAAAGGTTGATGGAAGAGAAATAAAGAAATGTGAATAAACGACAAATAAATAAAAAGAGAGGTTGATGGAAGAGAAATAAAGAAATGTGAATAAACGATAAATAAATAAAAAGAAAGGTTGATGGAAGAGAAATAAAGAAATGTGAATAAACGACAAATAAATAAAAAGAGAGGTTGATGGAAGAGAAATAAAGAAATGTGAATAAACGATAAATAAATAAAAAGAAAGGTTGATGGAAGAGAAATAAAGAAATGTGAATAAACGACAAATAAATAAAAAGAGAGGTTGATGGAAGAGAAATAAAGAAATGTGAATAAACGATAAATAAATAAAAAGAGAGGTTGATGGAAGAGAAATAAAGAAATGTGAATAAACGATAAATAAATAAAAAGAGAGGTTGATGGAAGAGAAATAAAGAAATGTGAATAAACGATAAATAAATAAAAAGAGAAGTTAATGGAAGAGAAATAAAGAAATGTGAATAAACGATAAATAAATAAAAAGAAAGGTTGATGGAAGAGAAATAAAGAAATGTGAATAAACGACAAATAAATAAAAAGAGAGGTTGATGGAAGAGAAATAAAGAAATGTGAATAAACGATAAATAAATAAAAAGAAAGGTTGATGGAAGAGAAATAAAGAAATGTGAATAAACGACAAATAAATAAAAAGAGAGGTTGATGGAAGAGAAATAAAGAAATGTGAATAAACGATAAATAAATAAAAAGAAAGGTTGATGGAAGAGAAATAAAGAAATGTGAATAAACGATAAATAAATAAAAAGAGAAGTTGATGGAAGATTCACATTTCTTTATTTCTCTTCCATCAACTTAGTTGAAACTTAAATTATTTTAGTCAGTTTACTCATTTTTTGTCCAGTTCAAATACCCCGTACAATTTCCTACTCTTTAATCTTTATTCAATATTTCTGTTCGCCTTTTATTGCGAAAATAAACTTTTTTAATTCTGTTTTTGTTGGCTTCCCTCCGCACACATCTCATGTTTTTATGTTTTATTAAAATTTAGTTTTTTGAGTATTACATGCTTTACAACAAGTTGGAATGCTTTGTGAATAATACAAAAACTAAAAATCACAAACTTACAATTAGTAAGCGTAAAAAAATGTAAAACATTTAAAAATATTTTTACAAAATAATATATTAATTAAACTTTTTTTAAATATGTTTCCATCATTAAATCTTCAATAACTTTATTCACCGGTTTATTATCAAATGTTGAACGAATGAAAATATGTTCCATTATTTTAGGCTCAGCTATCAATCTAAGAGCTGGTAAAAATAAAAGAATTCTACCAAAGCGAGTAATTGGAGGTAATCGACGAATTGATTGTTGTTGTAGACCCAACTGTAATTTATTTAAATTTTTAATTTATAATTCAAACAAACAATTGATTGGTCTTGTAATTGTTGTACAATTGCTACATTTTCAAGTTCTGGTAAATCTAAATTTAAAAAATTGTCAGGTTTAAAACTTTTATACAAACCAGGTCTAAAAACTAAAACACCACGTAGCCAAGAAAGTTCAGTTTGATCCAATTCTAATCGTTTAAAATTTATATTAAGTGAATTCAAAGATTGAAGTAAACGAAAAGGAATTAATTTTGATATTTCATTATCTTCAAAAAATGCTTTATGTTCAAAAGCAAAAAGAAGAAAAAGTTCTGCCCAAGTACCTTCCAACAAGGATATCTAAAATAAAAATAAAAAAATGAATATAAATGTGTTTATAATTGATTTTAATTGTAATTATTATTGTAAAAAAAGTTTACAATAATTTACAATTTGTAAAAAAAGTTTACAATTTTGACAAGTTGTAAATCAAGTTTTACAATTTTTACAAAAAGTAGGAAAAGTTTACAACTTTTTACAAATTTGTAAAACTTGTTTTTTAAATAATGTTTAGAAAACAGAGGATTGTAATGTTTTTGTTAAAAGTTGTAAATGCAAAAAACTGTAGGTTTTATTTTTCTGCAAAATATGTAAAACCTTAAATGTTTTCTTTTCTAAAAGTTTTAATTCATTTCTATCTTCATTTTGTTTTTATTTTTTGTTCTAATGTTTAATAGGATTTAATATTACTTACCCTGTCATTTTCACATAAATTATTGAATGAAGGCATTCCTTGTGCCCACTTAATTAAAGATTCCATAACTTTAGTATTTAATTCATTAAATGCCAATCTTTCTTCGGCACTTGATTCTACTTTATTTAATAAATTATCTAAATTAATAAAAGGGTAGGGGGTATCTTTGTCATTTTGATTAAAAATAGAAGAAGATGAATTAATTGAATGAGGAATATTTAAAGAACTAAAAAAAGAGGAAAATTAAAAATAATAATTAATTAGTTTTAACCTTCCATAATTTTGTTGTTGAATTCTAGGAAAATTAACAAAATCAACAGCTGATGAAAGAACAGTGGAGCACTCCCTACCAATAAATAAATAAATTAATAAAATAATTAAATTACCTAAAAAAATTAGAATGGGTATAATAAGCATCAAGATCAGTAGGTGGATGTATTGTAGCAGAGTTTCTAGGTTGCCGTTCATTTTGGACAGCTATAAAAATAAACAAATGTTTAAAGGTATAAACTAAAGAACCATCTTTGTTCATTCCTTTAGACAAACATTTTTTGAGACGACATGCTTGACACTGATTTCTGTGATTTTATTTTTTATTTAATTTATTGGAAATTAATTAAATTAATTTATTGTTTAACCTATGTGCTTTGTCTACAATACACGTCCCTGTCCCTGCTTGACAACGATAAATAAGTCGACGACGGACACTTCGTTTAAAAAAACCAGAACAGCCATTACATGCTAAAATTCCATAATGACGACCTTTATTTTTTTTAATTAAAAATAATTTTCTTTTTTAATTTATTCTACCACTAGAAATATCCCCACAGACAGAACAAGTCAATGAATTAGTGTCTAAATTAAAAGTTGAATTCTTTGGACTTGAATTAAGTTGAATATCTATTGGAGAGCAACAACTACCATCAGACTAATTTAAATTAAAAATTAATTTTAATTTAATTTAATTTAACTGAAATTAGAGTAGTAGACTCTGTTGTTGTTTTATTAACTTTAGAAAAGGATAAACTGAAACAAAAATTAATTTTTTAAATTTAATTAATTTAATTAATTCCCTACTCATCAGTTGTTTCAATTATTTCTTTATTTTGTTGTTTATTAATTTTTAAAGAATTATTAATTAAAGAAGGTACAACAGCTTTATTGCACACATATTCTTTAAAAATTAAAATAAAACATTAAAAGAAAGAAAAAAAGTTTTAATTTTACGTTGTTCTCCATTTCCTGAATTAATAAACTTATTCTGATTTTGTTCTGAATTAATTAAACTTAACGGTTGTTGTTGTTGACTATTTAAAGAAGAAGAAAAGGAAGTAGTAGAATTATTAGAAAATAAAAATGAAGGAAATAAATTAAAAGAATTATTTATATTTTCATTTAATAAAAAAGGAAAAATTCCAGAATTTTGTTCTGTTTGAATATTCTGTTGAAATGAAGGTAATTGTGGGAATAAAGAAGAAGAAGGGAAAGGAGAATTTAAATGAGAAAATTCTAAAGAATTAATAGATGATATTGATGTTAATTTTTGCTTCTTTTGATTAGACTATAAATTAATTAATTAATTATTTAATTAATTAAAATAATTAATTTATTACCTTAATGTTTATTTGCTGTTCTTCATTATTCTTTTCTACCTCTAAAAATTAAAACAATTAATGAACTAAACATTATTTTATTTTTTACCATTATTTACTTCTTCTTCTTCTTTAACATGTTTTAAATTAATTCTGTTTTCTTCTCCACCAGCTAAAAATGTTGCATTGAATGGTAGAGAATTACGTACTGTAAAAACATTTTTTAAAACCTGTAGAATTTAAACTACCATTATGAAGAGAACGTCTAGTGTTTGCAATTAACGCAGAGAGTAATTTACCTGTAAAAACACAAAAAGATCATTTTAAAGAACTTAAAGTTTTCCGGAAAATAGATAATGTTTTCCGTAAAGTTTATTTTTTATAAACAAAATGCTTGTTTGTGTTTGTTTGTGTTTTCCGGAAAAGTTATAATTTTAAAACTTGTTTTGTAAAAACATTTAATTATATCAGGAAAATTTTTTACTTGTTTATTACAAAAAATAATTAATGCTTTATTTATAACAAAAAATTCCAAAAAACATTTCAATTAAAAAAAAACCTTTGCTAGGCTTATGATGCAGTTTTTCGCTATTTAATGGATTATATTTAATATTATTTTCAGTAGTTCTGCTGACACAATTAGATGAAGAAAGCAACCGAAAAATGCCTTCACATTCAGGTGAAGGTGTTGATGTATTAGTAATAATTGGAGGAGAAGAAATATTTTCCATTTATAATTTGAAACTTTCCGGAAGATTATATAGGAGTTAAAACAAAGTTTTCCGGAAAATGTTTACAACTTAAAATGCATTAAACTTTCCGGAAAAATTACAACTTTGTAAAACATAAAAATACAATAATGAAATGAACAGATTAAAGTTTATTTGTAAATACAAAAACTTTAAAAAAAATACAAAATATTTCCGCCTACTGATTTTCTCTTTTCTCTTCTTTTAATGTATACCGTATATAAAGAAAAGGTTATATTTATTTTTGTGGCCGCACTCTTTCAATTTTCTTTCTTTTATTTTCTGGGAGTGACACAAACCCCCAACAAACATTGCGCTTTGCTACTATATTGCTTTCTAACATGGTGGTTTAGCTTTTTCTCTCTCTTTTTTTAGTGGGGGCAGATGGCATTGAAAATAAAAAATAAAAATTAAATTAAAATGAATTCCTATAAGAAAAATATCGCGGTTTTTCATTTTAATTTTGGTTAGTCTTTTTATAAAGAATTTTTAAAAAATATATTATTTGTAATTATATTACCCAGAAGATCACTAAAATATTATTTAAAAAAATAAAAGAATTTTAAATTTATTAAAAAAAGGTAAAAATAAATAAAAATTAAAAAAAAAAGAAATTTTTTAAATTTTGATTTTTTAAATTAAATATAAAAAAGAACAATTAAAAGAGATTAAAAATTCTGGGTGGTCTCTTATTAAATATAAATAAATAAATATATTTAAATTTTAATTGCAAAAGGAGCAATTATAACTATTTTAAAAAATAAAAATATTTTTGGAAATTTAAACAAAAAGGAAGAAAATATAATTTTTTATTTTACCAAGTTGTGTGTCTATTTTCTCTCCTTTTTTTCTATTTAAATTAAAAAAAAACGTAAAGTTGACAAAATTTAAAATTAAATAAATATATTTTTATCAGCTTATATATTAAACAACTAAAAAATAACAAATTTCAATTTTTATAAACTCCCTGGAGGGAAAAAAGAAAAGAAAAGAGAAAAACCGAAAAAAGGCAATTAACCGGCAATGGACGACTAAACTAACTAACAACAACTAACAACACAACAGTCATCATCATCACACCGGTTCCGGCGATGGAGCATGCCTAATCCGATTTTAAAAGTTGAAGCAATAAAAATAAGAAGAAAACTCAAAGAGGAAAAGAGGAAAAAGAAAATTATCTCATTTTTATTTATTTATATTTCCCTTTTATTTTACTTGGAAAACTTTTGGGATGTTTGGGCGCGCGGTAAGGGTTGGATGGACGCTTATAAAATAGGCTAGGGACTATATTTAGAAATGAAATTTTGTTGATATATTCTGAAGAGTGTTAGCTAAATTTTGGAAAAATTACAGAATTTTTGGTTTCATATTTCAGAAATTTTGGTCAAAAAACTAACAAAAATGGACGTTTTTCTCGAAAATTCTGATATTTTTGGTCATAAATTCTGAAATAATAATCAGAAAATTCTGAAAAAATATAATTTGAATTACTACTTATTTATCTATATTCTGATAAAATTTAAAGAATTTTGAAACATTTTTGACGTTTCTATGAGTCCGCGTCCAACATTACCCAAACGCTTAAATGTCAAGACCATTTTCCAAAAAAAAGTAAAAACAGCAGGAGACACATAAACACAAAATATGTATATATATTATATATTAGAATATCTATGTATATACAGGCAATGTGTGGCTTTTAAAGTAAGGAAGCAATTGAGCAAAAGTGTTTCATTTCTAAGCATTAATAAAAAATAAAGTTAATTTAATTTAATTTTTAGGCAGTAAAAAGGTGAAGGAAAAATTACTGTGTTAAAAGAAAAATATATTTTATAAAAAGAAGAAAAAATGGGAAAATTCTTAAAAGTTTATAGTCGAAAGCATTGGACTGTAAATTCTTTTTTTAAATAAAATAGAATTTTAATTTACTAAAAAATCAAGGGTATGTTTAAATACTTTAATTAAGAGGGATTGATATAAATAAGAAAAGGGGATTTTAGAGTAAAATTTCTTTTTTTTTTTTAATTAAATTTAGACACAAATGATCAAAAAGGAAATTAAAAAAATTCTTTAATTTATTTATTTATTTATTGTAGAATAGAAAAAGAATAAATTGAGCGTAACAAGTAGAGAAAAGCCAATACCGACACTCTTGCAAAAAACAACTTGGAAAGGTTTATTTATTTTTAAAGCAAAAAATGGTAATAAAAATAATTAAAACTTTATTTAAATTATATTATTTAATAAAAAAAATAATGAAATTAAATATTTATTTACCTTAAAAATATAATAAATGTAATACATATTTGTTTTTATTTAAATAAAGCAACAATAAATATAAAGGCAAAGGTAAAATATTTAACGATATTTGGATTTTGGTGTGTACTCCATTTTATTTTAGTTCAATATTTCCTGTAATTGAGAGGTTGAAAAAAAGGAAAATGAAGGGGAAAAACAGAAAGAATTGCTTTATTAAATAAATAAATATTTTTAATTAAAGTTGACTTTAAATTTAAATATTAGAAGGTTAAACAATTAACCGAAAGAAAAAAGGACGTTTTAAAGCAGATTGTTCAATGCCTTAAATATATATTCCCATTAGTTCTGACATTTCTTTTTTCGCTACAAAAGAATGAAAAATAGAAAGAACATGTAAATCAATTCGTCAATTTATGGCTCTAATGCTTTTTACTAATTAATTTAATTCCCGGCGGTGGTAACCAATATATGTATGTATTATGACATTCTGTTCTTTTGTGTTAAAAAAAAAGCCGCTTTTGGTTATTATTGGAGGGTTATAAAAGCTAAATTAGATTTTGGCGCATTTTGGTGAGAAAGGATAATATAACAAACACTACATAGAGAAGACGTTAATATTAAAAAGATTAAAATGATGAAAAAATTAAAAAATAAAAAGAAAAGAATATAGTGTAAAAATAAAGAAAAATAAGAAGAATATTTTGAATTATTTTGGATTTTTTGTTTTTTGTGGGTTGATAATCTCTAAATAAACAGTACCTATTTATGAGAATATTTTTCACCAATTTCTTTTTGAGTTGTGAGAAGGCAATCAAAAAGCGTCTAACCGTCCAGGCGTCTAACCGGGACATACCCGAATTTGACTTTTATTTTTTTTAATTTTCTTTTATTTTTCTTTCAGATTTAATTTAAAGTTTTAAAATGTTATTTCTTATTTCTGCTTTGTACAGTTTTTACGTTGAGAAGAAAAAGGCGGACGCAGGTATCAGAAAGTTTAAAAAATTTGTTGAAAAGAAGAGCGAACAAATTAAAAAAGAAGATGCTGGTGAATATTATGGATCTGAGTCTACATCAACAGATCCTTTGGATGATCAAAATTTGTGGTATTTAAAAGCCAAGTACAAACAATTTAAAAAACGGATTTGTTCTTTTCTTGTGAATGTCAAAGACTTTTTAAATAGAAAAAAACCGACAAATAAAAGGTTTGTTTTTTGGGACCGGTCAATTTATTAATATCCTCTTATTTAGGGTAATTTATTTGCTTCAACTTTTTGGTCTTTTCTTCTTAATGCAATTAATTGGATTGCTTTTCTATTTTGTCTATGCTCTCAAGTTTCCGGATCATGCAAAATTGTAAGAGTTTTTGGAGCCTGAGAAAATTTAAAAAAACTAATGTTGAGGGTTTGATTTTTTAGGTCAGTAAATTTTCACTAATGTTTAGTGCATTCTTTTCTTTCCCACTTTATAAAGGTTGAGAAAAGGGTCTCTAAAGTATATTTTAAAAGAATTAACCTACACTTTAACACTTTAAATTCTTTAAGAATTGGCGTAATTGTGGGACTTGTAGTGAATGCCACAATTCCAGTAATTCTATGGTCAAGCTATTTTCGCTGTATTTTTTATATAATGTTGCCTTCTCTAATTGGTGGAAGATTAAGACTTGTTTTATTAATAACATTGGTAGCATGGGCATTTGAGGTTTTTTTTTTTATTTATTCAATTTTTTCATTTAGTATCCTGTACAAAATACAACTTCTAATATCGAAAATGTAATGGAAGGTGTTAATTGTGTAACACAAAATGTAAAGGCAGTGGCTAAGGAAATGAAGGAACGTGCTGGGCATGCAATGGGAGAGGTTTTCAATTTATTTAAATTTAAAAAAGATTTTGGGCTATTGGTTAGAGAACCCTTTTATTTGAGTTAAAATACTCTTCTTCTTTACTTTAAAATTTATATTTGTGTTTATTGTAAAGGAGATGAAGTGATTGACTTTGGAAGGTCAACATAAACCTTTAGAGTTATTCATTTTATTTTTTTATTCTCAAAAGATTGAATTGTTTGGAAGGGAAAACATCTCAAAATTAGACCTTTTTAGACCTACTATTTAATTTCCTTTTAATTTCAATTTATTCAGGCTGTCCCAATGGACAAAATTCGAGAAATTCTAAATGCTCAATCTGCTCCATTTGAGGGTATTAAAAGAACAGTGAAGAAGGTTGACGAAGCTGTTGGAAAGTTGGTTTAAAATTTTTAAATTTTACTTCTATTTCCCTACTTTAAGAATGATGAAATGGCAAAAACAATTAATTGATAAAGTCAACAATTTAATGAAAAATTGTTCTGGTCTTGCTCAGTTGCCTTTTAAAGCGGTTTATTTTAATTAAATGTGCGGAAAAAAAATTTTTTTTTAATTTTGTAGTGTGTTGGATGGCTTGAAGAACGTCACAAAGACTGCTTAAATAATTATCTAGAATTATTATGTAAACCAATAGAGTTGGCTAAAGGTTTGTGTTATGCTAGTAAAATATTGGAACTTCATTGCACATGGCCAGGTTGTTAAAAAAGTTAAAGAAAATTAGAATTTTTAATGTTTTCTTTTTCTTTCTTTTATTACTCTCTCCAGAGGAGATTTAGAAAATAAATTTTAAAAAATTTAAATTAAATTAAGAAATGAAATTTCTGCTTCTCTCCCCCATTTTCCCTTATATTCTATTTTGCTTTTTAAAAAAATAAAATAAAAATATTTAAGTAAAAATATAGAGAAAAGTAATAAAAAAAAGGAGAAAAAAACCTTAAAAATTAAAAGAATTAATTCTTTAATTTTAAAAGGACGTGTAAAGAGTGCAGTAAAAGAAGGTGTTGGAAGGTTTATTAAAAACTCAAAAAAACGAATTCTTAATTACGCAAAAGACACTTTTCTTTATAAATTTGTGGGTAAAACGGTAACAATTTTCTTTCATTTTCAATAAATATTTTTTCTTTTAATTTAGTTGAAAGAAACACGTCAACTAAAAACTTTAAATATTTCAATAACTCATGAACAGAATATGACTGACCATTTTTCCTTTGATCGAATGAAAATTCAACGGGCACTACGTGAAGAAATTTCTACTTATGAAAATATAATTAATGCAATTGTTTTGTTGTTAGATTGTGTTTCTATTTTGATGATATTCTTTACTCCTTTTATGGTATTATTTTTTAATTTTTAGACTCAAAAATACTTAATTTCAGACTCTAATGTCAAAATACACTAGAGTATGAAATTGGTTACCTTTGAGTCTAAGAAATTATTGTTTAATTTAATTTGGAGGAAAAACATTTTTGAGACTCAAAAGTACCCAACTTCAGACTCTAGTGTCAATTCCCAATTTAGTGTACTTTTGAGTCTCGAAAATTGTTTGATATTTATTTTTAAATAAATTTTATTTTATTTTATAAATTTAGGCAATCCTTTACATTAAAAAGTTCAATAAAGGTGAAACAGTTGATAATTCTTATGTAACTAAAAACTTTGTTGAAATAGACAGTATTCGTGCTCTTAATGGTTTGCCTACATTATTGCCTTTTCAACCTAGAGAAAAGAAAAAGGTTTTTTTAATTTAATTTTAAATTGTTTAGTTAATTTATCCATGTACTACACGTCATTTAATTTCCAAAGAATGGGTACTTTTCTGTGTTTATCATCTCTTTCTAATGATGAGTGTTATTCCAATAACTTGCTTCATTATTGTTGATATTTTTGTTTATCGAATATTTCGAAGAGCTTTTATTTTTTTGGGACAGGATTTTGCTAGATTTGGTGTTCCAAATCTTTACACTATTAAGGTTTAATTTTAAAAATTTTTTTAAGGTAATAAAGTCTGTTTATTTTTTCTTTTGAGAAGAGATATTTGCGGACAAAACTTGCGGACTTTTTTTCTTTAAAAAAGAAATTCTTTCTTTTATTAATTAAATAAAATTTATTTTAAGGTGTCAGGTAAAGGTTTTCTCAATGATCTTTTACGGACAATTTTGCATACATTCGAACCTTTAACTGACAAAGAACAAAGAGACGATCTCTGGCGAAATTGTTTTAAACAACCAACACAGCCTAGTTATGACATTTTTTGGTATATGTTTTTTATTTATATTGTTTCTGTTGTGCTTATGTTTATTCAGGTTTTTTTAAATTTAATTAATTGAAAAAGAATATTATTTATTTAAAGATTTATTTGCGTAGAATAAGGCATCTAATAGCCTTGCATTTCTACCCAGACAGAGCACAACCTAGAGCTTTATATTTATACAATAAAATTTTGGAAGCGAGACTGAAACGTTGGGGAATGTTGTCTGATATACAAAAAGCTAAATTCAATGTATTTTATTTTAAATTATTCTTTAATTCCTCAAATTAGTCTTTTTCTTTAATTTTTCTTCTAATTCCAAAGAATTTTTGTTTTCCACTCAAAGTCCAGACTTTAATTAAATTTAAGAGTATAAATTGAGTCAAGGGTAAGAGTTAATAAATTTTAGAATTTCCAATCTATGACTGGTTGTTAAAGCAACTTTCTTTTAATTTAAAAATTGAAAACCTTTAAAACTTCAGGAAGATGTTGGAGACAAAGAAAAAACTCAACTTCTCAAAGGTATGTCAATTCTTGCCGAAGATAAACAGCGTTGTTGTCGTTGTGCACGTACTGACCTTAGTGTAGAGAATATTGAGTATATTCTATTTAATTAATTAGTTTATAAAATAAAAATAGAAATATTCGTCTCTGTTCTGGTTGTCATGCTATTTATTGTGTTGATTGTTTTTCTGTTAGAAAGCGTTGTTTTAAGAAGGGGTGTAATTACCAATTAATGCAAATAGTTACAAATGTTGATCTTTATGTTGATAGCAGTTTGGATGAAGAAGACGAATCTGAAGAGGAGGAAGAAGAAGATAAATTTGAAATTACTGAAACTGAGGTTGAAATGGAAGAAGATGAAGAAGTAAAGGAAGAGGAGAAGGAAAAAGAGAAGAAGAAAATTAAGAAGTCTTTAGAAAAGGAAAAAGAAGGGAAGAAGAAAAAGGAAGAAAAAAATGAACAGAAGAAGAATAAACTAAAAGAAGAAAATAAAAATGAAGAAGAAACGACTAAAGAAGAGAAAAGTTTTGAACATCAGAAAAAATCAGTTGAAGAATAGTCAGTTTTTTGTTTTAATTTTTATTGTGTTTATTTATTTATTTATTAAGTTTAAACCTTTAAAAAGCTCTTTTCCCCTTTTAATTTATTTATTTTTAATTTTATTTTAATTTTTGAGTTGTTGAAAATAATAAAATCTTGAATTTATTAATAATTCTTTGTATCCTTGGTAACTAGAAATGAAAAAAAAACATTTTTTTAAATAAAAGAATTTATTTAATTAAAATAAAAAGGTTAAGAATTATTTAATTTAAAAAATGGCAGCAGAATTATATATTATTGGCCAAATTGAATCAGCTTATGGTTTTGAGGATAATCGGTTAACGTGTCGATGGAGTTTACATTCTGGTTGATATTTCTTTTAACTCTCAATAAATTAATTTAAAGGTGGTGGTTGGAGAGTAATTGAAGGAGAAGTGGAAGGACAAACACATACAGATTTACCTGAAAGTGAAAGAGCTTATTTTTCTCATCCAATTGATGTTCATCTTGCTACTAGAACAATTCAAGGAAATTATTAAAAATAAATAAAAATAATTTTTGAAATTATTTTTAAGGGTGGCCAAGAATGTTAATTGAAATTTGGCATTATGACAAGTATGGAAGACATGAAATTTATGGATATGGAAATTGTTTTGTGCCTAGCTCCCCTGGAGAGCATAAAATTTTGTGTCATTGTTGGCGACCAAAAGGAAATTTTAGAGAAGAATTGACACGAAGATTTATTGGAGGTGGATTACAACTTCACTCACCAACTATTATGTTAGACCCTGCACAAACTGCTCAGGTTTTAAATTAAATTAAAAATGTTTATTCAAACAAACAAAAGTTGTTTGATTAATTCATAAAAATAAACTTGAATTACAACAAGTTTTTTAAGCTAAAAACTGTGGCGACGGGAAATGTTGAAATTAGACTAGGAATTATAACAAAAAATCTGGATCGTTTTGGAATTCTATGTTGAAAACGTTAATTATATTTAATAAATATATTTTATTAAAAAAACAAGTAATAATGTATTTAATAAAAATTGCTAACTGAAAGAACATAAAAATGAAGCAAAATACATAAATATTATTCGTACTCTTTTTCGTTAATTTCAGAACTCTTATGTAGGAAAAATAAACTTAAAAACATGTAATAAATAAACATAAAAACATCTAATAAAATAAACTTTAAAATCAACATCTAAAAAATAAACTTAAAAAGCATCTAATAAAATAAACTTGAAAATATCTAATAAAATAAACTTTAAAACATCTAATAGAATAAACTTTAAAACTTGTCTCAGGTATCTCCAAAATTAACGAATTTCTAAAACATAAATATACTTATAACTATTCAAATATTATAAACATTCAAATTTCATGTTGATTTATTAATTTCTTTTTGCTTCTGTTCTTCAACGGTTACAACATCTACTTCTTCACTATTTTCTTCTACTCTTTCACCATCACAGTTTAACTCTAAATTCTGTTTATTCCCATCTTGTTCCAATGAAATAGTTGGTATTAAAGTATCATTAATTTTACTGGAATTTTGTGGAATAACTACTTTTGTTTGAAGTTGAGCAAATTGTTGGAAAGAAGCAATTGATGTGGAATTACATTCAAAAATTACCTTTAAATTAATTAATATTAATTTTTGATTTAAATAATTCCACTTGTTGAATTCTCATTTTTGCCAATTCTTTAATATGTAAAGGCATTAAACGTAATTGTGCAGCTATTGAATGTCCAAACCAGGTAGAATCATCCTGTGAAACAAATAATGCAGTTTGAATTTGTTCATTCGTGATAGAAAAACATTGAGAAGCTGCAGTTATAATATTTGAATTATTTTCGATTGAAGTTGTTTCCTGAGAAAGTTCTAACTAAAAATATTTATTTGTAGTTATAAATCCTTTAATTAAACTTTAAAACAAACATCTAGGGAAATAAACTTTAAAACAAACATATAGGGAAATAAACTTTAAAACAAACATATAGGGAAATAATCTAGGGAAATAAACTTTAAAATAAACATATAAGAAAATAAACTTTAAAACAAACATCTAATTGTAAGTAAAATAAGCTTTAAAAAAACATCTAAACAAAATAAGCTTTAAAAAAACATCTAAATAAAATAAACTTTAAAACAAACATCTAAGTAAAATAAACTTTAAAACAAACAACTTAATATAATAGTAAATAATAAATTGTTTTACCGCGTTATTATTGTCATTATTTTGTTGGAGTAACTGTTGTTGTTGTTGTTCCTCTTCCCCATGTTTAGATAATACATTTTTATCAACATCTTGTTCAATATTATTGTTTTTATGTTCAGCATGTTTTCCTTTATTATTCCAAACAACATTTTTCTTTAATTTTTTATGTTCTTTTGTTGTTAAAAACTTTTTTTCTTTAAAATTTCCTTTTATTGCATTATTATTAGATGTTGTTGTTGTGGTAACTTTAGATAATGAAGGAATTGAAGTAGAATTTAATGATGAATTTTCTGATGTTGTAATGGGCGGTTGAGGATAAGTAGAAGAATGTTTTGATGTTTGGGAAGAATTATCATTTTTAGCTGTTTCTGAAGCATTCTTTAAAAAAATAATTATTCTAATAAAAAAGACATTTTTTTTGCTTCACCTTTTCCATCAAAGCAGCAGAAGCAAGCGCCATAAGCATTGAATCAGATGCTTCCAATGCAGCTGGAGATATTATTTTATGCTTTTCTTGAATTACTTTTGCCTTCTTTGCCTAGAAAATATTATTAAAATCCCTTTAAAATTTAAATACTTTATTATCCTCAACTTCAATACGTCCATCATTTAAAATAGTAACAAATGGTTCTTCTTCCTGACTGACTTTTTGTTCATTTATTAATTTTCTCTTCTTGAAGAAATTATTTTCAGTATTTGTAGTCTTTATTTTAATAATATATGGATCAGAAGTATTAATTTGTTCAATCCTTCTTTTAATTCCCCAGCGTCGTTTAACCCCTCCTCCAGGTTTGACAAAATCTAAACAAAAACATCAAAACATTCTTTTACTTTTTCAAGTTTAAATTAAAGTTTATTTTTTCTTTTAATTTAATTTAAATCTAAACAAAAACATCAAAACATTGCTTTACATTTTCAAGTTTAAATGTTTAAATTAAAGTTTATTTTTTGTTTTAAATTAAATCTAAACAAAAACATCAAAACATACTTTTACTTTCTATGTTTAAATTAAAGTTTATTTTTTCTTTCAATAATTAGATTAAAAATAAACCATTATTTAGTTGTGCATCTTTATGTGCTTCTTCCTCTTTAAGCCCTTGTAAAATTTGTTCTGCTTTATTTATTCCATTACTATCATTTTTAGTTAAATCTTTATTAATTTTCCGTTGTTCTACAACATCAGAATCTGCTTCATCTTTAGCAGAAAGAAGAGAATGAATTATTGCAGATGTTGGTTTAGGTATTCTAGCTGATCGACTGAAATTAATTTTAAAAATTAATTTATAATATTTAGAATATTAAAAAATAAAGAAATTAAAATTATTACCGAAGCCCTTCTGGTGGTGGTAAAGGTAAAGAAGTATCACGTCCAATAAAGGCTGTAGTAGAACGAGCTAATTTTGGATGAGCTCTCATCTAAAAAATATTATTTAAAATTAAAAGAAATTTTATTTTTTATTTAAATTACTTTTCCTGGTGGAGAATTATTATTTTTATGATTCTTTTTAAAATGTAAAGCTGAAATTCTTAATTGTTCTCCATGTTCAACAATCTTATGTTGTTGTAATTCTTCAAAGTTTTCGCAATCTTTTCCATCACCAGAACAAGAATCACATCTAAATAGTATATGAATGTTTTTAATAAATAATGTTTATTTTAATTTATTAGATGTTTGTTACAATAATAAACTTGTTTTTAGCTAAGTTTATTTTTTGCTTTTAAATAAAAAAACTTTAAAACAAGTTTTAAAGTTTATTAAGGTTAGTTTCTTGTTTTGTTTCCAAGTTTGTTTTTTCTAAACAAAAACAAGTTTATTTTAAATGTTCATTTCAATGTTTATTTTTCTTTGTATGTTTATTATATGTTTTTATTTTATTATATAAACATTAATGTTTTATAAAAACCTAAAGGTAAGTTGCTGTTTTCTAGTAGAAGACATCTTTTCCAGTAATTCTAATGTTGCTCTTGTTCCACCCAACAAAACATCGTGAACCTAAAAAGATTAATTTTTTAACTTTTTATTATTTTTCCTAAATATTTTTTAATTTTAATTAAATACATTTAACATATGAAATTCATAATAATGACGAGAACTCATTTCTCTATTACATTCTGCACAATATTTCTCAAAATCTTTTTTGGCTATTTTCCCATTTTGTTGGTTCTGTTGTACATCCATTGATTCTGTTGTAATATTGAAATTATCCAAACTTTCTTTTTCTCCCTAAATTATTAATTTATTAAAACATTTAGAAATTATTTTAGTCATTATTAAAATAAAAAAATTTTTTTTTAAATTTAATTTTCAAGTTTTTTTTAATTAAATATGCATGAATTAAAAACAATTAAATTAAATAAGTTTAAAAAAATAAAAGAAAAGGCCAAGTTGCTTTTTTATTTTGTCACTAAAATAATCGATGAAGAGAAAATAATCAATTTTTTTTATTAAAGCTTTTAAATACATATAATAAATATTATTTAGTAAAAATAATTTTTACTATAAAATTAGTTTAGGAATTAAAAGAAATAATTATTTAAAAAAAATAAAAATAATTAATTATTAATTATATATCAATAATAATTTTTAAAATGTATTCGTTCAAAACGCCTAAAAGTGTAAAAAGAGGTTTAATGTTTGTGAAAATATTTAATAAATAAATAAACATTAAAATAAACTTTATTTTCTTGTCAAACGAACAAGTTTCAAAACATGTTTATTTTCATGTTTATCGTTATCCAAAATCTTTTCTAAGTTTGTTTTCAAGTTTTAATGTTTTTAAATAAACAAAGACAAAGTTTATTTTCAGGTTTTCTATGTTTTGTTATGATTCTGAAAATGTTCGTTTTCAAGTTTATTTTTCTTGAATTTTTAGGTTTATTATCTATTAATTAAATATATTTGTGGATGGACAATTGAGTATCACAATCTTTTATTATTTTTATTCATTAACAAGAATTATTTCTTCAATAATTAATTTAAATTATTATATTTTAAAATTAAATTATTTTGAGAAACATTAACATGAATTTCTCAATTAATTATTTTTAATTAAAAAACCAAATAAAATTAATTAAATAAAAATTAACCTTTCCTCCTCTATAGTCCCTTCTCCATTTATAAATAGTGCAAAGTGTTGGAGCCTGAACACCATATTTTATTTTAATTTGTTCATTAGATTCAATAGCTCCAATTCCTTGTTCACACAAATCCAAAATAAATTCTTTCATTTTTTGATATAATGGATTATTAGAATATAAAATTGTTGATGAATTATTTATTTTATTTAATGTTGTTGTTGCTTCAATTATTGATGAATTAATTGAACAAGGAGATAATGAAGAAGACATTTTTATTTTATTTTAATTAATAAAAAATATTTTCTCTAAGAAAAAAATTTATTTTTTTAATTATTAAAATTTAATTAATTAATTAATTTTATTCTCGTTAAGAAAATTAATCTGAAAATAATAAATTTAAAAATATATATTAAGTAAATAAAAATATTATTTAATGATAGAATAATAACATAATAATTTACTGAGTCATTTAGATTATTATTTCTGAAAAATAAATTTATTATTTTTGTTATTTTTTAGTATTGATTATTATTAAATAATTAGAAAAGTTTAAAAATCAGAATTATTTAAGAATAAATCAGAATTATTCAAAAAAGCAGAAAATATCAGAATAACATCACAACATATCAGAATAATAACAATCAGAATTAAAAATAAACTTGAAACATGAGCAAGTTTAACATATCAGAATAATAACAATCAGAATTAAAAATAAACTTGAAACATGAGCAAGTTTAACATATCAGAATAATAACAATCAGAATTAAAAATAGAAACATGAGCATGTTTTGCATCAATTTATATACATAAATAAACTTGAAATAATAATTTAAATAATTATTTTATTTTATCATTAAAAATAATTTCATTTAATTATTTACTAACAAAATAAAAAATATTCTATCTTAAAAATTATTTTAAAAAATTAACCAAGTAATATATTTGTCATTTTAAAATAATTTTATCTTTTAAATTCATCAAAATATTTAATAATAAAATAAAATATTTTTTTTCTCCAAAAAATTAGGCTTAATCGAAAAAGAAGAGAATTGTGTTGTTCAATATATATACATATATAATAGAAAAATAAATAATAAATAAATATATTATGTACATTATTTTATTTAATATTCTCTCTTCTTAAAAATCCCCCCATTTAATAGTTATATGTTTATAGAAATGGACAATGAAAAAGAAAATAAAAATAAACAGAGAAAAGAGAAAAACAGAAATTAAAAGAAAAGAAACTGTTTATGTGTCTAACAATTTAAAGTTTATTTAAAAATGAGAGAAACAAGAAATAGTAGAGGAAAAGAAGAGTATCAGAATATTTATTTTAATAAAGAGAAAAGAGATAGTGTGTATGTCCAGTGTGTATGAGTGAAAAATAATTTATAAATGATCGATTTTTATTAAATTAAATGAATAAATAATTTTGTTTTTATTATTTTAATTAATTGTTAAGATTTTAAGAAATTTATTTTTTTTTAAATCTATTTATTGTTTAAATTTAAAATTACAAATATTATTGGATAGTGAAATTAATTAATAGAAAAATAAAAATAATTATAAAAATTATGTATGTAGTAATGGAAGAATATTTATGTAATTAAAGTAAATAAAATAGTAGTAAATATGTAGTGCATATTATTACTAATTTAAGTAATAATAATAATAAAATGGTTTAAAAAAAAGGTAAAAAAATATATTTAAATTAAAAAATTAAATTAAAAACTGCACAAATAATAAAACCAAATATTTTATCAAAAATATTTATTAAAAAATTCGTTTAAACTAAATAAAGTTATTTAATGAAAATAATTTCAGCAATATGAGAGATTAATTAATTCTTATTTCAGAATTTTAAATAATAAACAATAATTCTGATTTTAAGTTTATTTTATATAATTTTGATTCAAGTTTGTTTTATATAATTTTGATTCAAGTTTGTTTTATATAATTTTGATTCAAGTTTGTTTAAATAAAATTCTGATTTTAAGTTTATCAAATAAAATACATAGTATAAAAAATCATTCTTTATTATTATTTTTAATTATTATTATTTTCCTTCTTCTCCATTCCATTCTTCTCCATTTATTTGTTGCTGATTATTATTATTATCAAGAAGATTATCAATAAAAAACCTATTAGCCTTATTCTGTTTTTGAGGTGTTAAAAGTGGTGATAATTGTGGACTAGATTCAGTAGCAGAAGTAGAAGAACAAGAAGATAAAGAACAACGTCTAAATACATCTACACCCATTTCTGGTGGACAAAGAAAATTAGGATTTGAAACTGAGGGTGTAACTACTATTTGTTGAGGGGTATCATCATTAGAATTTACTGGACATCTTTTAGAATGTTTTCGATGTTTTGCTCTTCTATTTTGAAACCAAACCTTAAAGTTTAATTATTTGTTTTAATTAAATTCTGATTTATTCAAAACATGAATAATACTTGAATTCTTGCTTCACTTAAACCAGTCTGCAATGCTAGCCTCTCACGAAGACAAACATCTGGATATTGTGTCTTTTTAAAAACAGCTTCTAATTGTACAATCTTTAAAAATAAATATTAATGAACATTTTAATTAATTAAATAATACTTGTTCATTATTAAATGTAGTTCGACTTCTACGACAAGAAGAAAACTTCTTTGAATTTATTGTTGATAAGAGTGCATTATTTTCTGAGGATAGGGAAAATTGAGGACATGAAAGTTCACAATCATCTAAAGATCCTGTGGAATCATCCATTTGAATTTGAGCTTGATAAGAAGCTAAATAGTAAAAAATTAAAAGCTTATTCTAATATTTAAATTACATTAAAAGTTTGATTCAAGTTTGTTTTAATAAAATTCTGATTCAAGTTTATTTTAATATAATTCTGATTTTAAGTTTGTTTTAATAAAATTCTGGTTTTAAGTTTGTTTTAATCAAATTCTGATTCAAGTTTGTTTTAATAAAATTCTGATTTAAGTTTGTTTTAATAAAATTCTGATTTAAGTTTGTTTTAATAAAATTCTGATTTAAGTTTGTTTTAATAAAATTCTGATTATTCTTATTAATTACAAGTTTATTTAATTAAAAATCTACAAAGTAATGAAGAAAAAGTAAACTGCAATTTTGCCAAGTCCATTGTTTCTAACGGTGGTGTAATATCGGATTCTGAAGAATTCATTTTTAATAATAAATGTTTGTTGCTTCAAAAAAAAATTTTTTAATTATTGAAATTACGGATAAATTTATGAAAGAGAATTTTAATAAAATGAGTTAATATTTAAAATAAATTTATTAATAAAAGGGAAAAAAATAAATTAAGAAGAAAAAAAAACAAATTGAAGAGAGGAGCTAATTTTCTTTTTTAATTTTTTCCACTCCAATTTACATAAATAAATATATTTATATTAATATTATATAATATTCTCATTTACGCAGACGGATTTCCCTCTTCCATTCTATTAAAATGCCCGAAGCAGTGATGTGAAGAGAAATATATACATACAAGGCTTTTTGAAAATTAAAAGAAAATTATGATGAGGATTAATTTAGAAAGGAAAAATTGATAAATGGGACTAATTACAATTTTATTAATTAATACAAAACTAATTATAATAATAAAATAATTTATTTAGTTATTTTTTTAATTAATTAAAGGCTTCTTTAGCAGAATATTTATGCACATATGTAGGAGAGAATGTAATGGTTAAATAAACTTAATTCTATGTTTATTTATTTATGAAAATTCAATTCTGATTTAAGTTTGTTTAAAATTCTGATTTAAGTTTGTTTAAAATCCTGATTTAAGTTTATTTAAAATTCTGATTCAATTCTGCTTCAAGTTTATTTAAAATTCTGATTCAATTCTGCTTCAAGTTTATTTAAAATTCTGATTCAATTCTGATTCAAGTTTATTTAAAATTCTGGTTTCTCCATTTTTTTCTCTAAACTATTTCATCCTCTCTCATTCCTTCATTCTCCCTTCCTTTTTTAATTATCTCAATTTTCCTCATTAGAATTATCTACTTAATTTTTCCCTTTTTAATTTCCCTTTAATTAAAATAAATGAAATAAATCTTAAATTACGACAATATTAATTTCTTCTTCTTTTTACTAAATAAAATAAAATAATTAATGAATTAAACTGGCATTAAAAAAAAATGGTTGATGCAAATTAAGATTAAATTTTAAATAAAATATTATTTCGCAGGTTATAAAAATAAATAAATAAATAAATATATTATTTTATGCCTAGTACATAAAAAGGCGTAAATAACAAAATGACGCTAATGAAGCTTAATAGTAAATAAAATAATAATGATGATTATCGCTTATTATTTAATAAAAATATTTAATTAAAAAAATAAAATAGAAAACTTGGTATAAATTCTGATATTTTAGGTAGATTATTGTGTATTTTTACTCATAAAATAATTTATAATAACACTAAAAATCTAAAATTTTATCATTACTTGAGGAACATAATGTAATAAATTTGTGCAAAATTATAGAATTTAATTTTTTATTTAAAGGATTTTATAAATTAAAATGTTTAAAAAGCTTATTTGAGCAGCGTAAGAGTAGTATTAAACTAAGCGATTTTAAATTAATAAATATAAATCTTTAATCTTAATAAAATTATTAAAATTATATGTAAAAATGTTTAAATAATTAATTTAAAAAAGTTCAGAATTTTTAGTTTTATATTGAAAAAGTTATTGACCAAAAACAACAGAAAAAGCTCTATTTTGCCAGCTTTTTGACCAGAATTTCTGAAATATGAAATAGAAAATTCTGAAATTTTTAAATAATTTAGTTAAGATTATGAACAATAAGTGTACAAAATTTCATAATTATTGGAATTCTTTTTCTAATTTAATAAACACAAAACTTAAAGTAATACAACCAACCAATTAATGTAAATAAATTCCTCAATGTGACAGAAAATGAATTAATTAATTATTTTTTGTCTTTAATATTCTCAATAAAGCTAAGTATAAATATTTAATTAATTTTTAATGAATTTAATGTATGTATTAATGTTAATAGGAATTAATTAACTAATTTAATTCTTTATCGTAAATGGGTAGGGTTATTTGGGCGTAAACATGTTAAAAAAAGGAAATCTATATAACCAAAAATTCTGAAATTTTAAATAAACTTGGTAAATTAATTTAAAACAAATAAACAAGTTTTAACATTTAAAAGTTTTAAATTAATAAAATTATAGGCTCAACGCCAAAAAAGTCTGCGCCCGAATGTCCCTCAATTTAATTAATTGAGCGCCAATTTAATAAAAAAAAATAAATACATTTACGTAAATATTAAAAATAAATAAATATTAATAGAAAATAAATAAGAAGAAGAAAATATAAAATTAAAAGCAAAATTAATAAAGAAACCATAAATAGAAAATTGTAACATAAATCTTTCCCCCCTTTCCCCTCCTATTTATTACTACTAATTTTAGTTAAAAATCCTTATTAAAATATTTTAACCAAATAAATATTTATTTAAATGCAAAACCAATTTTTTGATGTCAGTAAAAATTTTTTTTAAAGTATATGGTTTTTTTAATTTTTAAAAAATAATTGACGTTAATATAAATAATTTATATTTAAATTTTTTTATTTTTAGTAAAGTACTTTAATTTAAAAAAATAAATAAAATGTTAAAAAACGGTGGAAAATTAAATAAATAAATTTTTAAAATTTTATTTCTTTTAAATAATTATTTAATTAAAATAAAATGAACAAAATGAGCAGCGAGCGCGGGTCATCTGAGTGCCAGCTAAAATAACTCAGGAATGGTTTGGTACTTTTTTGTGTTTTTGGTACCATTTAATAGAGCAGAAAATTTACTACAAATTACGAAGGGATAAAAAATTTTAAATTATAGAAAAAAAAAGTTATGGTTAAAAAACTAAAAGTTGTCAGGAAATGCGCTTCTTTGACTGTAACTTTGTTTGTAACTTTCAGAAAAGTTTAGCTTTTTGTAATTTTGTAGCTATTTTTCTGCTCTATTAAATGGTACCAAAATACAAAAAAATATCTAACCCTTCATGAGTTATACTGATTGGCAATCAGTTGGCCTGTTACATAAACATTTAATTAATTTATTTAAAAAATAAAAAAATAAATAAAAAGTAGAGTCAAAAAAATGTACAAAAAGGGAAAATATATTTAAAATCTAATTATTAAATTCAATTCCTCCACCCAATCCAAATTTAACAATTAAACCATTTCCTTCATTTAATTCCTCATTTTCAGTTTCTTCTTCTTCTTCTTCTCTAATAATTTCATCTGTTGATTGTTTAAATGACCATTGATAAAGTTCATTTTCCCCAATACATAAAGAATTAGTATCATCTTGATGTCCACCACCAGAAATTTTTTTCAATGATAATTCTGAATGGCAACCAACTCTACGGCGTTTTTGCCATTTTCTGAGGCAATTAAAAGAAATTAAAATTAATTTAAAGGAAAAAACTTTTTCATAGAAGCAGCTAAGACAGAGTCATGTATAGTTGGATAGAATTGTTCTTTTGGGACAGAATTAAAAAAATTACAAGCTTCCAACATATCCCTTACAGGAGCTTTAGCTCCAGCAAAGAGTACATTAATATTTAATTCATAAAGTTGGTGATATAACTTTAAATTAAATTAAATTAAAAATTAAAAAACAAACATCAGCTAATGCATTAATACTTGTATAATCAACAAATGTAAATCCTGTACAATCTACTATAAGACTCTTAACACCACTTGCTTTTATTTTTCTTTCAAACTTAAATAATTTGTAATTAAATTAAATTAAATTCCAACTAGTAGCTTTTTTAAACAATCAAAGCGTAACGATGCGTTAAAAAAGCTACTAGTTGGAACAGAAGGAAAAGGTCTTTTCTTTTAATTAATTTACTGAAGAAATTGTTTTTAAATTTAATTTCCCAATTTGTTCATTTTGTATTAATTGTCTGTCACTATTAATAATATTATTGCTTGGAATTGAAGGAAATTCAGTAATAATTGCACTAATTGCTGATTTTGCAAAATGGTCAACATTAGTAAAAAGCTTTAAAAAATTAAAAAATAAATTTATTTATTTAATTTATTTAAAATTAAAATAAAATTAAATTAAATTTTGGGATGTAATGTCGCTTACTTTTTTGGCCATAACTTTTTTGTTAATTAAATAAAAATATGTTTTCTTTACTATTTTGTAGCTAAATTTAATTTCTTTATAATAAAGAAAAAAATCTCTTTTTAATGACATTTAATCAAAAATTAGATTTCAGACTCAAATGACCCTCAGAATTTAAAAAACAATTAAATGTTAAATTTACCAAAGGAGCATCAAATCTAAAAATTCTAATTCCATGTCCAGAAGGGGAAAATCGTTTATATCTTCCAGAATCTCTATAATTTTCAGTTCCGGTTAAATTAGATAATAAATGCCATCTAGGCCATTGAACCCTAAATATTGTTGTAAGTAAAGCAAAAGTAACAGATAATGCTAATCCTTGCATTACATTGAGAAGAATTGTTGCAAATATTGTTACTAACCATATAAGCTATTTAAAAAAAAAAAATTTAAATATATTTTAATTTTAAAAAATTTTTAAAAATTAAAATTCTGCAAGGGAAGTTAATGCTTATAGGGCAAAATGGTGTTCAGTTGGGTATTAATAACTTAAAGTAAAGAAAGCCTAGAGTCATAAAAATTTGCATGGATATAGTCAAATGTGTTAGCTAATATTTTTGAAAATTTCAGAATTTCTGGTTTTATATTTCAGAAATTCTGGTTAAAAAACTAACAAAAATGGACATTTTTAAGGAAAATTCTGATATTTTTGGGCATAAATTCTGAAATAATAATTAGAAAATTCTGAAATTTTCAGAAATGTTAGTTGACACATTTGAGTATGGCTCCACAAAATTATATTCGGATCTAAACTATTTTAATTATTTTAGAAGTTATCGCGTAAGCATTAACTTGCTTCAAAATTTACAGAGAAAATACTAAAAAAACAGAAAAAAATATTTACAAAATCAATTTTAGAAACACGCCATAGATGTAAAAATTCTCTAGGAATTTTTTCAAAAGCACATTTCATTGAAAAAATAATAATAACAGCCAAAATGCATACAGGCAAAGAAGACAAAATTGGGCCTAACCAGAGAATAACAATTAAAATAAGAAGAACAGTTACAAGTCCAGAAAACTTGAAAAAACAAAATAATTAAATAAATTTAAAAATTTACCTGTGTTTTAGCTCCACATTCAACATTTAACATTGAACGACCAAGTACACTTGTCACTGGATATGCATTAAAAAAAGAAGAAAGAGAATCTACTAAACCTAAAGCATATAATTCCTAAAATAAACTTAATTAGAGAATATTGTTTTAATTCCGGAAAAGTTTTACGGAAAGAATTTTAGAATGAAAGAAATAATAAATTAAACTTTGTTTACCAGAAAAAGTTTTATATGAAAAAGTTTCAGGAAAAGTTTTCCGGAAAAAGTTTTAATATTAACTACTTTTGTACAGTAAAAAACAGTTCTTTAAAAAATTAAACTTACAACATTATTGTCTGTTTTAGTTCCCATTCTTCTATTAAAAACTTTACACATTGATAAATGTAATGCAACTGAAACAAAAGCAATTTCTAAAGCATCATAAAAAACATAGGGTAATAAACTTAGACGAGGGAGGCGAGCTAATGGGAGTCTTTAAAAAAAATTAATTTTAATTAATTTAATTTTAATTAAATAAATTAAATAAATTAATTAATTAATTAAAATTAATTAACCCAGTAGGAACATTATTTAAAACAGTAATATTAAAATTGTCTTTTAAATTAGCAAAAGAAGAAACAGCTGTTGTTAGTATTACAAGTAAAAGTTCAAATGGAATAACAAAAGGCAAAAAACGACCAAATTTAGGTCCAAAAATGTCTTTACCCAAATAAAGAAAGGCAAAACCAGAAATTATTAGGCATAAAACAATTAAATTAATTTGATACATTTTTTGAATTAGATTGAGAGAAATCTGAAAAATATATAAAATTTTATTTTTTTTTTTATTTAAAAATAAAAATAATTTTAAATAATTTTTTTTTTAATTTTTATATTTAATTGTAAATGAGAAGATAGGTGTTTGTGGGAGGGTTGTTTCGGCGCGAACTAATAACAAATAGTCTAATGAACACCTAAAATTCTGAAACTTTAAAAATATTATCGTTAATATTGTTTATTAAATTTCTGAAAATTTCAGAATTTTCTGATTATTATTTCAGAATTTATGGTCAAAAATATCAGAATTTTCTAGAAAAACGACAATTTTTAGGAGTTTTTTGACCAGAATTTCTGAAATATAAAACCAGAAATTCTGAACTTTTTATTGTAGGTATTTTAGACTATTAAAGACATTTATTCAAAATTTCAGGTCTCTATCTTTTAAACTGATTATTCTATAAAGCATAACGTAATGTTACTATAAGAAGGAATAATTAATTAATTTATTAGGGTAAATTTAATTAAAAATAAATATTTTAAAAAATATTAATTAATTCCTTACAGTGTATAAATATCCAAACCCTCCAACTTGACCCAAATCTAATTGAAGTAATTTCCCCAATTGCACTCCAATTACATGAACTGCTGCACCCGTACAAAAGCCATTTACTAATTGATCTGATAGATAAGAAGCAAGAAATTCTACTCGAAGAATGGCCATAGCAAATTGAATTAAACCAACAGTTAAAGTTATTGTCTAAATAATAATAATATAAGGGAAAATACAAAAATTACAAGAAGTACAAAAATTACAAAAATTAGAAAAATACAAAAGTACAAAAATTGAAAAATACAAAAATTACAAAACTTAAAAGAAACAAAAATACAAAAATTACAAAAACAGAAAAATTAGAAAAATACAAAACTTACAAAAAATTAATTAATTAAATTACCTGTACTAATTCACTATATTCAACTTCAATGCGTGGAATTAATTTAGTCATATTTGTTAATGTTAATAAATCATTAACTTCTCCCCCTCCTTTATGGCTAGCATCATCTAATAATTTAATTTCTGCTTCAAAGAATTCCTTATCTAATTGAGCATAAATATTTCTACATGAAATTCCAGTCATTAAAGCTAATATAGCAAAAGGACCTAAATAAATAAATAATTAATTAATTAATTAAAATTAAACCAATAGAAACATGTCTTGAAGTACCAAAAATAGAATAAAATAAAACAGAAAAGAAGGAAGTGTAAAGGCCATAAACTGGCTCTAAACCGGCCAATATTGCATAAGCTATTCCTACAATAATTTAAATTAATTTAAATAATTAATTTAAATTAATTAAATAAATTAATTAAATTACATTTAATTAATTAAATAAATAAATAATTTAATTAATTAATTTAATTTAATTAAAAATACCTTGAGGTATATGAACTACCCCAACTGTAATACCACCAATTAAATCACCAACAAAATCTTCTTTAAAAGAATAAGAAGGTAACCAATTAAATATTGGTAGAAAGGAAAGTAAAAAATTTAATAAATCAGAAAATGAGCATAAACATTGAAAATAATCTGAACAAAAATTTCTCAAAAAACGTTGCCAACTAAATCTTTTGGGAGGAATAAATTGAAAGAGTTGATCAAATTCTTGCTGAAAATTTAAAAAATTTTATAAAATATTGTTTTGAATATTAAAAATATTTTTAAAAATTTTTTATAATTTAAAATAGTATATAAATAAGTTTCCGTTTGAGGACGTTTCGGTACGCGTCTATAAAATGGTGAATTATGAACCTAAATTTCTGAAATTTTGCAAAGTTATTCTTTATTCTTTTAACCAAGTTTTGTAAAAATTTCAGAATTTTTGGTCACTTATTTTACAAGTTATGTACAAAAAAAGTATGAGTACTCATCAACTTGAATTTCTTTTATTATTAAAGAGTGGCGTTCTATTAGAATATAAATTCAAGTTTAATATTAAAAAAATAATTTAACTTCTTATTTTAAAAATTTAAAACTAGCTTGATTAATATAAATATTTCTAACAGGTCCTAATTGTTGTTGTTGTTGTGTGGGTGTATTAATCTGTTGTTGTGTATTATTTAAAAAACTTGAATTATTTAAAGTTAAGTCATTTTGTTGTGAAGTAGTAGTAATAGGTAAATGTTTATCTAAGTGAACAGGAACACTTGTATTCTTGGCAAATGCCATTAAATAAGAATTGAGAAAATCTAAAGTTTAATGGGTAAATAAATAAATATCATTTTTTATATATTATAAATAATGGGAGAATTTAAAGTTGAATTTTTGTGAGAGAAATTTAAATTAATTTAAAACAAAGTTTATTTTCCTTTTTAATATACATGAAACACTAGCAAAATTAATAAACTTGGTTGCAATTCAAGTTTTAAGTTTGAGAATAATTTCAAGTTTATTTTATGTTTCAGGTTAAATTAAAGTTTTATGTTTCAAGTTTATTTTAAAGTTGCAACATTTATTAAACAGAATATTCTCAATTATTTAAGCTTATCATTTAATAATGCTCAAAAAATTAAATATTTAAGTATAACTGAAAGGCTTGAAGACAAAAATAAAAAAATCAATAAAAAGGGAAATAAGCTTTCAGAAATGTGCTTTAAAAATAAAAAAATATTTTTAAATAAAAAATTGAAGAAAATTAAATTTTAATTTTTTTTTAATTTTTAATTAAATAAAAAATATTTTTTTCCTTTCATAAAAATGATTAGCACTTAAAAATAATTTAATTTTTTAATTTTAAGTGGAAGAAAGGAAACAAATTAATTCTTTTTTTTGTTTGCAATTTAATATTCTTCAGGTTAATAAATAAATAAATAAAACAAAAATAGAAGCATTTAATTAAAAAGGAAAGAAAATTAAAAAAAATTATTTTTGTTCTATGAAAAATTTAATTTTTGTACATTTGAGTCTGAAAAAAATAAAAAATATTTATTTAAGGTAACGTAGATGAGTTGGGTATTTATTGACTAAAATAAAAAAAACATGTGTGTATATATTTAAAAATAAACTTGTTAGAGAAAAAGAGAGAGAGAGAGAGATGTTTAGGAATAAAAAAAAGTTTATTTTGTTTAAATTAATGATGAAATATAAGGACATTTTTTAAAGGGAAAAATATGAAGGAAAAAGTAAACAAATAATAATAATATTTTTTAAATGTTTTTTATAAAATAAATAAAGGTCAAATATTTAAAAAAAACAAAGTATTCGTTCAGAGATCTTTTTTAAATAAAAAAATAATATTTAATAATTAAGTATATCCAGAAGATCAACAAAAGAAATTTTAAAAAAGGACAATAGAGTCTAGAAAATAGAAGTTTAATTTTAAAATGCTCGGCAATAGAGAGAATATTCTTTTAAGGGTGTTTTGTATTTTTTTAATTTATTTGTTCCTGGCTGGGATTAAATAAAAGAAAACCTTGGAGGATATAACACACAAAAGTTAATCAAAAAATTAATTTTTACTGAATATTATTTTATAAAATATTTAAAATAATTAATAAATAAATTTTAAATGTATTAAAATGTTCTGATTAATTAAATTAAATTAATTAATTAAATTTAATTATTTAATTAATTACTTAATTAATTTATTTATTTCCTTTTTTGTTTAAATTATTTTAAAAAAAGAACAGTTGTTCATTTTAATATTATTAAGGTTTAAAAATATTAAATAAAATTAACAATTAATTTAAAAATTAAAATAATAATTTTTTATATTCCTTTAATTAATTTAAATATTAAATTAAAAAGCTTCACTCTCTTTAATTGTAATGTAAAACTTGAATCCGGAATTTTTCTTTCCGGAAAGTTGCTTCAAATATTTAAACTTTCTTTCAAGTTTAATTTTCTTGATTTTTTAAAAACAAGTTTTAATATTTTTTATAGAAGAAAAATAAACTTTTTCTTAATTTAATGTTCTTATCATTAATAATAAATTATTTACATAATTTGGTTGTCTCATTTTTCTTCTTTTTTTTTGTTTACTTTTTTCTTTTAAAAAATAAATGTTTTTTTTAACTGATAAAAAAATAATTTGATTTTTAGATAATTTTTTTATATTTATTTATTTTAGTAAAGAAAGGAACCTTTATTTATTTTATTTTTTTAAATTTAATTAAATTTTATTTATTTTTTCTTTACTTTTATTTTTATTTTGTAGTACATTTAATTCTCTATAAGAAAAAAATAATTTTAAATTTTATAACAAAGTTTATTTAAAAATAAATAATTAAATAGGTAAAACAACTACCTTTTCTTACCTTTTTTTAAATTTTAATTTTTTATTTAACTTTAATTTTTTAATTTAAATTATATTTTAAAAGCTTAATCATTTCCTTATCAAAAAATACCAAAAAGATCCCAAACAGTCAATTCTTTTATTTAATTATTTTAATTAAATTAATTGTAATCATATGAGACTTATCTTTTAGGGGGGAAAACAAAGAAGAAATTAGAAGGGAAAAAATAATTATTTTTTTTATTTAATTTAATTTTATCAGTTTATTTTTATTTAATTAAAAAAAAAGTCTTTTGTATTATTTAAAATAAAAAATAAAATATTAAGCAATTTAAAAAATTAATTAAAATTAAATAATGAATATTAATCTTTTATTTATTTTATTATTATTTTTCCAACTTGGTCAAGTTTTATTTTCTTATAAAATTCTGGTTTATTCTCAATCGTTAACCAGAAGTCACGTTATTTTAAACGCAAAGATTGCTGAAGCATTGGCTAGTGATGGACATAATGTTGTATGTAAATAAATTTAAATTAATTTAATTAATTAAAAAACGTTTTTTAAAATGTAAAATGTTTATTTTTATTTAATTTTAAAAATTAAATAATTATTTTTTTAATAAAAAAAGACAAAAATAGGGGAAAAAAGAGAATAAATTTAACAAAAAAATTTTAAAAAATATTTTAAAAAATCAGAAATATTTTTAAAAAACAGAAAAAAGTTTAAAAAATTATTTTTTTATTTTAGACAATATTAGAAGTTGAATATTTTGAGCCTTTAATTGAATTTGAGGGGTCTTCTGCTGAAGGAGTTAAAAAGGTTGTAAACTTAAATTAAATTAAAGTTTATTTTATTTAAAGATTTCTGTAAAATCTAATTTAAATAAAGCAAGGGAAAAAATAGAAGAAAGGTTAAATTATGTTTATTTTAATGAAGCAACTACTTGGTCAATTATTAATGATTATAAAAATGATAATTATTTTCAAATAAGTGTTAATGAATTTTGTATAGGTTAATTTAAATTTAATTTAAATTAATTAATTATTTTTTAGATTTTCTAGAAACTAAAAAAGAATTAATTGAACATTTAAAATCTGAAAACTTTGATGTTTTTATTGGTGAACAAATAAACTTTTGTGGAACAGGATTGAGTTATTTGTTTAATATACCTATTCATATACTTCTAGTAAGGTTGTTGGGAGATTAATTAATTTAATTATTTAAAAACAAGTTTATTTACTTAAAAACAAGTTTATTTATTTAGAAACAAGTTTATTTACTTAAAAACAAGTTTAATTATTTAAAAACAAGTTTATTTACTTAAAAACAAGTTTATTTACTTAAAAACAAGTTTATTTATTTAAAAACAAGTTTAATTATTTATTTCAAGTTGTCCAATTCAAGAACATGTTTCTTCATTATTAGGACTTCCATTCCCAACTAGTTATGTTCCTTCTATTTATGGAATTCCTATGAATGATAAAATGACAATAGGACAAAGATTTAGTAATATAATTGCTTCAATAATGCATGAAAGAGCTTTTTATTTTGGAATAGAAAATTTAAATGAAATATTCAAGCAAAGATTTAGGTCAATTTAATTTTAAATTAAAACCCCCAGAGCTTTAATTAATTAAATAATTATTTATTTTTTAGTTCAAATTATCCAGATATAAAAAATATAATTAAAGAAACTCCATTAGTATTTGTTAATGTAGACGAATTTGTGGAATTTCCAAGGCCAATACATTCAAATGTTGTATATATTGGAGGCTTAGGATTTGATAAAAATAAAAAGAATAAATCAATATCTTCAATTTATTTAAAAGAATTAAAAAAAGGGAAATTTGGAACAGTTTATTTTTCTTTAGGGTCTTTATTAAATACTTCAACATTACCTAATGAATTTATTAAAAATATTTTTGGAGCTTTTAAAAGCCTAAAAAATTGGCATTTTATTGTTAAAATAAGTGAAGGTGATTTATATAGTAAAGAATTGGTTAGAAATTGTTCTAATATTTTTTTAACTAATTGGGCACCGCAAAGAGAAATTTTAGGTAATAATTAATTATATGAAGCAAAAATTATTTTTTGAAACAAAAATTGAACTTTTTTTGAAGCATAAATTTGAAAATGAAACAAAAATAAGCTTTTCTTGAACCATAAACTTGAAACAAAAAATAAACTTTTTTTGAAGCAAAAACTTGAAAATGAAACAAAAATTAAACTTTGTTTCTTAAAAAAAGTTTGCATCAAAATTTAATAAAACTTGACAAAGTTTATTTATTTATTTTTTCAGAACATGAACAAACTAAATTATTTATTAGTCATGGTGGTTATAATAGTTTAATGGAGTCAGCATTAGCAGCATGTCCAATAATTAGCTTTGGATTTTTTGCAGAACAAAGACGTAATAGTTTAATACCTGAAAGAAATGGATGGGGATTAAGCTTTAATAAAGCACTTTTGTTGGAAGGAAAAAATGAATTTGAAGCAATAATTTTAACTATTTTGGAAGACACTAAATTTGCTGAAGGAGCTAAAAGATTAAGCAAAATATTGGCCAATAAAGTAATTATTTTTTTAAAAACTATTTTCAATAAAATAATGAATAATTTTATTAATTATTTCTGTGAGAAAATGTAAATAAATTCACTTTTGTTGGACGTTTGGTCGCGAAAGTGCTGTTTGATCGCGGCTTTATAAAACGGTCAAATAATTATCCAGAACCATAAAAATTTGTAGAAATATGCCTCAAAGTGTTAATTAAGAGGTCTAAAAATTTCAGAATTTTTTGCTTAGTATTTTGAAAGTTATGGGCGAAAATTGTCGAATGGTTGAAAAATAATCATTTTTTGGATTTTTCCTTATAACTTTAGAAATATTAAACGAAAAATTCTGAACTCTTTAGACAAGTTAGTTAAGGCTCTGAAGCACCTTTCTGCAAAATTTTATACTTCTAGGTACTCAATAGACTGTTTTACAAAGACGCGATAAAACGTCCTTCATATAGAAAAAGTTTGATAATTCCAAGTTTAATTAAAAATATACATATTTATTTTTTAGCCTTTCACTGCTAAAGAAAAATTATTAAAAAATATACGTTTTTTGGAATTAAATGGAGGTAAATTATCTGAATTAATGGCTGAATCAAGAAATTTAAATATTTTTATACTTTACAATTTGGATATTTGGGGAATTTTGATTATTTTAATTTTTATTTTAATTAAATTATTTTATTTATTAATTAAATTATTTTATAATTTAATTATTAAATTCACAAAATTGAGAAAAAATAAAAAAGAATAAATTTTATTAATTATTTAATTTAAATAAATAAATTGGTTATTTATTGTTAGATTATTTCACGGACATTTAAAAAATTAAATTTAATTAATTTTATCTTTAAGCAAGTCCATTAAAAATAAGCTTATTCTGTTAGCACCGAACTGACCGTGTGAAGTAAAATAATAATTAAATTTCCTAATCCTTTTAAAATTTTTTTAAAAAAACAAAAAAATAAATAATATTCTTTGCAGTTTATTGCATGACCTAAAACCTCTGAATAGTTCTTTTCTCTTTTATTTTTTTTTCGTCCTCCAAATCTGGACTTTTTTTTTATTTAAATATCCAAGCAAAGCAAAGCAAAGTAAAAGGAAATTTCTTTTTTTCTTCCAATTTGCGCATTTTTTTTCTAAAACACTTTGTGTCTGGTCTGAAAACATTTTTTATCCTTAAAGAAAAAATAAAAATATTTTTATTTATTTATTTTCTAAATACTAATTAAAAGCAGGTTTTTTAATAATAAAAATAAAAAATGTTTAATTATTATAAATTATTTCAAAAAATATTTTATCATTTTGAACAAACTCTGAGATTATTATTTTTTATTTTTTTTATTATTATTGTATTAATTTCAAATAATTTAACCTTGGCAATCTTTGCAGATCATTTGACTATTCCAAAGGTAGGAGGGAAGGGTATTTGCTTTATGTCACTTTGAGTCTTAATTTCTTAGACTCTACCCTTTATTTGAATAATTTAATTTAGGCCAAATAGATAGTGTGTAAGGAACGGTTCCTTCCAGCCTTCTAGGTAGTGTGTAAGGAACGGTTCCTTCCAGCCTTCTAGGTAGTGTGTAAGGAACGGTTCCTTCCAGCCTTCTAGGTAGTGTGTAAGGAACGGTTCCTTCCAGCCTTCTAGGTAGTGTGTAAGGAACGGTTCCTTCCAGCCTTCTAGGTAGTGTGTAGGGAACGGTTCCCTCCAGCCTTCTAGGTAGTGTGTAAGGAACGGTTCCTTCCAGCCTATACTTTTCTCTCATTTAATTACCTTAAGGGAACAAATCCAACACTTTATGATTCACATGACTTTGTTGTACAATTAGATGATCAATCATTTAATGATACAATTTTTTGTTTAAATTCAAATTCTAATAATTTATTTTTTGATGAAAATGAAGTAAATAATAATTCAACAAAAACATCTTTTCCTTCAATTTCTGGAGAAGCAGAAATTAATGGACATTGTACAAGCTTTGTAGTTGAATTTTATTCCGATTGGTGTGGACATTGTAGAACGTAAACAAACCTTAACTCCTTTAAAAATTTTAACTTTTAGTTATTCCCGTTTATATAAGGAATTGGCAAATGATTTATTTGCTTGGCAAGGAATATTGAAATTAGCTGCAGTATTTTACAAAAATTTAATTTTAAAAAAATTAAATATTTTCTTAGATTAATTGTGCTGACCCAGTAAATATTGATACATGTAGAGACAGTTCAATTACCCATTTCCCTCTTTTAAAAGTTTTTTTTATTTAAATTAAATTAAATTTAATTTTTTAAAGTATTTTCCCCGCAGCAGCAATGAAAATAATTTAAATAATTCCGTGGGAGGACAGATTTTGCGCTCATTTCAAAGTCTGGCACAAATGAGAGACCGTAAATTTTAATTTTGTTTTTTAATTTATTTTGATAGTTTAGACTTTGATTTATTAAATAAAATTTAAATTAAAAAAATATGTCAAATTTCTGTAGAGTTATAAAATTTTTTAAATGGTTACCCTTTTTTTAAAGAATTAAATTAAATAATTAAATTAAATATTTTTCGTAGAAATTACTCGCTCTATTTTAACCGAATATAGTGAAAATCGTTATGAAGATTGGCCTAAATTTGAATGGCTAGAAGAGTAAGTAAAATTTTAAAAAATTTTTTTAATTTTTCCGGACAGTAGAGTCTGAAAAAAAATTTTTTTTTAAATAAAAGAAAATGCGCTTTAAAAAATTAATTTAAAGAATAGAGACATATAATCAGCTTTGGAAAGATATTAATCCACAAATTTCAATACTTGTGGTCCTTTTTGAATTAAATTCAGATTCTCTAATAGGCGCTCAACTTTTACTAGACTTTTCTTCTTATGATGACAAAGTTGCTTCAAGAAGGTTTTCTTTATTTTAATTCCGCCTGGATTTCTTCAAGTAATTAAAATTAAAGATGTTTAAATAATTCTTTGGCTAATGCTCTACAAATAAAGGATTTCCCAACATTTGCTGTTTTTAAGAGAGGAGAACGTTTTCCTCTACATATTTCTGAGTTTGTTTTTATTTTTATTTTATGTATAGAAGTTGATGCACTCCACTAGATAAAAGGCTAATAATAGAGAGGAGACTCTTCTCTAATAAGATTTAATAATTTAATTAATTTATTTATTTTAAAGACTTCGTCGTCTACTTTTTAATGAATTTAAACAATTATTGGCCAACAATAATGACAAAAAAGAAAATAAAAAATTAATTAATAAATTTTCTTCAAGAAAAAAATTAAATATTAATAATAATTCTGTTAGTGAAAATCATCAACTTTTTTGTGAAAATTTTCCTCAAATGTGAGAAAGTCTCTTTATTTTAATTATTTATTTATTATTTAATTAAGTTGTCGAAGAGACTTTTTTGTTTCAGAATTGGATTTATTAAAAAGTGCACGTATTGGTTGGTTAATAATAAAGAATTTAATTATTTTTTTTAGCTCTTTTTAATGATGTTCAAATGATTGGAGAAGACTATATTTCAGGAAATAATTTAACTGCTTTAAATGATTTTATTGAAATTTTGGCTAATGTAAATTGACAAAATATTTAATTATTTTTACTTTTTTTAGCACTTCCCCCACCGTACAATTCATCCATCCTTTGAAAGAATAGATAAAGAAATTGACAGTCTAAGAAATTCTAAAGAAGAAATTGTTGGAACATCCAGTGAAAAGGAAAATGTTGAGGTTAAAACTTTAAGAAGGACGTTTCGGTGCGGGCTTATAAAAATGCTGTATTTGGACTTAGATTCGTGAAATTTTGTAGAAATATTCTAAATAATATTAGTTAGCTTTGATAAAAATTTCAGACCTTTTGGTTTATTATTTCTATTGATATTTAAAAAAAACCCTCCAAATAAATATTTTTCAATAGTAGTTAATACATTTTTGGCTATATCTTGCCAAAAACTAAACAAAAAATTTTGAAATTTTTACCAACGCTGGCTAACATTATCTAGAATATTTATTCAAAATTTTAGGAATTTAGGTCCAACTAAAGCAATTTTATAGCCCCGCACCGAAACGACCACAATTTAATTATATATTTTCAGTTTTTAAATGCCAGTAGTAGGGCACGTGTTGTATTCAAGTATTTAATTTATTTCTAAGCTATTTTATTTATTTTTAGCCATTTACGAGATTTTATAAGCAAATATAAACAAAAAGAAGAACAAATTCCCCTTGACATTTGGAAGACTGAATTTATTAAAGCTGAGGTAATTTAATTTATTTTTTTAAATAATTATTTTTAGAATGATCAAAAAAATCCTTTTCCAATTTCTGAGGAATGGGAACATTGCAAAGGGTTTGAAAAAATTTTAAAAAAATGTTTTTTTAATTATTTCCTTTTGTAGAAGTTCTCCAATTCTAAGAGGATATACTTGCGGATTATGGACACTTTTTCATGTATTAACAGTTAATGGATATAGAAATAGGGAGAAGGGTAAATTTAATTTTTAAATTTAATTTAATTATTTATTTAAATTAGACAGAAAATTTGACCCTTTAAACATATTAATTGCCATACGTAATTGGGTATTATCTTTTTTTACTTGTGAATATTGCCGTGTTCATTTCCGTAAAATGACTACTAAAATTGCTAGAATTGAATCTGCTGTAATTAATTAAAATTTAATTTTATAGGAATATTCTAATTACTTTAAAAAACCTCTCTTCTTCTCTTTATCTTTTCTAACTGTCTAACCTAAATTAATTAAATTAAATTAATTTTAAAAGAATTTAATTTTGTTTAAATTATTAAATTTTAGATTGAAAGAGACGAAGATCTTTTTATTTATTTATGGAAAGCACACAATATAGTTAATGCTAGATTAAAAGGAAAGGAAACAACCGAAGACCCTAAGTTCCCAAAATATCAATTTCCACCTAAATTTCTTTGTCAAGAATGTCGAAAAAAAGGAAGAGGAGATGAAGAAGATGAAGATAATTTATTTGATGAAGATAAAATTAAAAATTTTCTTCTTTTATTTTATTCAGATATAAGGCCTATTGGAGCTAAAACTGTGGAGGATGAAGTTGAGGAAAATGAAAAAAGAGTGGACAAATAAAATAAATGAAAGGAGAATTAATAAATAAATAAATTATAATTTTTTAATTAATTAATTTTTGTATTTTTTTATTAAATTTTAAAAATTAAAAAAAATATTTTTTCTAAATCAACAGAGAATAGTCTCTGTCTTTTTCTTTTCTTTCTCTCTCTTATTTCTTTTTACAACGCATAGAATAATGCTTATATAGTCTAACTTCAATTAAAGAGAAAAGACTGTCAAGTTGCTAGATATTGTACAAAATATAAATGTACATTTGGGTCAGTGATGACAATTCCGTGTTTCATCGGACAATTGTTTGAAGACAAGATTCTCTTGGCTGTCTGAGACCCAAAAAAAAAATTTTTTTTTAATTTTTTAAAAATTAATTAAATTTTTTTATTTAACATAGGTGAATATAATTTATTTATTTTTTAATACCTTAATGTTTTGCTTTAAATATAAAACACCTTTTTTACATGGTAAACAATTATTTTATAATGTTAAAAATAATTAATATTTGTTTATTATTTTTTAAAATAATTATAAAATTAATATTATCAATAAAATAAAATATTTACTGATAAGAGAAGTAATATATAAATATAGACTGATATTTAAATATGCCCTTTTTTGTATTAAATAAAAATACACTTTATTTATTTAATTTTTATTTTGTGTTTTCTTTATTTTTTAATTAATTAAATGATATTTAAAACTCCAAATAATTTATTTTCTTCATTATTAATTTTACCTATACTTTTATTTCTTGGTTTTCTTCTTTGGAATAATTGTCAAGCAATATCTGTTATTAATTTTGATAAAAATGAAGAAAAAACAAATAAATTGTTCCACTGGTTAATGTCAAATAATAAAGAAAATATTAAAGCAGAAAATAATGAAAATATAAATATTAAGCATGTTTTTGGGTCTATTAGAGACAAATTTACAATATTAAAAAATGATGAAATAGATAGTATTGAAGGATTTGGACGTAAACAGAAATTGAGAAAAGAGAGCAATAATGACAAAGTTTGTAATTTTTAAAAGTATTTTTGTAAATCAGAATTACAACTTTCCGGTAAACAAGTTTCAATATTACTTTTGTTCTGATTTTTGTAAATGTTTTAGTTGTTTTATTTTGTTTCCGTAAAAGATGTTTCAAGTTTATTATTTCTATTGTATTTCCGGACATTTTTAACAAATAAATTTCTAAAGGAGAATGACAGTGAGGAGAATGAAGACTCATTTTATATTAATCTTACTCCTCTTCAAAAAGAGAAAACTGATGATGAGGAAAATAATGAAAATATTGAGCCAGTTATTCCATGGTTTTCTGATTGGGAAAGAATGGTAGAGGAACAAGAAGAAGAGGTTTATTTTAAAGAATTGTTTAGAAATAAAACTTTTTTCTTTAAAGAAAAAGCGTTCAAAAACTTTGGTAAAACATCCTTCTCCTCATTCTGTTTATCTGAATGAACGTTCCCGAAATATTAGAGGCCCCTGTCTTCTCCGTAGAAGTAAACCTGTACAGCATAGAACATATCCAAGAAGTTATGAGTTCCCAGGCTTTGAATCTTCTATTCCACGTAATTGGGATTGGAGGAATATTAATGGAATTAATTTTTGTTCACCTACACGCAATCAACACATTCCGGTTTATTGTGGTGGTTGTTGGGTATTTGGATCGTTAGGTAAGTTTTATTATTATTTTATCGGAATTAAATTAAACTCTGTAAATAATTGTCAATTTATTACTGTTTTCTTTCCGGAAAGTTTATTTTCTTTCCGAAAAATTGTACAATAATCAAATATTTCTATAGGTTCTCTCAATGATCGTTTCAATATAGCTAGAAAGAATCGTTGGCCTATGACTAATATTTCACCGCAGGTAAACTAAAAGGATGAATATTACAAAAATATATAAAATAATTAAAACTTTTTTTCAGGAAATAATTGCATGCAATGGAAGGGGAAGTTGTAATGGAGGTACAGCAGAAGATGTTTTTGGTTAATTTAATTTTAATAAATAAATAAAAAAAAGTTTATTTTAATTAAAGAACATGCTAAAACAGTTGGACTAGTAGAAGAAGGTTGCAATAATTTTAAGGCAGTAAATGAAAGTTAGTGAACTTTTTAAATAATTATTAATTCAATCTTTTTTTCGAATGTTCCCCATTCACTCGTTGTGGAAGCTGTTGGCCAGATAAATGTTTTTCTATTCAGAACTACACTCGTTATTATATTAAAGACTTTGGGAAGGTTACGGGAAGGCTTCAAATGATGTCAGAAATACATAATCGTGGTCCAATTTCATGTTTAATGGGTTGTACACCTAATTTTGATTTGAACTATACTTCTGGAATTTATAGAGAATTTGGGGAATATCCAGTAAATATTTTTAAATATTTAAAAGAAGCTTTTAAATAATAAAAAAGAATTAAATAATTATTAAAATATTCTTTAATTTATTTCTAATTTCTTCTTTTTCAGTCTAATCATATTGTATCAGTGACAGGATGGGATTGGGATGAAGAAACAAAAACTGAATATTGGATTGTACGGAATAGTTGGGGAGAGGCTTGGGTAAGCGTAAATAAAGTTTATTTAAACCTTCTTTTGTATTTTTAAATAATACAATAAAATAAGGGTAAGCGTAAATAAAGTTTATTTAAACCTTCTTTTGTATTTTTAAATAATACAATAAAATAAGGGTAAGCGTAAATAAAGTTTATTTAAACCTTCTTTTGTATTTTTAAATAATACAATAAAATAAACTTTAATTCTAATTCTGTAGGGAGAAAGGGGTTGGTTCCGTATTGTTACTTCTATTTTCAATGGAGGTCGCGGTGATCAGTTTAACATGGGAATTGAAAGGGTAAAAAATTTTTTTAATATTTAAAAAATTAAAAAATAATTAAGGAATGCTATTTTGCTGATCCTGATGTGTCAAACATTAATTAGTCAAAACAAATAGAGTAAAGAAAAATAATTAAATTAATTAAATTTTAAATGGTTTATTTTACTTAATATTAACTAATTAAAAAACTTTTAAATAAATATATATATTTGTTGTTGAATATTTAAAAAAATAATATTAATAGTGTCCTTTGTTTTTAAAAATAAGATGTAAAAAAAGTCACAAAAAAAACATTTTTTCCTTATAATTATTTTAATTTTTACTTGAACCTTTTTTTCTTTTCCATTTTTGATCATTATCTTTATTCGATCGCTTCCTTCTTTGATTTTGATTTAAATCTTTATTATGTCTCTTCTTTTCCCCAAACTTCTTTGGCAAAAATTTCTGTCCTCCTTTCATTAATTCTTTTTTTGTTTTCTCCAAAGAAGAAGGATCATTCCCTGTTTTAAAATTCTCTTCAGTTTTGTTGTTGTTCTTTTTTTGTTTTTTGTTAGCATTTTCTACAATTTCTCCGCGACTAATTTGCAGACGACGCTCTTTTATTCTCAAAGCATTCAAGTTTTCAATAGAAAATTCAACAATTGGGCGCTTAAAGAAATATGTACAAAATGTCAGTAAAATAGTAACAACCTTTTCCGGAAAAAACAATTTTTAAAACTTTCCGGAAAAGAAAAATACAAAAGAAACTTTTTTACCCTTTCATTAGTAAACATGTGAGGATTATTATTCATCTGCTTCAAACAGTTTAAAGCTGCAGTATGTTCTTTAAAACCAACAAATCCATACCCACACGATTTCCCAAGAATTGGTTTTCCCTTTGAATTTTCCCCTTTAACTTGACGCATAATTCTGCACTCCAATATTGCTTGATCAGAAATACCCGCAGAAGCACGGCAGAGATGGCGCAACTGTTCATCAGTGAAAGAAAAGGGAATATTGTGGATCTTAAATATTAAACAATTAATTATTTAATTAATTAAATAAACCGCTAGTCTTGTTGGGGACACAAATGTAATCATATTTTCCAATCTCTTCTTTGAATGTTGACACAATTTTTCACGTAATTTTGCATCATCATCTGACATTCCCTTTTCCTGAGGTGTTCCTTTCCTAATTAGAGAGGCTCTCAATAAATAAAGATTTCTTTTGTCTGTCGGTTTTTCTTCGTGTTGTGAACGTTTAATCTCACTGGCAGATTTTCTATCAACTGCTCTATATCCAATTAAACGACGACCGTCAAGAAGCATGCCCTGCGGCTAGAATTAAAATTTTTAAAGAATAAAAATGATTAAAAAAACAAACGCTTTCTATTTTTTCTAAAAATAAATCAGCTGTAGATTTTTCTTCTAAATGAACAAATGCTGCACCTGTTGGATAATTTGTCTGTTTTGAACGACATAATATAGCCAAAGAAAATGGAGCAATATTATTTTTTAAAAGCCATTCTTTAAGTCCTTCGTCAGTTGAATTTAAGGGCAAATTTCTAAAGATTTTGGGATAATTTAATATTTTTAGTTAAAGTAGATTAGAAGGAAAATTAAAGACTTCAAAAGTCCGTCTCAAAGAATCAAAATTGACAAACATAAAACACTTAATTTTTGCTTACAAATATTTAATAGAATATTTTAAGATATTAAAAGCTAACCTAAGAAAGACTACTCTGCCTTCACTAATCGCTACATCTCCTTTACTTAATTTTTGGTTGTTCTTCATGTTTTCATTGTCCTTAAATACAATTTTAATTTAATTAAAAAATAAAAAAAAAACCTTATCGCTTCTCTTTTTTCTCTCTTTAACATTCTTTTGTGGATTAGTTTTTGGCTGTTCATCAACAGAAAATTCATCAGACATTTCAACATCATCAACGTCTTCCTCATCATCAAAAGCATCATCCTCAGTTTCTGAAGCTTCTGAATGGCAAGTATCATAATCATCTTCATCCGTCTCCGATTCTAGTTTTAAAACATTTATAAAATTAAAGGAATTAACCGAATTTTGTTGTACTATTATTACCATTCATCTCCATATATTCTACTTCTTCTGTCCCACAACTCATTTCAACTGATTCGTCTTTCATTTCTTTAACTTTCTTTGACTTTTCTAAAAAAATTAAATTCTATTTTGTTGGTTAATTAAATTCTTAAGAATATTAACTATTTGGGACAACCAAAAAAAAAGTGCAAGAATACTCCCTTAAATCCTCTAGTTAGGGTGTTAAGCATAAAGTAAAGAAAACCTTCTTGTTGAGAAGTTACCCATTGGTCTTTATTCATTGCCCAATCCAATGCTACCTTTCTTCCATTAAATTGAGAAAAATTAAGCTGTTCTTTTGCTTTCTCTGCATCTGCCCTTCTTTTAAATTGAATAAAACAGAAACCAGCACAGGAATTTGGGAAAGATTTATCCTTGTTTTTAGGCAAATTAATTTCAGTTATTTCCCCAAATTTGCTAACAAGGTTGCGAATATCTTCTTCGTTTGTCTTAATTTTTAAATTTTAATAAACATTATAATTTATAGAAAAAACCGTAAATTTCAAATTTCGAACTAAAATTCTCCAATCTTTGGGGCCTGCTCCTCGGGGACTTTTTGTATCAGAAGAACTCATTTAAATAAAAACAATCTTTTAAAAGTGAAAAAATAAGTAAATTTTGCTAAAAATAAAAAAAACTTTTTATTGATTAATTAAAGTATGCGTAGAAAATAAAGTGAGAAACTTTATACACAACTTGCTGCTCAATGCAAATTCATCATTTAAACAAAAAAGAAGTAATGAAAAAGGTTGCAGAATATATTTAAAAGAAAAAGTTTTTAAATCCGCAGAATTAAAATTGTTTGGCATTTTGTTTATTTAATAAAAAAAATTTTTCTAGGTAAACCAAAAAATTTCAAAGCTAAATTTAACAGTCGCGAGTCGAAAGAGACTACATATCATGTTTGAAAATAATTGTGAGTCAAGGTAAAGTTTACTGAAGGTATCTAAACCGTTAGGAGAGACTACAAAATTAAAGTGATTACCTCGGCTGTTGCTCACAATGACAGATCCTTTATTTCCAATTTTTCTTTTCTTTTAAATTAATTTCTTTTCATTTAGCTTTTCTTAATTTACTTGTATATTTGTATTCTAATTTATTTTAAAAAAATGTCTGTTGAAAGCAACAACAAAAACAACAATGAGAAAAATGCCAATTTTGAACAAAAACCTCAAAGTCTTCAATTATTTGTTGTATGTTGCTTTAAAATATTTAATCAGTTTTAATCATTATTTTAAGCCCAGCAATCCACTTCATTCCGATGAACATCCTTTAGAGCATAGTTATATTTTTTCTTATTTTATGCGACCTCAAGGAAAATTTGACCCAGAAGATTATGCCATGTTTGTTTAATTTTTTGTTTTCTTTTGATTTATTCTTCCAGTTTTGTTCAACCTGTAGCTCGGATTAATTCTGTTGAACAAGTTTGAATTTTATTTAATATTTTATTTTTTATTTAAAGTTTTGGCTCATTTATCGATTTATTAAACGGCCTTCAGGTTTAATTTTCTTTTTTTTTATTTTTTTTTTAGATCTCACAGAGAAAGTTGATTTTCACCTTTTCAAGGAAGGAATAAAACCAGGTTTTTTTTTCTTTAAATTAAATTAAATATTTTTTAAAGTCTGGGAAGATCCAGCAAACAGAAATGGTGGAAAATGGATTTTACGGTTTTCTCTTTTTTGTTTAATTTTTTCTATTTTTTTACTTTTAGGTTAAAGAAGGGTCTATCCTCTAGAATTTGGGAGAATTTATTACTGGCAATGATAGGTTAACAATTTCTTTTTTTTTTTTTTTTTAGAAGGTAAAATTTGGTTGAGTTTTATAAAGAAAAGTATTTAAGGGATAATAAACTTTTCCTAACAAACTAGACTAATTTTTGATATAATTATGAGCCAACAATTCCGCAATATTAAAATTTATTATTTTTATTTACATATGTATAAACAAATATAAGCGGAATATCTAAACATATTACTTATTTGCGGACAAAACTTGCGGACTCTTTGTTGCATAATTAATTTTTAAATAAACTTGATTTGATTATGTTAAGTTTATAATAGTGTTTGGAGTTAAAATAAAAATTTAATAAATAAACAAAAATTTAATTCATTTAGGTGAACAATTTCTTGTTGGTGGAGAAGTTGTTGGTGCTGTTTGTAGTGTTCGTAATCAAGAAGAGTATTTTTATTTAATTTAATTTATTTAATTAATTTAAAATTTAAGTATAATTTCACTTTGGAATCGTTCTTCAGATTCTGCCCCTGTTACTAATAGAATAAGGGAAACACTTCGAAGGGTTCTAAATTTACCTGCAAATGCTATTTTGGAATATAAAAGGCATGGTATGCTTATTTTAATTTTTATTTTAAACTTTAAATTAAATAAAGGGATAACCCTAATTTTATTTAAATTATTAAGGGTATTTAAAATTCTTAAACTTTTTTATTTAACAAAAAAAGATGATTGTCTAAAAGATCAGCGTTCCTATTGCCATACAACAACCATTGGAGGTCAACAATCAAACCATCATCATAGTGGGGGTGTTGTCGGGGGAGGAGGAAATTTTAAGGGAGGTGGAGGGGGGCAAGCAATTATTAAAGATAAAAATTAAAAGAAACAAAAATATATATTTTATTCATTTTATATTCTTTACTGTTTTTATCTCCTTTTACTATTATTAATTTTTATAATAGTAAATGGACTGTTAAAGAAAAAAGCATTTTTCTTTCAAAGTTGAGAGAAAAAAAAAAAGATTATTTTTTTTAATTTAATTTTTGTAGTTAAAAGGATGCAAATCCTTCTATTTTATTTTTTTAATGATGAACTTTAATTATTTAATTTAAAAAAGTTAAATATCTCGGGGTTAAAGTTTTCATTTTTTTATTTTCTAAGAAGGGTATGTTGTTTACCTAATTAATTAATTATTTATTTATTTCATTGAAAAGAGACCTTTTTTTAGAAGAAATATATTTACTACTACTATTTACTTGGTCTATTATTTTTTACCTTAAAAGGAAAGGACCACCACTTTTTCTGTACATAATATTTTTTAGGAAAATCAATGCTTTCTTTTGGGCTAATAAAAAAAAAGTTTTCTCTGTTTTAAAAGTTGAATTTTTTGAATTAATTTTTTTTAAACTTTTATAGTTTAATATTTATTCTTTTTTTCTAACTTGCTTAATTATCTTCTTATATATTTATGTCACTTGTCAATCGTGTATTAATTTATGGAGGAAGAGGAGCTCTTGGAAAAGAATTAGTTGACTACTTTAGAACAAAAAATATTGTAAATTTTTTATTTAAATTAAATTCTGTTTTTTCCTTATTCAGTGGGTATTAAATATTGATATAACAGAGAATGAAAAAGCTAATTCAAATGTTTTGGTTGATCCACACCAATCTTGGGTAGAGCAAGAAAATAATGTTATTAATGGGTAAATTTATTTTATTTATTTTTATTAAATTAAATAAGAGGTTTTAAGGGCTTTTTTAATGTTTTTTCTTTTATATAGAATATCTGGTTTTTTTTTAAATTTTATTTAAGTGGATAATTTCCATAAAATGTGGGGGACGTTTCGACGCCAATTTTCCTTTTGTTTTTGTCATTAAATAGAAGAGTGAAAATATTAATGCCTTTTAATTTCAGTGTTGAAACAATTCTTAAAGGAGAAAAGCTTGATGCAATTTTGTGTGTGGCAGGAGGTTGGGCAGGGGGAAATGCTTCCACCAAAGATTTTATTAAAAATTCAGATTTGGTTAATTTAATTAAAATTTAATTTTTATATTAACTCAAGGTTTGGAAACAAAGTGTTTGGACTTCTTCAATCTCTGCCAAAATTGGGTCCAAATTTTTAAAACCTTCTGGTCTGCTGCAATTTACTGGAGCGGCTGCTGTATAGACTTTAGAAAATATTAAGCTTTAAATTTTAGGCAGCCCAAGGAACTCCTGGAATGATTGGTTATGGAATGGCTAAAGGTTTTTTATTTTATTAAAGACTCCTTTATGACTAAATGTCTAAAAAAGGGTATATTGAGAATACTGGGAATTAATAGAACAATTAGAAGAGTTTAAACCAAAACATTTACTCTATTTTTAATTAAGTCCATTAGAGTATTAAAAACCTTAATTGTTTCTAAAAATTAATCTAAAGCTGCCGTTCATCAAATGGTTAAAAGTTTGGCCGACTGCAAAGCTTCTGGCCTTCCAGAAAGCTCTATTGCCTTTGCCCTTTTGCCTGTAACACTGGACACCCCAATGAACAGAAAATGGATGCCTAAAGCAGACCATTCAACGTTTATTTAAAACTTTAAAAGAAAAATCTTTAAAAATGTTTAAGTTGGACTCCATTGACTTTTATTGCTGAAAAATTGTTTAATTGGATTTTTGAACCTGAAAAATGTGAAGATCTGCCAAAACCTGGTTCTTTACTTGAATTAACTACAACAGATGGAAAGACCAAGATTACACAAATTAATTAAGTTAAAAATAAATAAAATCATTCCAATACATAGAGACAATTATTTTTAACAAAATTTGAACTTTTACTTAATTCTCTCAAGTTGAATAAATTTAAAGTGAAAATACAGCAGTTTTTAACACCTAGTTATGTTTAAACGAGTAATTTTTTTTTAATATTTATTTTTTATTTACTCATAAATTTTTGAATAATCTTTTATACATTAAAATTTAAAGCTCTTTATAAATTTATCTTTTGTCCTTTAAAGCAATAGGCATGCACAGGCTACTTGCGCAGCTGCATAGCATGCTGGAAACACTGGCCCTGTAGCAGCACAGGCTGTAGCCGCAGCTGCTTGGCACGCTGGATACGTTGCCGGTCCAGCCAAAATAACGGCACAAGCGGCCTATAAAAATAAAGAATGAGAAAAGTAATAGCAGTTTTTGCAATAAACCCCCAACTATCAAAATTTAAAAAAACCTGAAATGCTGCGTAACATGGTCCGAAAAGAAACAACGTTACAAGACAAGCTGTTCCAGCAGTCGCTTGGCACGCAGCGTAACACATCAGGCCACCTCCAGCAGGCGTAAAGAAGATAATGGAATAGAGAAAAAGGATAATTAAAGATTTGATATAGAAGAGCATTCTTTTTAAATAAATGGTAATAGTCAAGAAGTACAATTAATCTAAAACAAAGCTTTATTAATTAAAAAACATTAAAAGTCCGTGCACATTTAAAATGTCTAAGAAAGAGTAGAATCACAGGAAAGTAAGGAGTTCAAGCGGGAGGTCGCCTATTTAGGAATTGAGAAAAGGAAAAGTTTGATAATGTTAAATTATGTGAAGAGAAAGCATAGATATTCTGTACTATTTCCTTTCTTCTTTAAGAAAGAAACAAATTTTTAATTTTTTTAAACTGATTGTAACCGCAAACATTTTATTAAAATTTAAACAGAAGATTTAAATCTTCTTTATTTTTAATATGTTATAAATCTTTTTATCTAAATAATATATTAATTAAATTAAACAACCTTTTCCTTTCTACATACCGTATTTACTCGATTAATTACCCTGGGTAATTATTGTTTCAACCCTTCTCTGGAGGGGGTATTTAATCGAGGGAGGGAAACTAATCAAGGGAGGGTAATTATTTTTTCAACCTATTTTTGTAAATCTAACTAAATAAATTTTGGCATTCTGAAATCGATAATTTGTATGTTTGCATTCTGTTTTTCTTTACTAGTCCTTCATTTAAAAGACTAATATTAATTTTTAACTTTCTTCATAAAATTTTTATTTTTCTTCTTTATCTAGAAAACTTTCTTCGGAACTTTTTTTTAATAAATAATGTCGTCTAATGATTAAATATTCGAATTGCAAAGAAAACATCAGTCGTTAACAAGAATAAACGGTACAGAAGCCATGAAATTTCGATGAACTAGGAGCGGTTTAGTGGGCTTGGAAGAATTCAGTACATTCTGCTGCAAGGAAATTTAATGCAGTTTATATTTTAATATTTCTTTTTCATTACTTGTTTAAAGATAGATAAGTAGAAATAGAAGAAGAGATAAAAAGAAGTTGGAACAGCAAAGCAACAATATAGGAGGATAAAAACGAAAGAGGCTAGATGGGGGTGGGGTCAAAGTTCCTAATCTCAAACTCACTTGATGGTTCAGAAGATGGATTAATATCATGTTTCAAGGATATTGGTTCTATTAGTGAGAAAGGACATGAAGTTCTTCGTGAAATCAAGCTAAATCAAGTCCAGTAGATGGACGTACTGAGGGAATGAAACTGAAATGAAGAAGTTGACGATGAATACGAGATGCATTTGGATGGTTATGGTGTAGATCTCAATGGTTTTACTGATGAACGTGATTTATTTTTTGATGTTGAAGCGTAATAGTGGGTTTTTTAAGAATATTGGTTGTTTTAATTAAAATTTTTATTGTAATTAATGTTTTTACTCAATAGGGGGTAATTAATCGAGGGGGGAAACTAATCGAGGGAGGGTAATTATTATTTCAACCTCTCGCTGGATGGGGTAATTAATCGAGGGAGAGTAACTAATCAAGGGAGGGTAACTAATCGAGTAAATACGGTATCTGTTTTCGCTTTTTAACATTCAACGTCTTTTTTTATTTAAAATTATTTTTAAAAGCTTTCTCTGTTAAAGGTTATTTAAATTATTTTTTAAATATTTATTTAATTCCATTTATTATTTTAATTAATTTATTTATTTTCTATAAACCTTTAAAAAAAGATACAACGTTAAAAAAAGATGAAATCTTTTCTTTCTTCTGAGAAAGACTTCTCTTTTTCATTTAATTTTGTCAAGACATACATTTTGAACAATCAATAGAGGACGCAATATTTTTTTACTTGTTTACGTTTTTATTATTATTTTTTTTGTAAAATTTTTATTTTTTTTAGTCAAACAAAATGCTATTTTTATCCTTTATTTTACTATTAATATTTAAAATCTTATTTTTAATTATTTTATTTATTATTTCCATTTCTTTTCTTGGTATAACTACAGGTGTACGGAAAAATTATGTTCATTTTTTGCTTTGGCTTTTTGAGGTTTTTTTAATTTTATTTTTTATTGGAAAATATGTCTTTAAAAGGTAATTCGATATTTTTAGGGATATGACCAAAAAAAGTGCTAAATAACGGCCATCAAAAAGCCTGAAATCTTTAGAGAGATGAGACAAAACTTTTAAATTTATCTGTGTTGAATTTCAAAAAATTCAGGCTTAATTAGGGTTTTTATAAGCGTCTGCGCCCAACGATTTTTAGCGCCAAAACGTTCTTTTTTAAACTAAATTTTAGAAGATGGCCAAATTGGAAAAAGAAACAGCCATTACTGATGATATAGAAACAATATCAGAAGAACAAAGTGAAGAACAAAATTCTTCCTCTCAGGATTCTTCATCAAAAGAGTCAACTCCAGCAATAACACCAGACGAATTTTATGGAATAATAAAAAGAAAATGGTCAAGAAACATTGAAAATAAATTAGTAGAACACGTTGGAACTTCAAATGTACATCCATTAGCTCAAAAGATTACAAGAAGAGTTGCTAGTCATGCCAAAGAATTGAAAAAATTGGCAGAGGTTTGTTTACTTCTTTTACTTTTTAACAAAAAGGGTCAACCGTTAGTTTTTACTCAAAATGGTCAGTTTAAGAATGGTCATTAATGTTTATTTTGCTTGAATCAAGTTGTTCATTGTAGTTATTTTTTATTAAAGGAAGGGGATGAACGTAGCAACGATGCAGAATATACAACTGTAAAAGTATTAGTATCTGATACCCTAGCCTTTATTAGTTCTGGAATTGAGGCAATAATTGAGGATGATGTAACCCAACGTTTTGAGGCTGCACAGTTACCAACCTGGAATTTTTTATCAAGGAGTAAAGGTGGATTGAGAGTTAGGTTAGCATTTTTTGATTACTTTATTTATTTTAATAGACTCCTTGAGGGGTTTTAAGCCGCTTTTTTGTTAAATTTTAAAACAAAAGGTTCAAAAAAGGGTCAATTTAAAATTTGGTTTATTATTTGAGATGGGCGTTTATTAGAATAAGTTTTATATTTCTAGAAACTATTCCAATTTAAGATGGTATTCCTATTGGATATGGGCAATTGGAGCATTTATTCGTTATGGTATACTTTTCCCACTTCGTTTTTCAATCTTTATCTGTGCCGGTATATTAATGGGAACAATTCCAGCGCTAGTTGGTTATATTCCCAATGAAGGGTATTATTTAATTAATTAATTTTTTCTTAAATTTAATTATTAAAGTTTGCGTTTTTGTCTTTATCGTCTTTCAATGCTTATGTGCATGAGAATGTGTTTAAGGGCCTTTTCTGCAATAATTACCTTTCATGGAGAAGAAAATAAACCTAAAAACGGAATTTGCGTTGCAAATCATACTTCACCCATTGACGTTATGGTTAATTTATTTTAAATTATTTAAGAGAATTTTTTAGATTCTTTCAACAGATAATTGTTATGCAATGGTAGGGCAACGACAAGATGGTTTTCTTGGATTAATAGAACGTGCATTAGGTAGAGGAGCTCATCATATATGGTTTGAAAGGACTGAAGGTAAAGACAGAAATGCCGTCGCCAAAAAGTTAAAATTTGTTATTTTTTTTAATTGGTCAGAAAGACAAAATGTCAAATTACTGAAAATTTGACTATTTGTCTCATTTAAGTTTTTTCCTTTCCTTCTTTTTAATTTTAGATTACAAGAACATGTAAAAGACCCAACAAAAATGCCGGTTCTTATATTCCCTGAGGGTACTTGTATTAACAACACTTCTGTGATGCTTTTTAAAAAGGGGTCTTTTGAAGTATCTTCTGTAGTTCATCCAATTGCTTTGAAATATGATAGTAGACTTGGAGATCCTTTCTGGAATAGGTTAGTTGACTCATTTTGAACTATTTACTTTATTTATTACTTCAGTCATAGCCAAGACTATTTGTCTTATTTAATTGGAATGATGACTTCCTGGGCACTTATTTGTGAAGTTTGGTATTTACCACCAATGCATCGCTTAGAAGAAGAAAGTTCCATTTCATTTGCCAGAAGATGTCAAAGACAAATAGCTCAAAAAGGAGGTTTAATTGATTTGGGTTGGGATGGAAACTTGAAAAGAACAAAAGTTCCTGAACGTTTAAGAGATGAACAAAAAGAACTATTTTATCAATATTTGGTTCATACAACACCAATATGTGAATGTGGACGGCCTAGTAGTGAACAAATTGAAACTATTCAGAGAGGAGTATGTTTTTGTTTTAATACATTTATTAAAGGTTTTTTAATTAAATTACTCTATTTTTTTCTCTATTTATTCTTCTTACAATTAAAGGAGAGGGGAGAGTTTTTTTAATTTAAAAAATAAAAGAAAGAATAAAAAATAAACTTGCTGTTTTTTTAATTTTATATTTAGATACATCCTGAGGTATTCGATACTGACAGAGAACAGAAAAATATTAAAGAAGAAATTAAAAATTAATTAAAAAAGTTTCATTTTTTAAAGTTTATTTTAATAAAACGGGTTTTCTTTGTATTTACTTTTTAATTTTCTCTTCTTTTTTTCTTCCAAATAAATTTAAATATAATAAAGCAAATGTGCAGAATATTAAACATTTAGAGATTTTGAATAAAATACTAATATTTTTTAAATAAATTATTAACCTCACAGAATAAAAGAATTAACCCAAAACATGATAAAAACAAAAATATTTTTGAAACTTTTTAATTTCAAAATAAATTATTAGCAATTAAATTGTTAAAAGATTAATACTTTATTTTATTTAATTTTTTAAAATAATTTTCCTTTTCATTTTAAATTTTAATTTAAAGCAACGAACGCATTTTGAGCCTTCAAATTTTAATTCTCCTTTGTAATCACTTCTTCTTTTTTAGTATTGTTTTGAAGTTCCTTTTTATTAGTAGTAGTTAATCCTTCATTTTTCTGTTTTTCCTAAAATTTTTTAATTTTATTACATGTAGCTAAGAAAATTAAAAATTTTTGATATTTGAGTCACTCGACTTGATAAACTTTTTTTTTAACAAAAATCATAAAATTCACCTAAAATTAGTCCTGAGATATAAAATATTAAGCAAATCTAGGAGAGACAAAAACTTGTCAGAGAAAAGTCTCTCAACTTTTCATACTATTTTTAATCAAGTTTTATTTAGCCTTTAATATTTATATGACTGAGGGAGTGACCTTGTTTGTGGTTAAAGACTCTAATGTATTTATAATTATCTAGAGTACTTATTAGCTGATTAATAAATCGATACCTCATTCTTATTATTGTCTATTTTAGTTTTTAACTGTTCATTAGAAATTGTATTATTAGAATTGTAAATAATATCTTCTTTATTTATTAAAGACTTTGTAGCTTCAGAAGAAACATTTAAGAATGTAGTAGTTGTTGGTTGGGTAAAGACAATTGACTCTTTTGTTCCCGGCTTTATTGTTGTATATTTTATATTAGTGGACTCATTATTTAATTTAATTTTATTTTCTTCTTCTATTTTAATTACCGTTTCTTCTTCTTTAATATTTGAAGGGACTGATGTAGTGGAATTTGATAGGTTTGAACTATCTTCTTCTATTTTTATGGAACTTTCATTTATCTAAATATCATTTTTATGAGACTTTTAGACATTAAAACAATTTCATTATTGAGGACTATTAGAGTCTGGGAAGATTTAATTAAATAAATTAATTTTCTCTTTTATCCCAAAAAGTATTTATTTACTAAAAACTCTTTGTTACCCAATGAATAAGATAACAAAGAGATTTTAATGTAAAAACACCATTTGAGTCTGGTTAAATTATTAATTTTAAATTTACCTTCTTTGCTGATTTATCTGTTGGAATAATTGTTTCTGACTTTGTAGAAGAAATTAAATCTTCTGTTTTTGAGGAAAACGTTGAAGATTCTGTTATAGTCTCTATTGTAGTCGCCATAGACTCTATTTCAGTTTTTGGCAATTTTTTAGATTTATTTTTAATTTCTTCAATTTGTGCCAAAATTTTTTCCCGTCGAATTTTTGCGCGTTCTTGTCTCTTAAATGGAAAATTAAAAAATAAAAAAAAATATTAAATTAAATATTAAAAATACTTCCCAGTACAAAGCTTCTCCCTCCTTCCCTTTCTTCGCCTCAGTTTCTCGAAAATTTGGGCACCAAAAATTTTGGCACTGAAAGAACAAAGAAGGAGTTATTTTTTGGTGCCCAAATTTCAATTTTATTTTATTTTAAAATTAAAGGAATTTTTTTAATCCAGAAAGGCGAAAGTCAGACTTCTTGACTTACTTTAGTTTAATACCTATAACTTAATTAATAATGCCGGTTAAAAGAAATTTTTTGTATCATTTGATAGAGAATTAAATTTACTATAAATCCATACAGAAGTTAGATTTTTTTCAGAAAAAGAGAAAAACTTATGTCCAAAAAACTAGCATTTTTGACTAAAAATTATGATTTTTGGCTGTTTTTCGCCCATAACTTTTTTTGTTTTTTTACTAAAATATTAACTTTCATATCATTTTGTAGCAAATTTAATTCTCTATCAAATGATATCAAAAGTATTTTAATCAGAGCATTCATTAATGAGTTATAAGATCGACACTGAACCGTCCAATTTTAACTCACCTCCTTCCTCCGTTCTGCATACCACTTTTTCATTTCAATTCTTCGTTCATCTAAAGGTAATTTCATCCAACGACGATATTCTTCTTGGAATCTTTTAACACGTGCTTTGCGTTCTTCACTTCGTTTTTTGGCTTCAGCTTTGGCTTCTTCCAATTTAATACGCCATTCAGGTATAGGCGTTGTTTGAGTAATTGGAATAGTTATTTTAATTTCCTTTAATTTAAATATTTATTTAAAATTAAAAAAATAGTTCAAAAACTAACAGAACAAGTAATTCCTGATTTACTGAAATTTTCACTTTTTTCAGAATTATTAGACAAGGAAAGATTTTCTTTTTCTTCTGAAGGCAGAGTTGAAGACACTCCATTTTCTACTTTTAATTCTCCATAACTTTTACAAATTAAAATAAATGTAAAGATGGAAAAGAGAATAGAGTGTTTAAACATTTTATTTAGACTGAGAAAATAAACTTTTTTTTTAAAAGAAGTATTTAATTATTTGCTATGCACTGAACTGGCTAAAATAAACAGTAAAGTTGTTTAATAAAATAAAAATCAGAATTGTTGCTAGAAAAAAATTCTGATTTTTTGTGTTTATGTTTTTCTGGTTTTTTATCGTTCAGAAAAAATATCAGAATTTAGATCAGAATTTTTTAAAATTGTTTTTCTAATTAAATTAATTCTTTAAATGTTCCTTTAGGTTAAATTAAAGAAAAAAAATTATTTTATTCTTTGAAAAAAAAAATATTAATTAAATGTTGTTGTATGTACTATTTACTATAAATATGAATGAATGAATAGTACCTTTATTTTTTATATTTTGATAATTATCTAAGCATTTATGAATGAATAAAAAAAAGTTTTATTTTGTAGGGGAAGAGACCTTGGGTCATTTTTTATTTCTTTTTTTATTTTTTATTTATTGAAGGGGTCATTTTTTATCTTTTAGATTATTAATTATACCTTTATTTCTTTTTTCCTTAAAAGATTAAAAAATAAATGTAATAAAAAAAATAATTCAGAAAATAAGTTAAAAAATGTTTTTATGCTTGGAAATATATTTATAAATTAAATTAAATTAATTTTTTAATATTTAATAAAATACCCTAATTTATTAAATACATTAATTAATATTCTCTACATTAATTAAATTAATTAATTAATTAAATTAATTAATTAAATTAATTAATTAAATTAATTAATTAAATTAATTAATTAAATTATTATTTTATTAATTGTCTATTAAACTAATTAAAATCCCTTAAATTTAATAAACCATTTTAAACTAATATATTTATTTATTTAAAATTATTTTTAAAAAATCTTTTTTTTTTCTTCACATTTCCATCACTTTGTTTACATTTTTCAAAACAAAAATGATGGAATATATTTTTTTATTTTACATTAAAAAAATTTATATTTATTTTAAATATTCCAATAAATAAAAATAAAAAATAAAATCCAACTTTAAAAAAAACAAAAGTTCATTTTTTATAAAAAGGTAATGTCAACAGAGGTTGCGGACAAAAAATGCGGACATTTCGGTAAATAAAGGAAAAATATTTTTTAACAAAAATTGTTTACAAGGGAATTATTTTTAATATTTTTAAAATCATCCCCAATTTTTAAACTTTTTTTTTTTTTGCTTATTTTTTGTTTGCTTGTGTGTGGTATTTACATATATTCCCTTATGTGTATTAGAAGTATTCCCACACGTGCACATTATTCTGAATTTTTTTTTCTTTTTTATTTTATTTATGTATTACATATATTCATGCATTTTATTTTATATTTATCCATTCTCTAACATTTTTGGAATTTTTTGGGTAAATTTTATTTTAATGGAGAAAAGCTTACATTTTTCCTTCATTTTGCGCTTGAAAATATGTGAAAAGTTAACGTTGTTTGAACTATCATAAAATAGTCAAATTAAGAGATTGAAACATAAAATTTTGTATGGATATACTCAAATGTGTGAACTAATAATTCTGAAATTTTCAGAATTTCTGGTTTTTTATTTCAGAAATTCTGGTCAAAAAACTAACAAAAATGGACATTTTTATGGAAAATTGACCATAAATTCTGAAATAATAATCAGAAAATTCTGAAATTTTCAGAGTTATTAGTTAACACATTTAAGTATCACTTTGCAAAGTTTTATGTTTCTATCCCTTCATTTGGCTTTATTATAATTTTTTAACCAACATTACCTCTCCTATGCATATATTGTTAGCAACTGTTTTTACACGTTTCTTCCTTTCTAAATAAATTATTTTAATAAAATATTTTGGCATTTTTATCTATTTTCTTTATTGGCCCCAGCTGATTTCTTTTTTTTTTTAATTCACGTCTATTTTAAATTGAATTCTTCTCCTTCTTTTTATTGTTAAAAGAAGGAAAAAACAAAAAAAAATTATTTGGGCCAAAAAATGCCAAAAATAGAAAATATCAATCTAATCTCAAAGACCTGCCAATTCTTAAAATTTAATGCATTTCAAGTATTTTTTCCTCTTTTTTAAATTTTTGTTACAATTTTTTAAATTAATAAAGCAATTCTTTCCTTTATTCCTCTTTTTAATAAATTTCCCTTTATTTTAATTTTTATATTTTTTACTTCCTGATTTTTATAAATTGACATTTTAATATTTATTTTTTTTATTTTATTTTTTAAATAAATATTGTAGAATTTGTAAAGAAATAAAATTAATTTCCTGGTTCAATTAAATTTTTCTTTAAAAAAAATTCCCTAGGGAGGGAAAAATTTTTTCTTTTCCTCTCTTAAATTACCCCTAAGCCTTCTACTAATAATTAAATTAAATTAATAATTCTAATAGAAAGGCGCTCTCCAATAAAAAGTTTTAAATAGAACACCCTCTTACAGTTACAATAAAATTAATAAATTAATAAGTTTTAACCTTAATTAATTTTTAAAATTATTTTTGTTTTTTACACTATTTTACTCCTATTTTAACCTTAAGGGAATTTTTTAATTAAATTGTTTACTCTTTTTTATGTTAAAAAATGCTTTTTTTCCCCTTTATTTAATTAAAAAAGCTTCTTTTTTTAATTTAAAAAATTCCAAAAAATAAATAATTTAGAAAATAAGGTCCCTTAGTATTTAAATAAATTAATATTTATTTTATTTATTTTTTAAAAATATTATTTGAACAAAAAATTGAAAAAAAGAACACTTAAGAAGACAATAAAAATTAATTAAAAAATGCTTTTCCCCTTTAAAAATAAATAAACTTTTTTTCCTTTAATTATTTCTACTTCCTGTTTTAACAACAATAAAATAAAAAGTTTATTTAAATAATATTTTGTTTAGTCTCGAAAAAATTGTTTTTATTTTTTAAAGTGCAAAACTAACAGAAAAAAAATTTTTTTTTTTAAATAAATTTCCTTTGTTTATAAACTTGAGAGAACAGCAGCAAAAGTGTTTCCTTTCCCGCAGATCTTTTTGCCTTTTTTCTATTATTTATTTAATCTTTTTTGTTTTAAAAATGTGTCGAAAAGTTTATTTTGTTGGAAAATTATTAAAAAAAAAATTTTTTTTTTTTAAATTAAAAATTTCGACTCCTACAGTCTGAGGTCTTTGGGTGAGGCAATGCTTGGTTTAACGTCCATAAAACAAGTAGATGAAAAGATTGAAACATAAAACTTTGTATGGATATACTCAAATGTGTGAACTAATAATTCTGAAATTTTCAGAATTTCTGGTTTTTTATTTCAGAAATTCTGGTTAAAAAACTAACAAAAATAGGCGTTTTACTCAATTATTCTGATATTTTTGACCATAAATTCTGAAATAATAATCAGAAAATTCTGAAATTTTTTAATCTGTTAGATAGCTCTAAAACGGACCTGAATATATAGGAACTTTCTCATATACCTTACTCTTTTAAATATTCAAGTTTAATTTAAATAATTACCCATAATGCTTTAAATACGTCAGATTTCCCTAACAAAAATAAAAAAATATCTTTCTAACTATTTATAAAAATATTTTTTTTAGCAAAGAAAATAAATTTGGTAAAAGTGTAAAATTATTTTTGGTTAACTAATTCGGACAAATTTTTATTTAATTTAATTTATTCTTATTTTTAAAAATTATTATTTTCTTCAAAAAAATTCTAGTTTCCTCCTTTTTTAACCTAAAATTAAATTTTTGGAAGAAAATTATTTTTAAATAAATTTTCTCTTTATTTTGCTTCATAAAATTTGTCATTTCCTTCTAGACAAAATAATAAACGCTTCAATGAAGTAATTATTGAGGCGTTTACATTATTTAGACAAGGGTGTATAAAATAGCCAAATTAACACCTAGAACGTTTAAAATTTTGTTTAGATATTTAAAATACTTTATTCTATAATCTCTAAAATTTTCAGAATTTTTAGATTTTTATTTCAGAAATTCTGGTCAAAAAACTAACAAAAATAGCACTAATTCTGACATTTTTGACCATAAATTCTGAAATAATAATCAGAAAATTCTGAAATTTTTAGGAAAACTTAATAACACTATTGAGTATATTAATACAAAATTTTATAATTTAATCTTTTCTTTTGACCATTTTAAAGACTGTGGACATAACAACCCTCATTTAAAAGTATCATTTTTTCTATAAAAAAATCATTAAATTAATTATTTTTTAACTCTTTTAAATCTTTAATTTTAAGGTTTTAGATTAATAAAATGATTACAAGTAATAGTAATGGTGCTATTCAATTTTCTATGCGCAATGATGGACAAAACGAACTTATGGGGATGCTTCCAATAGAAAATGTTCAGAATAATCATCGACTAGCATTTTCCTCTTTTGAAAAAGAAATGCCCAACATTGTCTGTTAAATAAACTAAAAACATTAATTTAAACAAATGTTTTTAAAAGGTTCGAACAACAAACAAACCTGTAGTTTTAATGACAGCATCAGAACAAAAATACAACAAATCTTCTGAACTTAACAATGAACGCAAAGAAGGGGAACAAGTTTGTACTTTAGGTGTTAGACAATTACAACTTAAAAATTAAACAATGTTTAAATTCTTTAAGTTTATTTAATAGATTAATACCCAAAAGATCAACTTTGAACTAAAAAAGTTTATTAAAACTTGAATAATTTTACATTAGAGTCTGTTAAATAAATCAAGGTAATTAACGTTTTAAAAGGTTGAAAAAGTGATCTTTTGGGTTTAAATATATTTAAATAAGTATTATATATATATTCAAGCTTTTATGCTTTATATTCTCTATAATTGATATATTATATTATAAATACATAGTAATTAAATATTTAAATAAATTAATTAAATTAAAAAATAAAGAGAAGAATTATTTAAAGAATATGCACATTTTCCCTTAATTTTTTTAATTTAATGAATAAAATATTTTCTTTTTTATTTTCCGATTTTTAATTAATTAATTAATTATTCTTTAGGCGTTTCCCTTTAAAATAAAAGACCTTTTTAAATAAACCATTTATTTATTTTTCCTATTAAAATTCATTAAATTAATCCTTTAACAATGCCGCATTTTTGTAATCCATTATTCTTTTTTCCTCTTTTTACTTCCGAAAAGAAAATTAAAAATAGAAAGGAAAGGCATTTTCTAAACAACTCCTTTACATATTTAATATGCTAAATAATATTAGAAAAAACCAGAAGAAATAAACATGTTTGGAATAATGTTTAATTGCATGTTCATTTAAACAAATGTTTTTATTATTTAAAGTTTATTTTTTCAAGTTGGAATAATTGTGTGTTTTGAAAAACCAGAAGAAATAAAAAACAAATTAATTGTGTTTCTCTTTGAATAAATAATTAAATGCTTAATAAACTAAAATTCTTTTATTAAATAATTTGTAGTTGAAATAATTTGTTCTTTTTTTAAATTAAATAAAGTTCATAGCAACCAACAATTTGTACCTTTTAGTTAATTATTATTTTATTTATTAAAGTTTTTAAAAAAAGTTTTTTAATGTCAGCGTACCTATTACACTTTACTTACTTTAACATAAAATAAAAAGAAATAATTTTATTTAAAAAATGTCTAATTTTAATTTACTATTTAAATTGGACTTTTGGCTTTGTTTAATATTTGGATTTCCCTTCAACTTAATATTAATTATTTTAATTTTATTTAAAACACCGAAAGAAATGAAAACATATAGTCAAGTTCTAATACAAAATTGTTTTGTAGATAGTTTATTTTTAGTTGTTCAAATGTTCGCACAACCAGTAAATAATTATTAAATATAAAATATCAGAATTTATTTAAAACATTATAAAAATCAGAATTTATTAACACTTATAATAATCAGAATTAAAACATAAAAAACAGAATTTATTTAAGCATAGAAACCAAAACTTAATTAAACTTAAAAACCAGAATTTATTTAAAACATACATATATGTACCTAGTAAATTAATTAACATTTAATAAAATATTTATTTTAGTTTTATATAGTTGATATTGATGGAAATAATAAATATATTTTTCCAAACGGAATAATGGTTAACATTATCAAGGAAAATTTTGATTATTTTATTTTTTATATATTTTATAATATTTGGTATTTTATTTTCAATTTAAATTTGATTGGATTGTGTCTTCAATTTATTTATAGATATTTAATGTTAAAAGGGTATTTAAATAAACGTACATTTAAAAATCAGAATTAATTTAAAACAATATGTTAAATAACAGAATTAATTTAAACAATAATTATATTTTAACAAATCAGAATTACTTTAAAACAATAATTATGTTTCAAAAAATCAGAATTATTTCAAAACAATAATTATGTTTCAAAAAATCAGAATTAATTTAAAACAATAATTATATTTTAAAAAATCAGAATTATTTCAAAACAATAATTATGTTTCAAAAAATCAGAATTAATTTAAAACATTTTCCTCAGGAATATAAATACTATTAACCATCGTCACTATATATACATGTCATTAGCTTCTGTGTTAGCAACTATAATTATTACCAGTGATTTAATTTATGCTTCACCTTATTTCGATGGAGGTGTTAAGCAATTTCTAGATGGAATAAGCTTACCATTTATTAAATGTAGAACAGAAAAGGTATTTTTAAAAATAAATTCAACAAAAAATTAATTATTTATCAAGGTATCTATTTTGCCTTTGCTTCCATTAGCATTTTCTCATACCATTCCCTATTTTAGAATAACCTTTAGTGGTATAAGAATGGTTAAATATATTAATTCAAACCCTGGAATTGATGAAAATTTGAAAAAAATGATTAAATATGTTACATATAGTTTAATAATTTTAGTAAGATTAATTTAATTATTTTATAAAGTTCCCTTTTAAGGCAATTATTCCATTTGTATTTCAATTTGTTACTTCAATTCTTGTATTTTATTCAACAACAAACAATAATATATTAAATATTATTAGATTATTTATTTTTTCTTTTGTTCATTTTACACCAGTCTTTAATCCAATTGTTAGTATTTTAACTAATAAACCATATCGTGATGCTGTTTTAAATGTTTTTAAGAAAACACCTGGAATATCACCAATAACTATTTTTTAGAATTAATTTTGTTTTAAATAAAGTTTAATTATTTTTTTGTTATTAATTGAAACATGTAAATATTCTGAATTATTTTTATTAAAATAAACTTAATGTGCGTATAGTTTAGGAATTAGTTTAAAATATAAGTTTGTAAATATTTAAAATATAACAATGTTTTTAAAAAATTCTGATTTAACTTTACAATAAAAAGTTGTAAACTTATTCTGATAAACAACTTATTAAAACTTATTCTGATCTTAAAGTTTTAAACTAATTCTGATTTTTATTAAATAAAATGTTTAGAATTAATTCTGATTTTTATTAAATAAAATGTTTAGAATTAATTCTGATTTTTATTAAATAAAATGTTTAGAATTAATTCTGATTTTTATTAAATAAAATGTTTAGAATTAATTCTGATTTTTATTAAATAAAATGTTTAGAATTAATTCTGATTTTTATTAAATAAAATGTTTAGAATTAATTCTGATTTTAATTCTTTCTTTTACTTTTATTCTCTCAAATTTCTTTTCCTCTCTTCATTTTTATTCTCGTTTATTACTCTTGCCCTTTCTTCCTTTTTACATAATTTTAAAAATAACCACGCCGACGCTGACCTTTTGACCAAATTTTCGACTACTTTCTCTTTCTATTTTTCCATTACAATTTTATTATATTTTTATATTATTACATCTATGTGGATAACAGAGTTGCGCAAACTAGTAACCAATTATCTCAGAAAATTAATAAAAATAAATTTTTAAAAATGTTTAAAATTAAAAATTTAATATTTTTAAATAAAATAAATTAAAAATTAATTTTTATTTTTTATTAAAATTATTTAAAATATTTATTTAATTTTTTAATTTATTTTTCCTTTTTTTAAAAAATATGACAGACAATTTTAAAGGGAAAATAAGTTTTTTTACTACATCTAATAAAGTAGTAAATATAAAATATATTTATTTATTGGTTTGTTAATAAACATCTGTGGCTAAAAAATCAGTAAAAATAGAGTAAATAAATATTTTTATTTTTAAAATATTTATTTATTTAAAAGGAAAAATAAATAAAAGAAAGGAAAAGCTTAAACAAAAAAAAAATATAAAAATTAAAAAAAAAAGAAAATTTTATTTTAAATTAAAATTAAATTTCTGTGATTTAATTTTACTATATAAACAACATTAATTTAATTATTAATTAATTAAAAAATAATTAAATAATAAATACAACAATAATGTGTAGTATATAAATAAATTAATTAACCAAGTTGAGAAGTAATTCTGATTTGTACAAACATTCTGTTTCTGAAAATGTTTGTAAAATAAGTCAGAATTATTAAAATATACAAAACATGTTTTAAACAGTTTCTGGTTTATAAAACAAACAAACTTTGTTTTTTTAATATAAAAATGATATTCTAAAATCTAAAACAAACAATCTAATAAACTTCAAGGTTATTTAATGCGGCATTCTTTGTTTATAGAAAATAAAAAAATATAAATGTTTTGATTGAGTCATTTTTCACTTTATTTTCATCATTTCTAGTTTTTCATCTTTAGCGCCTAATCTCGGCTTTTTTATAGGCAAATAAATATTTTTAAATAATTTATTTTTATTTAATCTTACTAAATAAATAAAATAGTGTGAAAAATAATAATTAAATTTATTTCTCCAATATTTTTAAAAATAAACATTTTTCTTTGTTTATTTATTTTTGTGTTCCTTTTTCTTTAAAATCATTTTATTTATTTATTTATTTAATTTAACCACAAATTTATGCGCAGAAATTTGGCGCTTTTTTTTGAAGGTTTTATTAAAAACGTGAATTTATTTTTTGGTTTTTTAAAGCTTTCCCTTTCTTGTTTTTATTTATTTATTTATTTTTTAATGTTAGGAAGGAAATATTTTTTAAAAATATATAAAGAAGATAATTTGTGGGATGATCGGTGGTCTTTATTTTTTAATAGTTTTTTAAATAAAAAAAAAAAGAGAAAAGTGAAAAAGAAAAGAACAACAAAATAAAAATAAAATTAATTCGCGCGAAACCACAACACATAAATAAACTAAAAAATAAATTTAAAAAATAGAGACTTTGTGGTAAAAAAAAAGATTTGTTGTCAAAGTTGGTCATTGGTCAAAAATGGAAGTGTTTTTGGCGGGAAGGAAAGTTATTTTTTAATTTAATTTAATTTTAATTATTTTTATTTACTTTCAAGTTTTATTTTTAAAAATCAGAATTTGTTTAAAACAAATAACTCCACTCTTTTACCTATTTACTGTCAAGTTTTATTTTTAAAAATCAGAATTTGTTTAAAACATGTTTTTACTAAATCCTCTCTTCCCTTCTTCCTATTTACTTCCAAGTTTTATTTTTAAAAATCAGAATTTGTTTAAAACATGTTTTTATTAAATCCTTTCTTCCCTTCTTTCTATTTACTTCCAAGTTTTATTTTTAAAAATCAGAATTTGTTTAAAACATGTCTTTAATAAATCCTCTCTTCCCTTCTTCCTATTTACTTCCAAGTTTTATTTTTAAAAATCAGAATTTGTTTAAAACATGTTTTTACCCCCATATGTTTTTAAATATTTATTACCTCATTTTATTATTAATTTTAAATATTCTGGTTTTTTCTCTCTTATTTTTTTCTCTTCCATTCTCGAGTGACATTTGGCACATATATATAAACGCAACAACAGATTTTATTAGTAAGTAATAAATTAAAATTAAAAAAAAAGAAGGGATTGATTTCAAATGTATTTATTTATTTTTAATTACTTACATAGGTCAATGACAGGTGAAAATATTAAAAAATGTGAGAAAATTAGTATTTTTAGAGAAATAAATGTCGACAGTTGTTTGAGAAGGTTTTTAAAAATTATTTTAAATTAAATGGCACTTTTTATATGAAAATTAAAAGCGTGGGAAAGAGTTGAATTAATCCCCCCTTTTTTTCCTTTTAATTGCTCAACGACCTAAATTTTTACTTTTTTTCTTCTTTTATTTATTTATGTAGTCATTACCACCCATTAAGTATATGTAAGAAATAAAAACTCTTTAGAATGTTGGTTAAAATGCTAAATTGCTTTTCCTAGATTTTTCCTATTTTTCCCAAGCTGCCATTTCCAATTTAATCAAAAAATAAAATTTATACAAGCTTTAAACTTAAATGGACAATGTCCGCAAAAGTTTTGCGGACAAAATTAATTTTTGTTGGAATAAGCAAAAAATAAGATTTTTAAATAAAAACTAATTAAT
>JAGUQR010000193.1:0-52118 GCA_018905775.1 Meloidogyne exigua | reverse complement strand
AAACGTAAATAATTGTTGCTAAGAAGTGTGCACTAATACATATATTTAAATAAATAAATATACTGTTAAATTAAAATATTTCTTATTATTTTAATTTTATTAGAAAAAAATCTTTATTATTATAATTAATTAATCAAAAGTCGAATAAAATAAACTTAAAGTTTCTAAGATTTTAATAAAATGAATCAAACAGTTGCTCTCCCAGTAAGTTTTATTTAGTATATAATAAAACTTTAAAAGTTTAATTTAATTAATTAAAAATATTTAAAGGAAATTTTCAATGAATATTCAAAACTTGGTTTCCAACTTTACTCTTTTCCTCCCATCTTTAGTTTTATCATCAATAGCAACTATCGGTATCTTATTAAATTCAAGTTTATGTTACATTACATGGAAATATTGGTGTTTTTAACGTTTTTATTCCTAAACTTGAAAACTTTGTTTAGGGGGAAATATACAACATTAAAAAGCAAAACAAGCATTTTAATTGTTATTAACGCATTTTCTGAAGTTTTACATCAAAGTGGACATTTTGTCTTCTTTTTTATTACAATAACAGGAATAAATTTTATTCCTGTATCTATAGCAATGAAAATAGAAGGATATTCAATTGCTGGAGCTAGTATTACCAACTTTCAATTTTTTTACTATGAGTGTTGACAGAATTTTTGCTATAGCATTTCCTTTGTTGTAAGGGCTTATTCTAATATTTTTTAAATTATTTTTTATTATACATAATTTAAAAAAATATTAAATATTTAATTTAAGTTATTTCAACATTAATTTTCGTTTCTACATCTTCTGCCATTTAATTGCAATATTTATTTTTGCAATTATTGTGATGTATATTCTATTAATGCCTGTAATTGCAAATCCTGATTATCCAGTAACTGGTAACCTTGCGGATATTTTCGGATTACCTTCAAATTTTGATACAAGAATGCTATTCTCGATACTACTTTTATCTGCTATTTTTCTTCATTTATTGGTTATCCCGTTAGCAAAGTTTAAAGGAGGTTAATTTTTATACTTTTTAGCTCCTTATTAATTTTTTTTATTAAATTTTATCTTCAGATTTGGCCAATGAAAAAATGCGTAAATTATATCGTTCACTCTCTTTAATAATATTTGTAAATATTGGGGGTTATTTTGCCTTCAATATTCTAATTATAATTATAATAAATGTTATACCAATGTCCTCTATTATAATTTGGCAGTTGAGTGCTTATTTAGCATTTATATTAAATTTATCTGCTGCTTTAAATGCTCCAATTCTTTATTTGAATAGGTAAGAATAAATAATAAACTTTACTTAAAACTTTTTTTATTTTATTCCTTAATTTTAGTTCTGACTACAAGTCAGCATACAAAAAAGAGTTTGTTAAAATCAACTCAATTTTTAATAAATTTAAATCTACTTTATTTAAAACAAATGGAGTTTCATCAGTCACTGTATATTGAATTTAAAAGAGAAAATAAATTCTAAAAAATATAAATAAAAAATAATTTCTATGTAAATGATATTTCAAGAATTTTTGAAAAACTCAAAAATTTTAACTCAATAACCCATCATTGAATTTTTCTAATTTTTGTTTATATGTCAATAACATCCTATTCTTCAATTTTAAGAAGAAATTTCAAAAATCCAAATGCTAATTTCAAAATTATTCAATGTCCAATTCCTTGAAATTTCTGGAATTTCAAAAAATTTTAACTCAATAACCCATCATTGAATTTTTCTAATTTTTGTTTATATGTCAATAACATCCTATTCTTCAATTTTAAGAAGAAATTTCAAAAATCCAAATGCTAATTTCAAAATTATTCAATGTCCAATTCCTTGAAATTTCTGGAATTTCAAAAAAATTTTAACTCAATAACCCATCATTGAATTTTGCTAATTTTTTGTTTATATGTCAATAACATCCTATTCTTCAATTTTAAGAAGAAATTTCAAAAATCCAAACGCTAATTTCAAAATTATTCAATGTCCAATTCCTTGAAATTTCTGGAATTTCAAAAATTTTAACTCAATAACCCATCATTGAATTTTTCTAATTTTTTGTTTATATGTTAATAACATCCTATTCTTCAATTTTAAGAAGAAATTTCAAAAATCCAAACGCTAATTTCAAAATTATTCAATGTCCAATTCCTTGAAATTTCTTGAATTTCAAAAAAATTTCAACTCAATAACCCATCATTGAATTTTTCTAATTTTTTGTTTATATGTCAAAAACATCCTATTCTTCAATTTTAAGAAGAAATTTCAAAAAATCCAAATGCTAATTTCAAAATTATTCAATGTCCAATTCCTTGAAATTTCTGGAATTTCAAAAAATTTTAACTCAATAACCCATCATTGAATTTTTCTAATTTTTTGTTTATGGTCAAATAACATCCTATTCTTCAATTTTAAGAAGAAATTTCAAAATCCAAACGCTAATTTCAAAATTATTCAATGTCCAATTCCTTGAAATTTCTGGAATTTCAAAAAATTTTTAACTCAATAACCCATCATTGAATTTTTCTAATTTTTTGTTTATATGTCAATAACATCCTATTCTTCAATTTTAAAAAGAAATTTCAAAATCCAAATGCTAATTTCAAAATTATTCAATGTCCAATTCCTTGAAATTTCTGGAATTTCAAAAATTTTTAACTCAATAACCCATCATTGAATTTTTCTAATTTTTTGTTTATATGTCAATAACATCCTATTCTTCAATTTAAATTTCAAAAATCCAAACGCTAATTTCAAAATTATTCAATGTCCAATTCCTTGAAATTTCTTGAATTTCAAAAAATTTTAACTCAATAACCCATCATTGAATTTTTCTAATTTTTGTTTATATGTCAATAACATCCTATTCTTCAATTTTAAGAAGAAATTTCAAAAATCCAAATGCTAATTTCAAAATTATTCAATGTCCAATTCCTTGAAATTTCTGGAATTTCAAAAATTTTAACTCAATAACCCATCATTGAATTTTTTCTAATTTTTTGTTTATGGTCAAATAACATCCTATTCTTCAATTTTAAGAAGAAATTTCAAAAATCCAAACGCTAATTTCAAAATTATTCAATGTCCAATTCCTTGAAATTTCTGGAATTTCAAAAATTTTAACTCAATAACCCATCATTGAATTTTTCTAATTTTTTGTTTATATGTCAATAACATCCTATTCTTCAATTTTAAAAAGAAATTTCAAGAATCCAAATGCTAATTTCAAAATTATTCAATGTCCAATTCCTTGAAATTTCTGGAATTTCAAAAATTTTAACTCAATAACCCATCATTGAATTTTTCTAATTTTTTGTTTATGGTCAAATAACATCCTATTCTTCAATTTTAAGAAGAAATTTCAAAAATCCAAACGCTAATTTCAAAATTATTCAATGTCCAATTCCTTGAAATTTCTGGAATTTCAAAAATTTTAACTCAATAACCCATCATTGAATTTTTCTAATTTTTGTTTATATGTCAATAACATCCTATTCTTCAATTTTAAGAAGAAATTTCAAAAATCCAAACGCTAATTTCAAAATTATTCAATGTCCAATTCCTTGAAATTTCTGGAATTTCAAAAAATTTTAACTCAATAACCCATCATTGAATTTTTCTAATTTTTTGTTTATATGTCAATAACATCCTATTCTTCAATTTTAAGAAGAAATTTCAAAATCCAAATGCTAATTTCAAAATTATTCAATGTCCAATTCCTTGAAATTTCTGGAATTTCAAAAAAATTTTAACTCAATAACCCATCATTGAATTTTTCTAATTTTTTGTTTATATGTCAATAACATCCTATTCTTCAATTTTAAGAAGAAATTTCAAAAATCCAAACGCTAATTTCAAAATTATTCAATGTCCAATTCAAATTTCTGGAATTTCAAAAATTTTAACTCAATAACCCATCATTGAATTTTTCTAATTTTTTGTTTATATGTCAATAACATCCTATTCTTCAATTTTAAGAAGAAATTTCAAAAATCCAAACGCTAATTTCAAAATTATTCAATGTCCAATTCCTTGAAATTTCTGGAATTTCAAAAAATTTTAACTCAATAACCCATCATTGAATTTTTCTAATTTTTTGTTTATATGTCAATAACATCCTATTCTTCAATTTTAAGAAGAAATTTCAAAAATCCAAACGCTAATTTCAAAATTATTCAATGTCCAATTCCTTGAAATTTCTGGAATTTCAAAAATTTTAACTCAATAACCCATCATTGAATTTTTCTAATTTTTTGTTTATATGTCAATAACATCCTATTCTTCAATTTTAAGAAGAAATTTCAAAAATCCAAATGCTAATTTCAAAATTATTCAATGTCCAATTCCTTGAAATTTCTGGAATTTCAAAAAAATTTTAACTCAATAACCCATCATTGAATTTTTCTAATTTTTTGTTTATGGTCAAATAACATCCTATTCTTCAATTTTAAGAAGAAATTTCAAAATCCAAACGCTAATTTCAAAATTATTCAATGTCCAATTCCTTGAAATTTCTGGAATTTCAAAAATTTTAACTCAATAACCCATCATTGAATTTTTCTAATTTTTTGTTTATATGTCAATAACATCCTATTCTTCAATTTTAAGAAGAAATTTCAAAAATCCAAACGCTAATTTCAAAATTATTCAATGTCCAATTCCTTGAAATTTCTGGAATTTCAAAAAATTTTAACTCAATAACCCATCATTGAATTTTCTAATTTTTTTGTTTATATGTCAATAACATCCTATTCTTCAATTTTAAGAAGAAATTTCAAAATCCAAACGCTAATTTCAAAATTATTCAATGTCCAATTCCTTGAAATTTCTGGAATTTCAAAAAATTTTAACTCAATAACCCATCATTGAATTTTTCTAATTTTTTGTTTATATGTCAATAACATCCTATTCTTCAATTTTAAAAAGAAATTTCAAAAATCCAAATGCTAATTTCAAAATTATTCAATGTCCAATTCCTTGAAATTTCTGGAATTTCAAAAATTTTTAACTCAATAACCCATCATTGAATTTTTCTAATTTTTTGTTTATATGTCAATAACATCCTATTCTTCAATTTTAAGAAGAAATTTCAAAATCCAAATGCTAATTTCAAAATTATTCAATGTCCAATTCCTTGAAATTTCTGGAATTTCAAAAATTTTAACTCAATAACCCATCATTGAATTTTTCTAATTTTTTGTTTATATGTCAATAACATCCTATTCTTCAATTTTAAGAAGAAATTTCAAAATCCAAATGCTAATTTCAAAATTATTCAATGTCCAATTCCTTGAAATTTCTGGAATTTCAAAAAATTTTAACTCAATAACCCATCATTGAATTTTTCTAATTTTTTGTTTATGGTCAAATAACATCCTATTCTTCAATTTTAAGAAGAAATTTCAAAAATCCAAACGCTAATTTCAAAATTATTCAATGTCCAATTCCTTGAAATTTCTGGAATTTCAAAAATTTTAACTCAATAACCCATCATTGAATTTTTCTAATTTTTTGTTTATATGTCAATAACATCCTATTCTTCAATTTTAAAAAGAAATTTCAAAATCCAAATGCTAATTTCAAAATTATTCAATGTCCAATTCCTTGAAATTTCTGGAATTTCAAAAAATTTTTAACTCAATAACCCATCATTGAATTTTTCTAATTTTTTTGTTTATATGTCAATAACATCCTATTCTTCAATTTTAAGAAGAAATTTCAAAATCCAAACGCTAATTTCAAAATTATTCAATGTCCAATTCCTTGAAATTTCTGGAATTTCAAAAAATTTTTAACTCAATAACCCATCATTGAATTTTTCTAATTTTTTGTTTATATGTCAATAACATCCTATTCTTCAATTTTAAAAAGAAATTTCAAAATCCAAACGCTAATTTCAAAATTATTCAATGTCCAATTCCTTGAAATTTCTGGAATTTCAAAAATTTTAACTCAATAACCCATCATTGAATTTTTCTAATTTTTTTTGTTTATGGTCAAATAACATCCTATTCTTCAATTTTTAAGAAGAAATTTCAAAAATCCAAACGCTAATTTCAAAATTATTCAATGTCCAATTCCTTGAAATTTCTGGAATTTCAAAAATTTTAACTCAATAACCCATCATTGAATTTTTCTAATTTTTTGTTTATATGTCAATAACATCCTATTCTTCAATTTTAAGAAGAAATTTCAAAAATCCAAATGCTAATTTCAAAATTATTCAATGTCCAATTCCTTGAAATTTCTGGAATTTCAAAAATTTTAACTCAATAACCCATCATTGAATTTTTCTAATTTTTTGTTTATGGTCAAATAACATCCTATTCTTCAATTTTAAGAAGAAATTTCAAAAATCCAAACGCTAATTTCAAAATTATTCAATGTCCAATTCCTTGAAATTTCTGGAATTTCAAAAATTTTAACTCAATAACCCATCATTGAATTTTTCTAATTTTTTGTTTATGGTCAAATAACATCCTATTCTTCAATTTTAAGAAGAAATTTCAAAATCCAAATGCTAATTTCAAAATTATTCAATGTCCAATTCCTTGAAATTTCTGGAATTTCAAAAAAATTTAACTCAATAACCCATCATTGAATTTTTCTAATTTTTTGTTTATGGTCAAATAACATCCTATTCTTCAATTTTAAGAAGAAATTTCAAAAATCCAAATGCTAATTTCAAAATTATTCAATGTCCAATTCCTTGAAATTTCTGGAATTTCAAAAAATTTTAACTCAATAACCCATCATTGAATTTTTCTAATTTTTTGTTTATGGTCAAATAACATCCTATTCTTCAATTTTAAGAAGAAATTTCAAAAATCCAAACGCTAATTTCAAAATTATTCAATGTCCAATTCCTTGAAATTTCTGGAATTTCAAAAATTTTAACTCAATAACCCATCATTGAATTTTTCTAATTTTTTGTTTATGGTCAAATAACATCCTATTCTTCAATTTTAAGAAGAAATTTCAAAAATCCAAATGCTAATTTCAAAATTATTCAATGTCCAATTCCTTGAAATTTCTGGAATTTCAAAAATTTTAACTCAATAACCCATCATTGAATTTTTCTAATTTTTTGTTTATGGTCAAATAACATCCTATTCTTCAATTTTAAGAAGAAATTTCAAAAATCCAAATGCTAATTTCAAAATTATTCAATGTCCAATTCCTTGAAATTTCTGGAATTTCAAAAATTTTAACTCAATAACCCATCATTGAATTTTTCTAATTTTTTGTTTATGGTCAAATAACATCCTATTCTTCAATTTTAAGAAGAAATTTCAAAATCCAAATGCTAATTTCAAAATTATTCAATGTCCAATTCCTTGAAATTTCTGGAATTTCAAAAATTTTAACTCAATAACCCATCATTGAATTTTTCTAATTTTTTGTTTATGGTCAAATAACATCCTATTCTTCAATTTTAAGAAGAAATTTCAAAATCCAAATGCTAATTTCAAAATTATTCAATGTCCAATTCCTTGAAATTTCTGGAATTTCAAAAATTTTAACTCAATAACCCATCATTGAATTTTTCTAATTTTTTGTTTATGGTCAAATAACATCCTATTCTTCAATTTTAAGAAGAAATTTCAAAAATCCAAATGCTAATTTCAAAATTATTCAATGTCCAATTCCTTGAAATTTCTGGAATTTCAAAAAATTTTAACTCAATAACCCATCATTGAATTTTTCTAATTTTTTGTTTATGGTCAAATAACATCCTATTCTTCAATTTTAAGAAGAAATTTCAAAATCCAAATGCTAATTTCAAAATTATTCAATGTCCAATTCCTTGAAATTTCTGGAATTTCAAAAAATTTTAACTCAATAACCCATCATTGAATTTTTCTAATTTTTTGTTTATGGTCAAATAACATCCTATTCTTCAATTTTAAGAAGAAATTTCAAAAATCCAAATGCTAATTTCAAAATTATTCAATGTCCAATTCCTTGAAATTTCTGGAATTTCAAAAAAATTTTAACTCAATAACCCATCATTGAATTTTTCTAATTTTTTGTTTATGGTCAAATAACATCCTATTCTTCAATTTTAAGAAGAAATTTCAAAAATCCAAATGCTAATTTCAAAATTATTCAATGTCCAATTCCTTGAAATTTCTGGAATTTCAAAAATTTTAACTCAATAACCCATCATTGAATTTTTCTAATTTTTTGTTTATGGTCAAATAACATCCTATTCTTCAATTTTAAGAAGAAATTTCAAAAATCCAAATGCTAATTTCAAAATTATTCAATGTCCAATTCCTTGAAATTTCTGGAATTTCAAAAAAATTTTAACTCAATAACCCATCATTGAATTTTTCTAATTTTTTGTTTATGGTCAAATAACATCCTATTCTTCAATTTTAAGAAGAAATTTCAAAAATCCAAATGCTAATTTCAAAATTATTCAATGTCCAATTCCTTGAAATTTCTGGAATTTCAAAAAAATTTTAACTCAATAACCCATCATTGAATTTTTCTAATTTTTTGTTTATGGTCAAATAACATCCTATTCTTCAATTTTAAGAAGAAATTTCAAAAATCCAAATGCTAATTTCAAAATTATTCAATGTCCAATTCCTTGAAATTTCTGGAATTTCAAAAATTTTAACTCAATAACCCATCATTGAATTTTTCTAATTTTTTGTTTATGGTCAAATAACATCCTATTCTTCAATTTTAAGAAGAAATTTCAAAAATCCAAACGCTAATTTCAAAATTATTCAATGTCCAATTCCTTGAAATTTCTGGAATTTCAAAAAATTTTAACTCAATAACCCATCATTGAATTTTTCTAATTTTTTGTTTATGGTCAAATAACATCCTATTCTTCAATTTTAAGAAGAAATTTCAAAAATCCAAATGCTAATTTCAAAATTATTCAATGTCCAATTCCTTGAAATTTCTGGAATTTCAAAAATTTTAACTCAATAACCCATCATTGAATTTTTCTAATTTTTTGTTTATGGTCAAATAACATCCTATTCTTCAATTTTAAGAAGAAATTTCAAAATCCAAATGCTAATTTCAAAATTATTCAATGTCCAATTCCTTGAAATTTCTGGAATTTCAAAAATTTTAACTCAATAACCCATCATTGAATTTTTCTAATTTTTTGTTTATGGTCAAATAACATCCTATTCTTCAATTTTAAGAAGAAATTTCAAAAATCCAAATGCTAATTTCAAAATTATTCAATGTCCAATTCCTTGAAATTTCTGGAATTTCAAAAAATTTTAACTCAATAACCCATCATTGAATTTTTCTAATTTTTTGTTTATGGTCAAATAACATCCTATTCTTCAATTTTAAGAAGAAATTTCAAAAATCCAAATGCTAATTTCAAAATTATTCAATGTCCAATTCCTTGAAATTTCTGGAATTTCAAAAATTTTAACTCAATAACCCATCATTGAATTTTTCTAATTTTTTGTTTATGGTCAAATAACATCCTATTCTTCAATTTTAAGAAGAAATTTCAAAAATCCAAATGCTAATTTCAAAATTATTCAATGTCCAATTCCTTGAAATTTCTGGAATTTCAAAAAAATTTTAACTCAATAACCCATCATTGAATTTTTCTAATTTTTTGTTTATGGTCAAATAACATCCTATTCTTCAATTTTAAGAAGAAATTTCAAAAATCCAAATGCTAATTTCAAAATTATTCAATGTCCAATTCCTTGAAATTTCTGGAATTTCAAAAAAATTTTAACTCAATAACCCATCATTGAATTTTTCTAATTTTTTGTTTATGGTCAAATAACATCCTATTCTTCAATTTTAAGAAGAAATTTCAAAATCCAAATGCTAATTTCAAAATTATTCAATGTCCAATTCCTTGAAATTTCTGGAATTTCAAAAATTTTAACTCAATAACCCATCATTGAATTTTTCTAATTTTTTGTTTATGGTCAAATAACATCCTATTCTTCAATTTTAAGAAGAAATTTCAAAATCCAAACGCTAATTTCAAAATTATTCAATGTCCAATTCCTTGAAATTTCTGGAATTTCAAAAATTTTAACTCAATAACCCATCATTGAATTTTTCTAATTTTTTGTTTATGGTCAAATAACATCCTATTCTTCAATTTTAAGAAGAAATTTCAAAAATCCAAATGCTAATTTCAAAATTATTCAATGTCCAATTCCTTGAAATTTCTGGAATTTCAAAAATTTTTAACTCAATAACCCATCATTGAATTTTTCTAATTTTTTGTTTATGGTCAAATAACATCCTATTCTTCAATTTTAAGAAGAAATTTCAAAAATCCAAATGCTAATTTCAAAATTATTCAATGTCCAATTCCTTGAAATTTCTGGAATTTCAAAAATTTTAACTCAATAACCCATCATTGAATTTTTCTAATTTTTTGTTTATGGTCAAATAACATCCTATTCTTCAATTTTAAGAAGAAATTTCAAAAATCCAAATGCTAATTTCAAAATTATTCAATGTCCAATTCCTTGAAATTTCTGGAATTTCAAAAATTTTAACTCAATAACCCATCATTGAATTTTTCTAATTTTTTGTTTATGGTCAAATAACATCCTATTCTTCAATTTTAAAAAGAAATTTCAAAAATCCAAATGCTAATTTCAAAATTATTCAATGTCCAATTCCTTGAAATTTCTGGAATTTCAAAAAATTTTAACTCAATAACCCATCATTGAATTTTTCTAATTTTTTGTTTATGGTCAAATAACATCCTATTCTTCAATTTTAAGAAGAAATTTCAAAATCCAAATGCTAATTTCAAAATTATTCAATGTCCAATTCCTTGAAATTTCTGGAATTTCAAAAATTTTAACTCAATAACCCATCATTGAATTTTTCTAATTTTTTGTTTATGGTCAAATAACATCCTATTCTTCAATTTTAAGAAGAAATTTCAAAAATCCAAATGCTAATTTCAAAATTATTCAATGTCCAATTCCTTGAAATTTCTGGAATTTCAAAAATTTTAACTCAATAACCCATCATTGAATTTTTCTAATTTTTTGTTTATGGTCAAATAACATCCTATTCTTCAATTTTAAGAAGAAATTTCAAAAATCCAAATGCTAATTTCAAAATTATTCAATGTCCAATTCCTTGAAATTTCTGGAATTTCAAAAATTTTAACTCAATAACCCATCATTGAATTTTTCTAATTTTTTGTTTATGGTCAAATAACATCCTATTCTTCAATTTTAAGAAGAAATTTCAAAAATCCAAATGCTAATTTCAAAATTATTCAATGTCCAATTCCTTGAAATTTCTGGAATTTCAAAAATTTTAACTCAATAACCCATCATTGAATTTTTCTAATTTTTTGTTTATGGTCAAATAACATCCTATTCTTCAATTTTAAGAAGAAATTTCAAAATCCAAATGCTAATTTCAAAATTATTCAATGTCCAATTCCTTGAAATTTCTGGAATTTCAAAAATTTTAACTCAATAACCCATCATTGAATTTTTCTAATTTTTTGTTTATGGTCAAATAACATCCTATTCTTCAATTTTAAGAAGAAATTTCAAAAATCCAAATGCTAATTTCAAAATTATTCAATGTCCAATTCCTTGAAATTTCTGGAATTTCAAAAATTTTAACTCAATAACCCATCATTGAATTTTTCTAATTTTTTGTTTATGGTCAAATAACATCCTATTCTTCAATTTTAAGAAGAAATTTCAAAAATCCAAATGCTAATTTCAAAATTATTCAATGTCCAATTCCTTGAAATTTCTGGAATTTCAAAAAATTTAACTCAATAACCCATCATTGAATTTTTCTAATTTTTTGTTTATGGTCAAATAACATCCTATTCTTCAATTTTAAGAAGAAATTTCAAAAATCCAAATGCTAATTTCAAAATTATTCAATGTCCAATTCCTTGAAATTTCTGGAATTTCAAAAATTTTAACTCAATAACCCATCATTGAATTTTTCTAATTTTTTGTTTATGGTCAAATAACATCCTATTCTTCAATTTTAAGAAGAAATTTCAAAATCCAAATGCTAATTTCAAAATTATTCAATGTCCAATTCCTTGAAATTTCTGGAATTTCAAAAATTTTAACTCAATAACCCATCATTGAATTTTTCTAATTTTTTGTTTATGGTCAAATAACATCCTATTCTTCAATTTTAAGAAGAAATTTCAAAAATCCAAATGCTAATTTCAAAATTATTCAATGTCCAATTCCTTGAAATTTCTGGAATTTCAAAAAATTTTAACTCAATAACCCATCATTGAATTTTTCTAATTTTTTGTTTATGGTCAAATAACATCCTATTCTTCAATTTTAAGAAGAAATTTCAAAATCCAAATGCTAATTTCAAAATTATTCAATGTCCAATTCCTTGAAATTTCTGGAATTTCAAAAATTTTAACTCAATAACCCATCATTGAATTTTTCTAATTTTTTGTTTATGGTCAAATAACATCCTATTCTTCAATTTTAAGAAGAAATTTCAAAATCCAAATGCTAATTTCAAAATTATTCAATGTCCAATTCCTTGAAATTTCTGGAATTTCAAAAATTTTAACTCAATAACCCATCATTGAATTTTTCTAATTTTTTGTTTATGGTCAAATAACATCCTATTCTTCAATTTTAAGAAGAAATTTCAAAATCCAAATGCTAATTTCAAAATTATTCAATGTCCAATTCCTTGAAATTTCTGGAATTTCAAAAATTTTAACTCAATAACCCATCATTGAATTTTTCTAATTTTTTGTTTATGGTCAAATAACATCCTATTCTTCAATTTTAAGAAGAAATTTCAAAATCCAAATGCTAATTTCAAAATTATTCAATGTCCAATTCCTTGAAATTTCTGGAATTTCAAAAATTTTAACTCAATAACCCATCATTGAATTTTTCTAATTTTTTGTTTATGGTCAAATAACATCCTATTCTTCAATTTTAAGAAGAAATTTCAAAAATCCAAATGCTAATTTCAAAATTATTCAATGTCCAATTCCTTGAAATTTCTGGAATTTCAAAAATTTTAACTCAATAACCCATCATTGAATTTTTCTAATTTTTTGTTTATGGTCAAATAACATCCTATTCTTCAATTTTAAGAAGAAATTTCAAAAATCCAAATGCTAATTTCAAAATTATTCAATGTCCAATTCCTTGAAATTTCTGGAATTTCAAAAAATTTTAACTCAATAACCCATCATTGAATTTTTCTAATTTTTTGTTTATGGTCAAATAACATCCTATTCTTCAATTTTAAGAAGAAATTTCAAAAATCCAAATGCTAATTTCAAAATTATTCAATGTCCAATTCCTTGAAATTTCTGGAATTTCAAAAATTTTAACTCAATAACCCATCATTGAATTTTTCTAATTTTTTGTTTATGGTCAAATAACATCCTATTCTTCAATTTTAAGAAGAAATTTCAAAAATCCAAATGCTAATTTCAAAATTATTCAATGTCCAATTCCTTGAAATTTCTGGAATTTCAAAAATTTTAACTCAATAACCCATCATTGAATTTTTCTAATTTTTTGTTTATGGTCAAATAACATCCTATTCTTCAATTTTAAGAAGAAATTTCAAAAATCCAAATGCTAATTTCAAAATTATTCAATGTCCAATTCCTTGAAATTTCTGGAATTTCAAAAATTTTAACTCAATAACCCATCATTGAATTTTTCTAATTTTTTGTTTATGGTCAAATAACATCCTATTCTTCAATTTTAAGAAGAAATTTCAAAAATCCAAATGCTAATTTCAAAATTATTCAATGTCCAATTCCTTGAAATTTCTGGAATTTCAAAAAAATTTTAACTCAATAACCCATCATTGAATTTTTCTAATTTTTTGTTTATGGTCAAATAACATCCTATTCTTCAATTTTAAGAAGAAATTTCAAAAATCCAAATGCTAATTTCAAAATTATTCAATGTCCAATTCCTTGAAATTTCTGGAATTTCAAAAAAATTTTAACTCAATAACCCATCATTGAATTTTTCTAATTTTTTGTTTATGGTCAAATAACATCCTATTCTTCAATTTTAAGAAGAAATTTCAAAAATCCAAATGCTAATTTCAAAATTATTCAATGTCCAATTCCTTGAAATTTCTGGAATTTCAAAAATTTTAACTCAATAACCCATCATTGAATTTTTCTAATTTTTTGTTTATGGTCAAATAACATCCTATTCTTCAATTTTAAGAAGAAATTTCAAAAATCCAAATGCTAATTTCAAAATTATTCAATGTCCAATTCCTTGAAATTTCTGGAATTTCAAAAATTTTAACTCAATAACCCATCATTGAATTTTTCTAATTTTTTGTTTATGGTCAAATAACATCCTATTCTTCAATTTTAAGAAGAAATTTCAAAAATCCAAATGCTAATTTCAAAATTATTCAATGTCCAATTCCTTGAAATTTCTGGAATTTCAAAAAATTTTAACTCAATAACCCATCATTGAATTTTTCTAATTTTTTGTTTATGGTCAAATAACATCCTATTCTTCAATTTTAAGAAGAAATTTCAAAAATCCAAATGCTAATTTCAAAATTATTCAATGTCCAATTCCTTGAAATTTCTGGAATTTCAAAAAAATTTTAACTCAATAACCCATCATTGAATTTTTCTAATTTTTTGTTTATGGTCAAATAACATCCTATTCTTCAATTTTAAGAAGAAATTTCAAAAATCCAAATGCTAATTTCAAAATTATTCAATGTCCAATTCCTTGAAATTTCTGGAATTTCAAAAAAATTTTAACTCAATAACCCATCATTGAATTTTTCTAATTTTTTGTTTATGGTCAAATAACATCCTATTCTTCAATTTTAAGAAGAAATTTCAAAAATCCAAATGCTAATTTCAAAATTATTCAATGTCCAATTCCTTGAAATTTCTGGAATTTCAAAAATTTTAACTCAATAACCCATCATTGAATTTTTCTAATTTTTTGTTTATGGTCAAATAACATCCTATTCTTCAATTTTAAGAAGAAATTTCAAAAATCCAAATGCTAATTTCAAAATTATTCAATGTCCAATTCCTTGAAATTTCTGGAATTTCAAAAATTTTAACTCAATAACCCATCATTGAATTTTTCTAATTTTTTGTTTATGGTCAAATAACATCCTATTCTTCAATTTTAAGAAGAAATTTCAAAATCCAAATGCTAATTTCAAAATTATTCAATGTCCAATTCCTTGAAATTTCTGGAATTTCAAAAAATTTTAACTCAATAACCCATCATTGAATTTTTCTAATTTTTTGTTTATGGTCAAATAACATCCTATTCTTCAATTTTAAGAAGAAATTTCAAAATCCAAATGCTAATTTCAAAATTATTCAATGTCCAATTCCTTGAAATTTCTGGAATTTCAAAAATTTTAACTCAATAACCCATCATTGAATTTTTCTAATTTTTTGTTTATGGTCAAATAACATCCTATTCTTCAATTTTAAGAAGAAATTTCAAAAATCCAAATGCTAATTTCAAAATTATTCAATGTCCAATTCCTTGAAATTTCTGGAATTTCAAAAATTTTTAACTCAATAACCCATCATTGAATTTTTCTAATTTTTTGTTTATGGTCAAATAACATCCTATTCTTCAATTTTAAGAAGAAATTTCAAAATCCAAATGCTAATTTCAAAATTATTCAATGTCCAATTCCTTGAAATTTCTGGAATTTCAAAAATTTTAACTCAATAACCCATCATTGAATTTTTCTAATTTTTTGTTTATGGTCAAATAACATCCTATTCTTCAATTTTAAGAAGAAATTTCAAAAATCCAAATGCTAATTTCAAAATTATTCAATGTCCAATTCCTTGAAATTTCTGGAATTTCAAAAAATTTTAACTCAATAACCCATCATTGAATTTTTCTAATTTTTTGTTTATGGTCAAATAACATCCTATTCTTCAATTTTAAGAAGAAATTTCAAAAATCCAAATGCTAATTTCAAAATTATTCAATGTCCAATTCCTTGAAATTTCTGGAATTTCAAAAATTTTAACTCAATAACCCATCATTGAATTTTTCTAATTTTTTGTTTATGGTCAAATAACATCCTATTCTTCAATTTTAAGAAGAAATTTCAAAAATCCAAATGCTAATTTCAAAATTATTCAATGTCCAATTCCTTGAAATTTCTGGAATTTCAAAAATTTTAACTCAATAACCCATCATTGAATTTTTCTAATTTTTTGTTTATGGTCAAATAACATCCTATTCTTCAATTTTAAGAAGAAATTTCAAAATCCAAATGCTAATTTCAAAATTATTCAATGTCCAATTCCTTGAAATTTCTGGAATTTCAAAAAATTTTAACTCAATAACCCATCATTGAATTTTTCTAATTTTTTGTTTATGGTCAAATAACATCCTATTCTTCAATTTTAAGAAGAAATTTCAAAAATCCAAATGCTAATTTCAAAATTATTCAATGTCCAATTCCTTGAAATTTCTGGAATTTCAAAAATTTTAACTCAATAACCCATCATTGAATTTTTCTAATTTTTTGTTTATGGTCAAATAACATCCTATTCTTCAATTTTAAGAAGAAATTTCAAAAATCCAAATGCTAATTTCAAAATTATTCAATGTCCAATTCCTTGAAATTTCTGGAATTTCAAAAATTTTAACTCAATAACCCATCATTGAATTTTTCTAATTTTTTGTTTATGGTCAAATAACATCCTATTCTTCAATTTTAAGAAGAAATTTCAAAATCCAAATGCTAATTTCAAAATTATTCAATGTCCAATTCCTTGAAATTTCTGGAATTTCAAAAAAATTTTAACTCAATAACCCATCATTGAATTTTTCTAATTTTTTGTTTATGGTCAAATAACATCCTATTCTTCAATTTTAAGAAGAAATTTCAAAAATCCAAATGCTAATTTCAAAATTATTCAATGTCCAATTCCTTGAAATTTCTGGAATTTCAAAAATTTTAACTCAATAACCCATCATTGAATTTTTCTAATTTTTTGTTTATGGTCAAATAACATCCTATTCTTCAATTTTAAGAAGAAATTTCAAAAATCCAAATGCTAATTTCAAAATTATTCAATGTCCAATTCCTTGAAATTTCTGGAATTTCAAAAAATTTTAACTCAATAACCCATCATTGAATTTTTCTAATTTTTTGTTTATGGTCAAATAACATCCTATTCTTCAATTTTAAGAAGAAATTTCAAAAATCCAAATGCTAATTTCAAAATTATTCAATGTCCAATTCCTTGAAATTTCTGGAATTTCAAAAATTTTAACTCAATAACCCATCATTGAATTTTTCTAATTTTTTGTTTATGGTCAAATAACATCCTATTCTTCAATTTTAAGAAGAAATTTCAAAATCCAAATGCTAATTTCAAAATTATTCAATGTCCAATTCCTTGAAATTTCTGGAATTTCAAAAATTTTAACTCAATAACCCATCATTGAATTTTTCTAATTTTTTGTTTATGGTCAAATAACATCCTATTCTTCAATTTTAAGAAGAAATTTCAAAAATCAAATGCTAATTTCAAAATTATTCAATGTCCAATTCCTTGAAATTTCTGGAATTTCAAAAATTTTAACTCAATAACCCATCATTGAATTTTTCTAATTTTTTGTTTATGGTCAAATAACATCCTATTCTTCAATTTTAAGAAGAAATTTCAAAATCCAAATGCTAATTTCAAAATTATTCAATGTCCAATTCCTTGAAATTTCTGGAATTTCAAAAATTTTAACTCAATAACCCATCATTGAATTTTTCTAATTTTTTGTTTATGGTCAAATAACATCCTATTCTTCAATTTTAAGAAGAAATTTCAAAAATCCAAATGCTAATTTCAAAATTATTCAATGTCCAATTCCTTGAAATTTCTGGAATTTCAAAAATTTTAACTCAATAACCCATCATTGAATTTTTCTAATTTTTTGTTTATGGTCAAATAACATCCTATTCTTCAATTTTAAGAAGAAATTTCAAAATCCAAATGCTAATTTCAAAATTATTCAATGTCCAATTCCTTGAAATTTCTGGAATTTCAAAAAATTTTAACTCAATAACCCATCATTGAATTTTTCTAATTTTTTGTTTATGGTCAAATAACATCCTATTCTTCAATTTTAAGAAGAAATTTCAAAAATCCAAATGCTAATTTCAAAATTATTCAATGTCCAATTCCTTGAAATTTCTGGAATTTCAAAAAATTTTAACTCAATAACCCATCATTGAATTTTTCTAATTTTTTGTTTATGGTCAAATAACATCCTATTCTTCAATTTTAAGAAGAAATTTCAAAATCCAAATGCTAATTTCAAAATTATTCAATGTCCAATTCCTTGAAATTTCTGGAATTTCAAAAAAATTTTAACTCAATAACCCATCATTGAATTTTTCTAATTTTTTGTTTATGGTCAAATAACATCCTATTCTTCAATTTTAAGAAGAAATTTCAAAAATCCAAATGCTAATTTCAAAATTATTCAATGTCCAATTCCTTGAAATTTCTGGAATTTCAAAAAATTTTAACTCAATAACCCATCATTGAATTTTTCTAATTTTTTGTTTATGGTCAAATAACATCCTATTCTTCAATTTTAAGAAGAAATTTCAAAAATCCAAATGCTAATTTCAAAATTATTCAATGTCCAATTCCTTGAAATTTCTGGAATTTCAAAAAAATTTTAACTCAATAACCCATCATTGAATTTTTCTAATTTTTTGTTTATGGTCAAATAACATCCTATTCTTCAATTTTAAGAAGAAATTTCAAAATCCAAATGCTAATTTCAAAATTATTCAATGTCCAATTCCTTGAAATTTCTGGAATTTCAAAAATTTTAACTCAATAACCCATCATTGAATTTTTCTAATTTTTTGTTTATGGTCAAATAACATCCTATTCTTCAATTTTAAGAAGAAATTTCAAAATCCAAATGCTAATTTCAAAATTATTCAATGTCCAATTCCTTGAAATTTCTGGAATTTCAAAAAATTTTAACTCAATAACCCATCATTGAATTTTTCTAATTTTTTGTTTATGGTCAAATAACATCCTATTCTTCAATTTTAAGAAGAAATTTCAAAAATCCAAATGCTAATTTCAAAATTATTCAATGTCCAATTCCTTGAAATTTCTGGAATTTCAAAAATTTTAACTCAATAACCCATCATTGAATTTTTCTAATTTTTTGTTTATGGTCAAATAACATCCTATTCTTCAATTTTAAGAAGAAATTTCAAAAATCCAAATGCTAATTTCAAAATTATTCAATGTCCAATTCCTTGAAATTTCTGGAATTTCAAAAAATTTTAACTCAATAACCCATCATTGAATTTTTCTAATTTTTTGTTTATGGTCAAATAACATCCTATTCTTCAATTTTAAGAAGAAATTTCAAAAATCCAAATGCTAATTTCAAAATTATTCAATGTCCAATTCCTTGAAATTTCTGGAATTTCAAAAAAATTTTAACTCAATAACCCATCATTGAATTTTTCTAATTTTTTGTTTATGGTCAAATAACATCCTATTCTTCAATTTTAAGAAGAAATTTCAAAAATCCAAATGCTAATTTCAAAATTATTCAATGTCCAATTCCTTGAAATTTCTGGAATTTCAAAAATTTTAACTCAATAACCCATCATTGAATTTTTCTAATTTTTGTTTATGGTCAAATAACATCCTATTCTTCAATTTTAAGAAGAAATTTCAAAAATCCAAATGCTAATTTCAAAATTATTCAATGTCCAATTCCTTGAAATTTCTGGAATTTCAAAAATTTTAACTCAATAACCCATCATTGAATTTTTCTAATTTTTTGTTTATGGTCAAATAACATCCTATTCTTCAATTTTAAGAAGAAATTTCAAAAATCCAAATGCTAATTTCAAAATTATTCAATGTCCAATTCCTTGAAATTTCTGGAATTTCAAAAATTTTAACTCAATAACCCATCATTGAATTTTTCTAATTTTTTGTTTATGGTCAAATAACATCCTATTCTTCAATTTTAAGAAGAAATTTCAAAAATCCAAATGCTAATTTCAAAATTATTCAATGTCCAATTCCTTGAAATTTCTGGAATTTCAAAAAAATTTTAACTCAATAACCCATCATTGAATTTTTCTAATTTTTTGTTTATGGTCAAATAACATCCTATTCTTCAATTTTAAGAAGAAATTTCAAAAATCCAAATGCTAATTTCAAAATTATTCAATGTCCAATTCCTTGAAATTTCTGGAATTTCAAAAATTTTAACTCAATAACCCATCATTGAATTTTTCTAATTTTTTGTTTATGGTCAAATAACATCCTATTCTTCAATTTTAAGAAGAAATTTCAAAAATCAAATGCTAATTTCAAAATTATTCAATGTCCAATTCCTTGAAATTTCTGGAATTTCAAAAAATTTTAACTCAATAACCCATCATTGAATTTTTCTAATTTTTTGTTTATGGTCAAATAACATCCTATTCTTCAATTTTAAGAAGAAATTTCAAAAATCAAAATGCTAATTTCAAAATTATTCAATGTCCAATTCCTTGAAATTTCTGGAATTTCAAAAAATTTTTAACTCAATAACCCATCATTGAATTTTTCTAATTTTTTGTTTATGGTCAAATAACATCCTATTCTTCAATTTTAAGAAGAAATTTCAAAAATCCAAATGCTAATTTCAAAATTATTCAATGTCCAATTCCTTGAAATTTCTGGAATTTCAAAAATTTTAACTCAATAACCCATCATTGAATTTTTCTAATTTTTTGTTTATGGTCAAATAACATCCTATTCTTCAATTTTAAGAAGAAATTTCAAAATCCAAATGCTAATTTCAAAATTATTCAATGTCCAATTCCTTGAAATTTCTGGAATTTCAAAAATTTTAACTCAATAACCCATCATTGAATTTTTCTAATTTTTTGTTTATGGTCAAATAACATCCTATTCTTCAATTTTAAGAAGAAATTTCAAAAATCCAAATGCTAATTTCAAAATTATTCAATGTCCAATTCCTTGAAATTTCTGGAATTTCAAAAATTTTAACTCAATAACCCATCATTGAATTTTTCTAATTTTTTGTTTATGGTCAAATAACATCCTATTCTTCAATTTTAAGAAGAAATTTCAAAAATCCAAACGCTAATTTCAAAATTATTCAATGTCCAATTCCTTGAAATTTCTGGAATTTCAAAAATTTTAACTCAATAACCCATCATTGAATTTTTCTAATTTTTTGTTTATGGTCAAATAACATCCTATTCTTCAATTTTAAGAAGAAATTTCAAAAATCCAAATGCTAATTTCAAAATTATTCAATGTCCAATTCCTTGAAATTTCTGGAATTTCAAAAATTTTAACTCAATAACCCATCATTGAATTTTTCTAATTTTTTGTTTATGGTCAAATAACATCCTATTCTTCAATTTTAAGAAGAAATTTCAAAAATCAAATGCTAATTTCAAAATTATTCAATGTCCAATTCCTTGAAATTTCTGGAATTTCAAAAATTTTAACTCAATAACCCATCATTGAATTTTTCTAATTTTTTGTTTATGGTCAAATAACATCCTATTCTTCAATTTTAAGAAGAAATTTCAAAAATCCAAATGCTAATTTCAAAATTATTCAATGTCCAATTCCTTGAAATTTCTGGAATTTCAAAAATTTTAACTCAATAACCCATCATTGAATTTTTCTAATTTTTTGTTTATGGTCAAATAACATCCTATTCTTCAATTTTAAGAAGAAATTTCAAAAATCCAAATGCTAATTTCAAAATTATTCAATGTCCAATTCCTTGAAATTTCTGGAATTTCAAAAAATTTTAACTCAATAACCCATCATTGAATTTTTCTAATTTTTTGTTTATGGTCAAATAACATCCTATTCTTCAATTTTAAGAAGAAATTTCAAAAATCCAAATGCTAATTTCAAAATTATTCAATGTCCAATTCCTTGAAATTTCTGGAATTTCAAAAAATTTTAACTCAATAACCCATCATTGAATTTTTCTAATTTTTTGTTTATGGTCAAATAACATCCTATTCTTCAATTTTAAGAAGAAATTTCAAAAATCCAAATGCTAATTTCAAAATTATTCAATGTCCAATTCCTTGAAATTTCTGGAATTTCAAAAATTTTAACTCAATAACCCATCATTGAATTTTTCTAATTTTTTGTTTATGGTCAAATAACATCCTATTCTTCAATTTTAAGAAGAAATTTCAAAAATCCAAACGCTAATTTCAAAATTATTCAATGTCCAATTCCTTGAAATTTCTGGAATTTCAAAAATTTTAACTCAATAACCCATCATTGAATTTTTCTAATTTTTTGTTTATGGTCAAATAACATCCTATTCTTCAATTTTAAGAAGAAATTTCAAAATCCAAATGCTAATTTCAAAATTATTCAATGTCCAATTCCTTGAAATTTCTGGAATTTCAAAAATTTTAACTCAATAACCCATCATTGAATTTTTCTAATTTTTTGTTTATGGTCAAATAACATCCTATTCTTCAATTTTAAGAAGAAATTTCAAAAATCCAAATGCTAATTTCAAAATTATTCAATGTCCAATTCCTTGAAATTTCTGGAATTTCAAAAAAATTTTAACTCAATAACCCATCATTGAATTTTTCTAATTTTTTGTTTATGGTCAAATAACATCCTATTCTTCAATTTTAAGAAGAAATTTCAAAAATCCAAACGCTAATTTCAAAATTATTCAATGTCCAATTCCTTGAAATTTCTGGAATTTCAAAAAATTTTAACTCAATAACCCATCATTGAATTTTTCTAATTTTTTGTTTATGGTCAAATAACATCCTATTCTTCAATTTTAAGAAGAAATTTCAAAAATCCAAATGCTAATTTCAAAATTATTCAATGTCCAATTCCTTGAAATTTCTGGAATTTCAAAAATTTTAACTCAATAACCCATCATTGAATTTTTCTAATTTTTTGTTTATGGTCAAATAACATCCTATTCTTCAATTTTAAGAAGAAATTTCAAAAATCCAAATGCTAATTTCAAAATTATTCAATGTCCAATTCCTTGAAATTTCTGGAATTTCAAAAATTTTAACTCAATAACCCATCATTGAATTTTTCTAATTTTTTGTTTATGGTCAAATAACATCCTATTCTTCAATTTTAAGAAGAAATTTCAAAAATCCAAATGCTAATTTCAAAATTATTCAATGTCCAATTCCTTGAAATTTCTGGAATTTCAAAAATTTTAACTCAATAACCCATCATTGAATTTTTCTAATTTTTTGTTTATGGTCAAATAACATCCTATTCTTCAATTTTAAGAAGAAATTTCAAAAATCCAAATGCTAATTTCAAAATTATTCAATGTCCAATTCCTTGAAATTTCTGGAATTTCAAAAAATTTTAACTCAATAACCCATCATTGAATTTTTCTAATTTTTTGTTTATGGTCAAATAACATCCTATTCTTCAATTTTAAGAAGAAATTTCAAAAATCCAAATGAAAAAATTTTCAAAATTCCTTGAAATTATTCTTCAATTTTAAGAAGAAATTTCAAAAATCCAAATGCTAATTTCAAAATTATTCAATGTCCAATTCCTTGAAATTTCTGGAATTTCAAAAATTTTAACTCAATAACCCATCATTGAATTTTTCTAATTTTTTGTTTATGGTCAAATAACATCCTATTCTTCAATTTTAAGAAGAAATTTCAAAAATCCAAATGCTAATTTCAAAATTATTCAATGTCCAATTCCTTGAAATTTCTGGAATTTCAAAAATTTTAACTCAATAACCCATCATTGAATTTTTCTAATTTTTTGTTTATGGTCAAATAACATCCTATTCTTCAATTTTAAGAAGAAATTTCAAAAATCCAAATGCTAATTTCAAAATTATTCAATGTCCAATTCCTTGAAATTTCTGGAATTTCAAAAATTTTAACTCAATAACCCATCATTGAATTTTTCTAATTTTTTGTTTATGGTCAAATAACATCCTATTCTTCAATTTTAAGAAGAAATTTCAAAAATCCAAATGCTAATTTCAAAATTATTCAATGTCCAATTCCTTGAAATTTCTGGAATTTCAAAAAATTTTAACTCAATAACCCATCATTGAATTTTTCTAATTTTTTGTTTATGGTCAAATAACATCCTATTCTTCAATTTTAAGAAGAAATTTCAAAAATCCAAATGCTAATTTCAAAATTATTCAATGTCCAATTCCTTGAAATTTCTGGAATTTCAAAAATTTTAACTCAATAACCCATCATTGAATTTTTCTAATTTTTTGTTTATGGTCAAATAACATCCTATTCTTCAATTTTAAGAAGAAATTTCAAAAATCCAAATGCTAATTTCAAAATTATTCAATGTCCAATTCCTTGAAATTTCTGGAATTTCAAAAAATTTTAACTCAATAACCCATCATTGAATTTTTCTAATTTTTTGTTTATGGTCAAATAACATCCTATTCTTCAATTTTAAGAAGAAATTTCAAAAATCCAAATGCTAATTTCAAAATTATTCAATGTCCAATTCCTTGAAATTTCTGGAATTTCAAAAAAATTTTAACTCAATAACCCATCATTGAATTTTTCTAATTTTTTGTTTATGGTCAAATAACATCCTATTCTTCAATTTTAAGAAGAAATTTCAAAAATCCAAATGCTAATTTCAAAATTATTCAATGTCCAATTCCTTGAAATTTCTGGAATTTCAAAAAAATTTTAACTCAATAACCCATCATTGAATTTTTCTAATTTTTTGTTTATGGTCAAATAACATCCTATTCTTCAATTTTAAGAAGAAATTTCAAAAATCCAAATGCTAATTTCAAAATTATTCAATGTCCAATTCCTTGAAATTTCTGGAATTTCAAAAAAATTTTAACTCAATAACCCATCATTGAATTTTTCTAATTTTTTGTTTATGGTCAAATAACATCCTATTCTTCAATTTTAAGAAGAAATTTCAAAATCCAAATGCTAATTTCAAAATTATTCAATGTCCAATTCCTTGAAATTTCTGGAATTTCAAAAATTTTAACTCAATAACCCATCATTGAATTTTTCTAATTTTTTGTTTATGGTCAAATAACATCCTATTCTTCAATTTTAAGAAGAAATTTCAAAAATCCAAATGCTAATTTCAAAATTATTCAATGTCCAATTCCTTGAAATTTCTGGAATTTCAAAAATTTTAACTCAATAACCCATCATTGAATTTTTCTAATTTTTTGTTTATGGTCAAATAACATCCTATTCTTCAATTTTAAAAAGAAATTTCAAAAATCCAAATGCTAATTTCAAAATTATTCAATGTCCAATTCCTTGAAATTTCTGGAATTTCAAAAAATTTTAACTCAATAACCCATCATTGAATTTTTCTAATTTTTTGTTTATGGTCAAATAACATCCTATTCTTCAATTTTAAGAAGAAATTTCAAAAATCCAAATGCTAATTTCAAAATTATTCAATGTCCAATTCCTTGAAATTTCTGGAATTTCAAAAATTTTAACTCAATAACCCATCATTGAATTTTTCTAATTTTTTGTTTATGGTCAAATAACATCCTATTCTTCAATTTTAAGAAGAAATTTCAAAATCCAAATGCTAATTTCAAAATTATTCAATGTCCAATTCCTTGAAATTTCTGGAATTTCAAAAAAATTTTAACTCAATAACCCATCATTGAATTTTTCTAATTTTTTGTTTATGGTCAAATAACATCCTATTCTTCAATTTTAAGAAGAAATTTCAAAATCCAAACGCTAATTTCAAAATTATTCAATGTCCAATTCCTTGAAATTTCTGGAATTTCAAAAATTTTAACTCAATAACCCATCATTGAATTTTTCTAATTTTTTGTTTATGGTCAAATAACATCCTATTCTTCAATTTTAAGAAGAAATTTCAAAAATCCAAATGCTAATTTCAAAATTATTCAATGTCCAATTCCTTGAAATTTCTGGAATTTCAAAAATTTTAACTCAATAACCCATCATTGAATTTTTCTAATTTTTTGTTTATGGTCAAATAACATCCTATTCTTCAATTTTAAGAAGAAATTTCAAAAATCCAAACGCTAATTTCAAAATTATTCAATGTCCAATTCCTTGAAATTTCTGGAATTTCAAAAAATTTTAACTCAATAACCCATCATTGAATTTTTCTAATTTTTTGTTTATGGTCAAATAACATCCTATTCTTCAATTTTAAGAAGAAATTTCAAAAATCCAAATGCTAATTTCAAAATTATTCAATGTCCAATTCCTTGAAATTTCTGGAATTTCAAAAAATTTTAACTCAATAACCCATCATTGAATTTTTCTAATTTTTTGTTTATGGTCAAATAACATCCTATTCTTCAATTTTAAAAAGAAATTTCAAGAATCCAAATGCTAATTTCAAAATTATTCAATGTCCAATTCCTTGAAATTTCTGGAATTTCAAAAAATTTTAACTCAATAACCCATCATTGAATTTTTCTAATTTTTTGTTTATGGTCAAATAACATCCTATTCTTCAATTTTAAAAAGAAATTTCAAGAATCCAAATGCTAATTTCAAAATTATTCAATGTCCAATTCCTTGAAATTTCTGGAATTTCAAAAAATTTTAACTCAATAACCCATCATTGAATTTTTCTAATTTTTTGTTTATGGTCAAATAACATCCTATTCTTCAATTTTAAGAAGAAATTTCAAAAATCCAAATGCTAATTTCAAAATTATTCAATGTCCAATTCCTTGAAATTTCTGGAATTTCAAAAAATTTTAACTCAATAACCCATCATTGAATTTTTCTAATTTTTTGTTTATGGTCAAATAACATCCTATTCTTCAATTTTAAAAAGAAATTTCAAGAATCCAAATGCTAATTTCAAAATTATTCAATGTCCAATTCCTTGAAATTTCTGGAATTTCAAAAAATTTTAACTCAATAACCCATCATTGAATTTTTCTAATTTTTTGTTTATGGTCAAATAACATCCTATTCTTCAATTTTAAGAAGAAATTTCAAAAATCCAAATGCTAATTTCAAAATTATTCAATGTCCAATTCCTTGAAATTTCTGGAATTTCAAAAAATTTTAACTCAATAACCCATCATTGAATTTTTCTAATTTTTTGTTTATATGTCAATAACATCCTATTCTTCAATTTTAAGAAGAAATTTCAAAAATCCAAATGCTAATTTCAAAATTATTCAATGTCCAATTCCTTGAAATTTCTGGAATTTCAAAAATTTTAACTCAATAACCCATCATTGAATTTTTCTAATTTTTTGTTTATGGTCAAATAACATCCTATTCTTCAATTTTAAAAAGAAATTTCAAAAATCCAAACGCTAATTTCAAAATTATTCAATGTCCAATTCCTTGAAATTTCTGGAATTTCAAAAAATTTTAACTCAATAACCCATCATTGAATTTTTCTAATTTTTTGTTTATGGTCAAATAACATCCTATTCTTCAATTTTAAGAAGAAATTTCAAAAATCCAAATGCTAATTTCAAAATTATTCAATGTCCAATTCCTTGAAATTTCTGGAATTTCAAAAAATTTTAACTCAATAACCCATCATTGAATTTTTCTAATTTTTTGTTTATATGTCAATAACATCCTATTCTTCAATTTTAAGAAGAAATTTCAAAAATCCAAATGCTAATTTCAAAATTATTCAATGTCCAATTCCTTGAAATTTCTGGAATTTCAAAAAATTTTAACTCAATAACCCATCATTGAATTTTTCTAATTTTTTGTTTATGGTCAAATAACATCCTATTCTTCAATTTTAAAAAGAAATTTCAAAAATCCAAACGCTAATTTCAAAATTATTCAATGTCCAATTCCTTGAAATTTCTGGAATTTCAAAAAATTTTAACTCAATAACCCATCATTGAATTTTTCTAATTTTTTGTTTATGGTCAAATAACATCCTATTCTTCAATTTTAAGAAGAAATTTCAAAAATCCAAATGCTAATTTCAAAATTATTCAATGTCCAATTCCTTGAAATTTCTGGAATTTCAAAAAATTTTAACTCAATAACCCATCATTGAATTTTTCTAATTTTTTGTTTATATGTCAATAACATCCTATTCTTCAATTTTAAGAAGAAATTTCAAAAATCCAAATGCTAATTTCAAAATTATTCAATGTCCAATTCCTTGAAATTTCTGGAATTTCAAAAAATTTTAACTCAATAACCCATCATTGAATTTTTCTAATTTTTTGTTTATATGTCAATAACATCCTATTCTTCAATTTTAAAAAGAAATTTAAAAAATCCAAATGCTAATTTCAAAATTATTCAATGTCCAATTCCTTGAAATTTCTGGAATTTCAAAAAATTTTAACTCAATAACCCATCATTGAATTTTTCTAATTTTTTGTTTATATGTCAATAACATCCTATTCTTCAATTTTAAGAAGAAATTTCAAAAATCCAAATGCTAATTTCAAAATTATTCAATGTCCAATTCCTTGAAATTTCTGGAATTTCAAAAAATTTTAACTCAATAACCCATCATTGAATTTTTCTAATTTTTTGTTTATGGTCAAATAACATCCTATTCTTCAATTTTAAAAAGAAATTTCAAAAATCCAAACGCTAATTTCAAAATTATTCAATGTCCAATTCCTTGAAATTTCTGGAATTTCAAAAAATTTTAACTCAATAACCCATCATTGAATTTTTCTAATTTTTTGTTTATATGTCAATAACATCCTATTCTTCAATTTTAAGAAGAAATTTCAAAAATCCAAATGCTAATTTCAAAATTATTCAATGTCCAATTCCTTGAAATTTCTGGAATTTCAAAAAATTTTAACTCAATAACCCATCATTGAATTTTTCTAATTTTTTGTTTATGGTCAAATAACATCCTATTCTTCAATTTTAAAAAGAAATTTCAAAAATCCAAACGCTAATTTCAAAATTATTCAATGTCCAATTCCTTGAAATTTCTGGAATTTCAAAAAATTTTAACTCAATAACCCATCATTGAATTTTTCTAATTTTTTGTTTATGGTCAAATAACATCCTATTCTTCAATTTTAAGAAGAAATTTCAAAAATCCAAATGCTAATTTCAAAATTATTCAATGTCCAATTCCTTGAAATTTCTGGAATTTCAAAAAATTTTAACTCAATAACCCATCATTGAATTTTTCTAATTTTTTGTTTATATGTCAATACATCCTATTCTTCAATTTTAAAAAGAAATTTCAAAAATCCAAACGCTAATTTCAAAATTATTCAATGTCCAATTCCTTGAAATTTCTGGAATTTCAAAAAATTTTAACTCAATAACCCATCATTGAATTTTTCTAATTTTTTGTTTATATGTCAATAACATCCTATTCTTCAATTTTAAAAAGAAATTTCAAGAATCCAAATGCTAATTTCAAAATTATTCAATGTCCAATTCCTTGAAATTTCTGGAATTTCAAAAAATTTTAACTCAATAACCCATCATTGAATTTTTCTAATTTTTTGTTTATATGTCAATAACATCCTATTCTTCAATTTTAAGAAGAAATTTCAAAATCCAAACGCTAATTTCAAAATTATTCAATGTCCAATTCCTTGAAATTTCTTGAATTTCAAAAAATTTCAACTCAATAACCCATCATTGAATTTTTTTAATTTTTTGTTTATAGGTCAATAACATCCTATTCTTCAATTTTAAGAAGAAATTTCAAAAATCCAAACGCTAATTTCAAAATTATTCAATGTCCAATTCCTTGAAATTTCTGGAATTTCAAAAATTTTAACTCAATAACCCATCATTGAATTTTTCTAATTTTTTGTTTATATGTCAATAACATCCTATTCTTCAATTTTAAGAAGAAATTTCAAAAATCCAAATGCTAATTTCAAAATTATTCAATGTCCAATTCCTTGAAATTTCTGGAATTTCAAAAAATTTTAACTCAATAACCCATCATTGAATTTTTCTAATTTTTTGTTTATATGTCAATAACATCCTATTCTTCAATTTTAAAAAGAAATTTCAAGAATCCAAATGCTAATTTCAAAATTATTCAATGTCCAATTCCTTGAAATTTCTGGAATTTCAAAAAATTTTAACTCAATAACCCATCATTGAATTTTTCTAATTTTGTTTATATGTCAATAACATCCTATTCTTCAATTTTAAAAAGAAATTTCAAGAATCCAAATGCTAATTTCAAAATTATTCAATGTCCAATTCCTTGAAATTTCTGGAATTTCAAAAATTTTAACTCAATAACCCATCATTGAATTTTTCTAATTTTTTGTTTATATGTCAATAACATCCTATTCTTCAATTTTAAAAAGAAATTTCAAGAATCCAAATGCTAATTTCAAAATTATTCAATGTCCAATTCCTTGAAATTTCTGGAATTTCAAAAAATTTTAACTCAATAACCCATCATTGAATTTTTCTAATTTTTTGTTTATATGTCAATAACATCCTATTCTTCAATTTTAAAAAGAAATTTCAAGAATCCAAATGCTAATTTCAAAATTATTCAATGTCCAATTCCTTGAAATTTCTGGAATTTCAAAAAATTTCAACTCAATAACCCATCATTGAATTTTTTTAATTTTTTGTTTATAGGTCAATAACATCCTTCTCTTCAATTTTAAGAAGAAATTTCAAAAATCCAAACGCTAATTTCAAAATTATTCAATGTCCAATTCCTTGAAATTTCTGGAATTTCAAAAAATTTTAACTCAATAACCCATCATTGAATTTTTCTAATTTTTTGTTTATATGTCAATAACATCCTATTCTTCAATTTTAAAAAGAAATTTCAAGAATCCAAATGCTAATTTCAAAATTATTCAATGTCCAATTCCTTGAAATTTCTGGAATTTCAAAAAATTTTAACTCAATAACCCATCATTGAATTTTTCTAATTTTTTGTTTATATGTCAATAACATCCTATTCTTCAATTTTAAAAAGAAATTTCAAGAATCCAAATGCTAATTTCAAAATTATTCAATGTCCAATTCCTTGAAATTTCTGGAATTTCAAAAAATTTTAACTCAATAACCCATCATTGAATTTTTCTAATTTTTTGTTTATATGTCAATAACATCCTATTCTTCAATTTTAAGAAGAAATTTCAAAAATCCAAACGCTAATTTCAAAATTATTCAATGTCCAATTCCTTGAAATTTCTTGAATTTCAAAAAAATTTCAACTCAATAACCCATCATTGAATTTTTTTAATTTTTTGTTTATAGGTCAATAACATCCTATTCTTCAATTTTAAGAAGAAATTTCAAAAATCCAAACGCTAATTTCAAAATTATTCAATGTCCAATTCCTTGAAATTTCTGGAATTTCAAAAATTTTTAACTCAATAACCCATCATTGAATTTTTCTAATTTTTTGTTTATATGTCAATAACATCCTATTCTTCAATTTTAAGAAGAAATTTCAAAAATCCAAATGCTAATTTCAAAATTATTCAATGTCCAATTCCTTGAAATTTCTTGAATTTCAAAAATTTCAACTCAATAACCCATCATTGAATTTTTTTAATTTTTTGTTTATAGGTCAATAACATCCTATTCTTCAATTTTAAGAAGAAATTTCAAAAATCCAAACGCTAATTTCAAAATTATTCAATGTCCAATTCCTTGAAATTTCTGGAATTTCAAAAATTTTAACTCAATAACCCATCATTGAATTTTTCTAATTTTTTGTTTATATGTCAATAACATCCTATTCTTCAATTTTAAAAAGAAATTTCAAGAATCCAAATGCTAATTTCAAAATTATTCAATGTCCAATTCCTTGAAATTTCTGGAATTTCAAAAAATTTTAACTCAATAACCCATCATTGAATTTTTCTAATTTTTTGTTTATATGTCAATAACATCCTATTCTTCAATTTTAAAAAGAAATTTCAAGAATCCAAATGCTAATTTCAAAATTATTCAATGTCCAATTCCTTGAAATTTCTGGAATTTCAAAAAATTTTAACTCAATAACCCATCATTGAATTTTTCTAATTTTTTGTTTATATGTCAATAACATCCTATTCTTCAATTTTAAAAAGAAATTTCAAGAATCCAAATGCTAATTTCAAAATTATTCAATGTCCAATTCCTTGAAATTTCTTGAATTTCAAAAAATTTCAACTCAATAACCCATCATTGAATTTTTTTAATTTTTTGTTTATAGGTCAATAACATCCTATTCTTCAATTTTAAGAAGAAATTTCAAAAATCCAAACGCTAATTTCAAAATTATTCAATGTCCAATTCCTTGAAATTTCTGGAATTTCAAAAATTTTAACTCAATAACCCATCATTGAATTTTTCTAATTTTTTGTTTATATGTCAATAACATCCTATTCTTCAATTTTAAAAAGAAATTTCAAGAATCCAAATGCTAATTTCAAAATTATTCAATGTCCAATTCCTTGAAATTTCTTGAATTTCAAAAAATTTCAACTCAATAACCCATCATTGAATTTTTTTAATTTTTTGTTTATAGGTCAATAACATCCTATTCTTCAATTTTAAGAAGAAATTTCAAAAATCCAAACGCTAATTTCAAAATTATTCAATGTCCAATTCCTTGAAATTTCTGGAATTTCAAAAATTTTAACTCAATAACCCATCATTGAATTTTTCTAATTTTTTGTTTATATGTCAATAACATCCTATTCTTCAATTTTAAAAAGAAATTTCAAGAATCCAAATGCTAATTTCAAAATTATTCAATGTCCAATTCCTTGAAATTTCTGGAATTTCAAAAAATTTTAACTCAATAACCCATCATTGAATTTTTCTAATTTTTTGTTTATATGTCAATAACATCCTATTCTTCAATTTTAAAAAGAAATTTCAAGAATCCAAATGCTAATTTCAAAATTATTCAATGTCCAATTCCTTGAAATTTCTGGAATTTCAAAAATTTTAACTCAATAACCCATCATTGAATTTTTCTAATTTTTTGTTTATATGTCAATAACATCCTATTCTTCAATTTTAAGAAGAAATTTCAAAAATCCAAACGCTAATTTCAAAATTATTCAATGTCCAATTCCTTGAAATTTCTTGAATTTCAAAAAATTTCAACTCAATAACCCATCATTGAATTTTTTTAATTTTTTGTTTATAGGTCAATAACATCCTATTCTTCAATTTTAAGAAGAAATTTCAAAAATCCAAACGCTAATTTCAAAATTATTCAATGTCCAATTCCTTGAAATTTCTGGAATTTCAAAAATTTTAACTCAATAACCCATCATTGAATTTTTCTAATTTTTTGTTTATATGTCAATAACATCCTATTCTTCAATTTTAAAAAGAAATTTCAAGAATCCAAATGCTAATTTCAAAATTATTCAATGTCCAATTCCTTGAAATTTCTGGAATTTCAAAAATTTTAACTCAATAACCCATCATTGAATTTTTCTAATTTTTTGTTTATATGTCAATAACATCCTATTCTTCAATTTTAAAAAGAAATTTCAAGAATCCAAATGCTAATTTCAAAATTATTCAATGTCCAATTCCTTGAAATTTCTGGAATTTCAAAAAATTTTAACTCAATAACCCATCATTGAATTTTTCTAATTTTTTGTTTATATGTCAATAACATCCTATTCTTCAATTTTAAGAAGAAATTTCAAAAATCCAAACGCTAATTTCAAAATTATTCAATGTCCAATTCCTTGAAATTTCTTGAATTTCAAAAAATTTCAACTCAATAACCCATCATTGAATTTTTTTAATTTTTTGTTTATAGGTCAATAACATCCTATTCTTCAATTTTAAGAAGAAATTTCAAAAATCCAAACGCTAATTTCAAAATTATTCAATGTCCAATTCCTTGAAATTTCTGGAATTTCAAAAAATTTTAACTCAATAACCCATCATTGAATTTTTCTAATTTTTTGTTTATATGTCAATAACATCCTATTCTTCAATTTTAAAAAGAAATTTCAAGAATCCAAATGCTAATTTCAAAATTATTCAATGTCCAATTCCTTGAAATTTCTGGAATTTCAAAAAATTTAACTCAATAACCCATCATTGAATTTTTCTAATTTTTTGTTTATATGTCAATAACATCCTATTCTTCAATTTTAAGAAGAAATTTCAAAAATCCAACGCTAATTTCAAAATTATTCAATGTCCAATTCCTTGAAATTTCTTGAATTTCAAAAATTTCAACTCAATAACCCATCATTGAATTTTTTTAATTTTTTGTTTATAGGTCAATAACATCCTATTCTTCAATTTTAAGAAGAAATTTCAAAAATCCAAACGCTAATTTCAAAATTATTCAATGTCCAATTCCTTGAAATTTCTGGAATTTCAAAAAAATTTTAACTCAATAACCCATCATTGAATTTTTCTAATTTTTTGTTTATATGTCAATAACATCCTATTCTTCAATTTTAAAAAGAAATTTCAAGAATCCAAATGCTAATTTCAAAATTATTCAATGTCCAATTCCTTGAAATTTCTGGAATTTCAAAAATTTTAACTCAATAACCCATCATTGAATTTTTCTAATTTTTTGTTTATATGTCAATAACATCCTATTCTTCAATTTTAAAAAGAAATTTCAAGAATCCAAATGCTAATTTCAAAATTATTCAATGTCCAATTCCTTGAAATTTCTGGAATTTCAAAAATTTTAACTCAATAACCCATCATTGAATTTTTCTAATTTTTTGTTTATATGTCAATAACATCCTATTCTTCAATTTTAAAAAGAAATTTCAAGAATCCAAATGCTAATTTCAAAATTATTCAATGTCCAATTCCTTGAAATTTCTGGAATTTCAAAAATTTTAACTCAATAACCCATCATTGAATTTTTCTAATTTTTTGTTTATATGTCAATAACATCCTATTCTTCAATTTTAAGAAGAAATTTCAAAAATCCAAACGCTAATTTCAAAATTATTCAATGTCCAATTCCTTGAAATTTCTTGAATTTCAAAAATTTCAACTCAATAACCCATCATTGAATTTTTTTAATTTTTTGTTTATAGGTCAATAACATCCTATTCTTCAATTTTAAGAAGAAATTTCAAAAATCCAAACGCTAATTTCAAAATTATTCAATGTCCAATTCCTTGAAATTTCTGGAATTTCAAAAATTTTAACTCAATAACCCATCATTGAATTTTTCTAATTTTTTGTTTATATGTCAATAACATCCTATTCTTCAATTTTAAAAAGAAATTTCAAGAATCCAAATGCTAATTTCAAAATTATTCAATGTCCAATTCCTTGAAATTTCTGGAATTTCAAAAAATTTTAACTCAATAACCCATCATTGAATTTTTCTAATTTTTTGTTTATATGTCAATAACATCCTATTCTTCAATTTTAAGAAGAAATTTCAAAAATCCAAACGCTAATTTCAAAATTATTCAATGTCCAATTCCTTGAAATTTCTTGAATTTCAAAAATTTCAACTCAATAACCCATCATTGAATTTTTTTAATTTTTTGTTTATAGGTCAATAACATCCTATTCTTCAATTTTAAGAAGAAATTTCAAAAATCCAAACGCTAATTTCAAAATTATTCAATGTCCAATTCCTTGAAATTTCTGGAATTTCAAAAATTTTAACTCAATAACCCATCATTGAATTTTTCTAATTTTTTGTTTATATGTCAATAACATCCTATTCTTCAATTTTAAAAAGAAATTTCAAGAATCCAAATGCTAATTTCAAAATTATTCAATGTCCAATTCCTTGAAATTTCTGGAATTTCAAAAATTTTAACTCAATAACCCATCATTGAATTTTTCTAATTTTTTGTTTATATGTCAATAACATCCTATTCTTCAATTTTAAAAAGAAATTTCAAGAATCCAAATGCTAATTTCAAAATTATTCAATGTCCAATTCCTTGAAATTTCTGGAATTTCAAAAATTTTAACTCAATAACCCATCATTGAATTTTTCTAATTTTTTGTTTATATGTCAATAACATCCTATTCTTCAATTTTAAGAAGAAATTTCAAAAATCCAAACGCTAATTTCAAAATTATTCAATGTCCAATTCCTTGAAATTTCTTGAATTTCAAAAATTTCAACTCAATAACCCATCATTGAATTTTTTTAATTTTTTGTTTATAGGTCAATAACATCCTATTCTTCAATTTTAAGAAGAAATTTCAAAAATCCAAACGCTAATTTCAAAATTATTCAATGTCCAATTCCTTGAAATTTCTGGAATTTCAAAAAATTTTTAACTCAATAACCCATCATTGAATTTTTCTAATTTTTTGTTTATATGTCAATAACATCCTATTCTTCAATTTAAGAAGAAATTTCAAAAATCCAAATGCTAATTTCAAAATTATTCAATGTCCAATTCCTTGAAATTTCTTGAATTTCAAAAAATTTCAACTCAATAACCCATCATTGAATTTTTTTAATTTTTTGTTTATAGGTCAATAACATCCTATTCTTCAATTTTAAGAAGAAATTTCAAAAATCCAAACGCTAATTTCAAAATTATTCAATGTCCAATTCCTTGAAATTTCTGGAATTTCAAAAAATTTTAACTCAATAACCCATCATTGAATTTTTCTAATTTTTTGTTTATGGTCAAATAACATCCTATTCTTCAATTTTAAGAAGAAATTTCAAGAATCCAAATGCTAATTTCAAAATTATTCAATGTCCAATTCCTTGAAATTTCTGGAATTTCAAAAAATTTTAACTCAATAACCCATCATTGAATTTTTCTAATTTTTTGTTTATATGTCAATAACATCCTATTCTTCAATTTTAAGAAGAAATTTCAAAAATCCAAACGCTAATTTCAAAATTATTCAATGTCCAATTCCTTGAAATTTCTTGAATTTCAAAAAATTTCAACTCAATAACCCATCATTGAATTTTTTTAATTTTTTGTTTATAGGTCAATAACATCCTATTCTTCAATTTTAAGAAGAAATTTCAAAAATCCAAACGCTAATTTCAAAATTATTCAATGTCCAATTCCTTGAAATTTCTGGAATTTCAAAAATTTTAACTCAATAACCCATCATTGAATTTTTCTAATTTTTTGTTTATATGTCAATAACATCCTATTCTTCAATTTTAAGAAGAAATTTCAAAAATCCAAATGCTAATTTCAAAATTATTCAATGTCCAATTCCTTGAAATTTCTTGAATTTCAAAAATTTCAACTCAATAACCCATCATTGAATTTTTTTAATTTTTTGTTTATAGGTCAATAACATCCTATTCTTCAATTTTAAGAAGAAATTTCAAAATCCAAACGCTAATTTCAAAATTATTCAATGTCCAATTCCTTGAAATTTCTGGAATTTCAAAAATTTTAACTCAATAACCCATCATTGAATTTTTCTAATTTTTTGTTTATATGTCAATAACATCCTATTCTTCAATTTTAAAAAGAAATTTCAAGAATCCAAATGCTAATTTCAAAATTATTCAATGTCCAATTCCTTGAAATTTCTGGAATTTCAAAAAATTTTAACTCAATAACCCATCATTGAATTTTTCTAATTTTTTGTTTATATGTCAATAACATCCTATTCTTCAATTTTAAGAAGAAATTTCAAAAATCCAAACGCTAATTTCAAAATTATTCAATGTCCAATTCCTTGAAATTTCTTGAATTTCAAAAATTTTCAACTCAATAACCCATCATTGAATTTTTTTAATTTTTTGTTTATAGGTCAATAACATCCTATTCTTCAATTTTAAGAAGAAATTTCAAAAATCCAAACGCTAATTTCAAAATTATTCAATGTCCAATTCCTTGAAATTTCTGGAATTTCAAAAAATTTTAACTCAATAACCCATCATTGAATTTTTCTAATTTTTTGTTTATATGTCAATAACATCCTATTCTTCAATTTTAAGAAGAAATTTCAAAAATCCAAATGCTAATTTCAAAATTATTCAATGTCCAATTCCTTGAAATTTCTTGAATTTCAAAAATTTCAACTCAATAACCCATCATTGAATTTTTTTAATTTTTTGTTTATAGGTCAATAACATCCTATTCTTCAATTTTAAGAAGAAATTTCAAAAATCCAAACGCTAATTTCAAAATTATTCAATGTCCAATTCCTTGAAATTTCTGGAATTTCAAAAATTTTAACTCAATAACCCATCATTGAATTTTTCTAATTTTTTGTTTATATGTCAATAACATCCTATTCTTCAATTTTAAAAAGAAATTTCAAGAATCCAAATGCTAATTTCAAAATTATTCAATGTCCAATTCCTTGAAATTTCTGGAATTTCAAAAATTTTAACTCAATAACCCATCATTGAATTTTTCTAATTTTTTGTTTATATGTCAATAACATCCTATTCTTCAATTTTAAAAAGAAATTTCAAGAATCCAAATGCTAATTTCAAAATTATTCAATGTCCAATTCCTTGAAATTTCTGGAATTTCAAAAATTTTAACTCAATAACCCATCATTGAATTTTTCTAATTTTTTGTTTATATGTCAATAACATCCTATTCTTCAATTTTAAGAAGAAATTTCAAAATCCAAACGCTAATTTCAAAATTATTCAATGTCCAATTCCTTGAAATTTCTTGAATTTCAAAAATTTCAACTCAATAACCCATCATTGAATTTTTTTAATTTTTTGTTTTAGGTCAATAACATCCTATTCTTCAATTTTAAGAAGAAATTTCAAAAATCCAAACGCTAATTTCAAAATTATTCAATGTCCAATTCCTTGAAATTTCTGGAATTTCAAAAATTTTAACTCAATAACCCATCATTGAATTTTTCTAATTTTTTGTTTATATGTCAATAACATCCTATTCTTCAATTTTAAAAAGAAATTTCAAGAATCCAAATGCTAATTTCAAAATTATTCAATGTCCAATTCCTTGAAATTTCTGGAATTTCAAAAATTTTAACTCAATAACCCATCATTGAATTTTTCTAATTTTTTGTTTATATGTCAATAACATCCTATTCTTCAATTTTAAGAAGAAATTTCAAAAATCCAAACGCTAATTTCAAAATTATTCAATGTCCAATTCCTTGAAATTTCTTGAATTTCAAAAATTTCAACTCAATAACCCATCATTGAATTTTTTTAATTTTTTGTTTATAGGTCAATAACATCCTATTCTTCAATTTTAAGAAGAAATTTCAAAAATCCAAACGCTAATTTCAAAATTATTCAATGTCCAATTCCTTGAAATTTCTGGAATTTCAAAAATTTTAACTCAATAACCCATCATTGAATTTTTCTAATTTTTTGTTTATATGTCAATAACATCCTATTCTTCAATTTTAAAAAGAAATTTCAAGAATCCAAATGCTAATTTCAAAATTATTCAATGTCCAATTCCTTGAAATTTCTGGAATTTCAAAAAATTTTAACTCAATAACCCATCATTGAATTTTTCTAATTTTTTGTTTATATGTCAATAACATCCTATTCTTCAATTTTAAGAAGAAATTTCAAAAATCCAAACGCTAATTTCAAAATTATTCAATGTCCAATTCCTTGAAATTTCTTGAATTTCAAAAAATTTCAACTCAATAACCCATCATTGAATTTTTTTAATTTTTTGTTTATAGGTCAATAACATCCTATTCTTCAATTTTAAGAAGAAATTTCAAAAATCAAACGCTAATTTCAAAATTATTCAATGTCCAATTCCTTGAAATTTCTGGAATTTCAAAAATTTTAACTCAATAACCCATCATTGAATTTTTCTAATTTTTTGTTTATATGTCAATAACATCCTATTCTTCAATTTTAAAAAGAAATTTCAAGAATCCAAATGCTAATTTCAAAATTATTCAATGTCCAATTCCTTGAAATTTCTGGAATTTCAAAAAATTTTAACTCAATAACCCATCATTGAATTTTTCTAATTTTTTGTTTATATGTCAATAACATCCTATTCTTCAATTTTAAAAAGAAATTTCAAGAATCCAAATGCTAATTTCAAAATTATTCAATGTCCAATTCCTTGAAATTTCTGGAATTTCAAAAATTTTAACTCAATAACCCATCATTGAATTTTTCTAATTTTTTGTTTATATGTCAATAACATCCTATTCTTCAATTTTAAGAAGAAATTTCAAAAATCCAAACGCTAATTTCAAAATTATTCAATGTCCAATTCCTTGAAATTTCTTGAATTTCAAAAATTTCAACTCAATAACCCATCATTGAATTTTTTTAATTTTTTGTTTATAGGTCAATAACATCCTATTCTTCAATTTTAAGAAGAAATTTCAAAAATCCAAACGCTAATTTCAAAATTATTCAATGTCCAATTCCTTGAAATTTCTGGAATTTCAAAAATTTTAACTCAATAACCCATCATTGAATTTTTCTAATTTTTTGTTTATATGTCAATAACATCCTATTCTTCAATTTAAGAAGAAATTTCAAAAATCCAAATGCTAATTTCAAAATTATTCAATGTCCAATTCCTTGAAATTTCTTGAATTTCAAAAAATTTCAACTCAATAACCCATCATTGAATTTTTTTAATTTTTTGTTTATAGGTCAATAACATCCTATTCTTCAATTTTAAGAAGAAATTTCAAAAATCCAAACGCTAATTTCAAAATTATTCAATGTCCAATTCCTTGAAATTTCTGGAATTTCAAAAAATTTTAACTCAATAACCCATCATTGAATTTTTCTAATTTTTTGTTTATGGTCAAATAACATCCTATTCTTCAATTTTAAGAAGAAATTTCAAAAATCCAAACGCTAATTTCAAAATTATTCAATGTCCAATTCCTTGAAATTTCTGGAATTTCAAAAATTTTAACTCAATAACCCATCATTGAATTTTTCTAATTTTTTGTTTATATGTCAATAACATCCTATTCTTCAATTTTAAGAAGAAATTTCAAAAATCCAAACGCTAATTTCAAAATTATTCAATGTCCAATTCCTTGAAATTTCTTGAATTTCAAAAAATTTCAACTCAATAACCCATCATTGAATTTTTTTAATTTTTTGTTTATAGGTCAATAACATCCTATTCTTCAATTTTAAGAAGAAATTTCAAAAATCCAAACGCTAATTTCAAAATTATTCAATGTCCAATTCCTTGAAATTTCTGGAATTTCAAAAATTTTAACTCAATAACCCATCATTGAATTTTTCTAATTTTTTGTTTATATGTCAATAACATCCTATTCTTCAATTTTAAGAAGAAATTTCAAAATCCAAACGCTAATTTCAAAATTATTCAATGTCCAATTCCTTGAAATTTCTTGAATTTCAAAAAATTTCAACTCAATAACCCATCATTGAATTTTTTTAATTTTTTGTTTATAGGTCAATAACATCCTATTCTTCAATTTTAAGAAGAAATTTCAAAATCCAAACGCTAATTTCAAAATTATTCAATGTCCAATTCCTTGAAATTTCTGGAATTTCAAAAAATTTTAACTCAATAACCCATCATTGAATTTTTCTAATTTTTTGTTTATATGTCAATAACATCCTATTCTTCAATTTTAAGAAGAAATTTCAAAAATCCAAATGCTAATTTCAAAATTATTCAATGTCCAATTCCTTGAAATTTCTTGAATTTCAAAAATTTCAACTCAATAACCCATCATTGAATTTTTTTAATTTTTTGTTTATAGGTCAATAACATCCTATTCTTCAATTTTAAGAAGAAATTTCAAAAATCCAAACGCTAATTTCAAAATTATTCAATGTCCAATTCCTTGAAATTTCTGGAATTTCAAAAAATTTTAACTCAATAACCCATCATTGAATTTTTCTAATTTTTTGTTTATATGTCAATAACATCCTATTCTTCAATTTTAAAAAGAAATTTCAAGAATCCAAATGCTAATTTCAAAATTATTCAATGTCCAATTCCTTGAAATTTCTGGAATTTCAAAAATTTTAACTCAATAACCCATCATTGAATTTTTCTAATTTTTTGTTTATATGTCAATAACATCCTATTCTTCAATTTTAAAAAGAAATTTCAAGAATCCAAATGCTAATTTCAAAATTATTCAATGTCCAATTCCTTGAAATTTCTGGAATTTCAAAAAATTTAACTCAATAACCCATCATTGAATTTTTCTAATTTTTTGTTTATATGTCAATAACATCCTATTCTTCAATTTTAAGAAGAAATTTCAAAAATCCAAACGCTAATTTCAAAATTATTCAATGTCCAATTCCTTGAAATTTCTTGAATTTCAAAAAATTTCAACTCAATAACCCATCATTGAATTTTTTTAATTTTTTGTTTATAGGTCAATAACATCCTATTCTTCAATTTTAAGAAGAAATTTCAAAAATCCAAACGCTAATTTCAAAATTATTCAATGTCCAATTCCTTGAAATTTCTGGAATTTCAAAAATTTTAACTCAATAACCCATCATTGAATTTTTCTAATTTTTTGTTTATATGTCAATAACATCCTATTCTTCAATTTTAAAAAGAAATTTCAAGAATCCAAATGCTAATTTCAAAATTATTCAATGTCCAATTCCTTGAAATTTCTGGAATTTCAAAAAATTTTAACTCAATAACCCATCATTGAATTTTTCTAATTTTTTGTTTATATGTCAATAACATCCTATTCTTCAATTTTAAAAAGAAATTTCAAGAATCCAAATGCTAATTTCAAAATTATTCAATGTCCAATTCCTTGAAATTTCTGGAATTTCAAAAAATTTTAACTCAATAACCCATCATTGAATTTTTCTAATTTTTTATTTATATGTCAATAACATCCTATTCTTCAATTTTAAGAAGAAATTTCAAAAATCCAAACGCTAATTTCAAAATTATTCAATGTCCAATTCCTTGAAATTTCTTGAATTTCAAAAATTTCAACTCAATAACCCATCATTGAATTTTTTTAATTTTTTGTTTATAGGTCAATAACATCCTATTCTTCAATTTTAAGAAGAAATTTCAAAAATCCAAACGCTAATTTCAAAATTATTCAATGTCCAATTCCTTGAAATTTCTGGAATTTCAAAAAATTTTAACTCAATAACCCATCATTGAATTTTTCTAATTTTTTGTTTATATGTCAATAACATCCTATTCTTCAATTTTAAAAAGAAATTTCAAGAATCCAAATGCTAATTTCAAAATTATTCAATGTCCAATTCCTTGAAATTTCTGGAATTTCAAAAAATTTTAACTCAATAACCCATCATTGAATTTTTTTAATTTTTTGTTTATAGGTCAATAACATCCTATTCTTCAATTTTAAGAAGAAATTTCAAAAATCCAAACGCTAATTTCAAAATTATTCAATGTCCAATTCCTTGAAATTTCTGGAATTTCAAAAAATTTTAACTCAATAACCCATCATTGAATTTTTCTAATTTTTTGTTTATATGTCAATAACATCCTATTCTTCAATTTTAAAAAGAAATTTCAAGAATCCAAATGCTAATTTCAAAATTATTCAATGTCCAATTCCTTGAAATTTCTGGAATTTCAAAAAATTTTAACTCAATAACCCATCATTGAATTTTTCTAATTTTTTGTTTATGGTCAAATAACATCCTATTCTTCAATTTTAAGAAGAAATTTCAAAAATCCAAATGCTAATTTCAAAATTATTCAATGTCCAATTCCTTGAAATTTCTGGAATTTCAAAAAATTTTAACTCAATAACCCATCATTGAATTTTTCTAATTTTTTGTTTATGGTCAAATAACATCCTATTCTTCAATTTTAAGAAGAAATTTCAAAAATCCAAACGCTAATTTCAAAATTATTCAATGTCCAATTCCTTGAAATTTCTGGAATTTCAAAAAATTTTAACTCAATAACCCATCATTGAATTTTTCTAATTTTTTGTTTATATGTCAATAACATCCTATTCTTCAATTTTAAGAAGAAATTTCAAAAATCCAAACGCTAATTTCAAAATTATTCAATGTCCAATTCCTTGAAATTTCTTGAATTTCAAAAAATTTCAACTCAATAACCCATCATTGAATTTTTTTAATTTTTTGTTTATAGGTCAATAACATCCTATTCTTCAATTTTAAGAAGAAATTTCAAAAATCCAAACGCTAATTTCAAAATTATTCAATGTCCAATTCCTTGAAATTTCTTGAATTTCAAAAATTTCAACTCAATAACCCATCATTGAATTTTTTTAATTTTTTGTTTATAGGTCAATAACATCCTATTCTTCAATTTTAAGAAGAAATTTCAAAAATCCAAACGCTAATTTCAAAATTATTCAATGTCCAATTCCTTGAAATTTCTTGAATTTCAAAAAATTTCAACTCAATAACCCATCATTGAATTTTTTTAATTTTTTGTTTATAGGTCAATAACATCCTATTCTTCAATTTTAAGAAGAAATTTCAAAAATCCAAACGCTAATTTCAAAATTATTCAATGTCCAATTCCTTGAAATTTCTGGAATTTCAAAAATTTTAACTCAATAACCCATCATTGAATTTTTCTAATTTTTTGTTTATATGTCAATAACATCCTATTCTTCAATTTTAAGAAGAAATTTCAAAAATCCAAATGCTAATTTCAAAATTATTCAATGTCCAATTCCTTGAAATTTCTTGAATTTCAAAAATTTCAACTCAATAACCCATCATTGAATTTTTTTAATTTTTTGTTTATAGGTCAATAACATCCTATTCTTCAATTTTAAGAAGAAATTTCAAAAATCCAAACGCTAATTTCAAAATTATTCAATGTCCAATTCCTTGAAATTTCTGGAATTTCAAAAAATTTTAACTCAATAACCCATCATTGAATTTTTCTAATTTTTTGTTTATATGTCAATAACATCCTATTCTTCAATTTTAAAAAGAAATTTCAAGAATCCAAATGCTAATTTCAAAATTATTCAATGTCCAATTCCTTGAAATTTCTGGAATTTCAAAAAATTTTAACTCAATAACCCATCATTGAATTTTTCTAATTTTTTGTTTATATGTCAATAACATCCTATTCTTCAATTTTAAAAAGAAATTTCAAGAATCCAAACGCTAATTTCAAAATTATTCAATGTCCAATTCCTTGAAATTTCTGGAATTTCAAAAAATTTTAACTCAATAACCCATCATTGAATTTTTCTAATTTTTTGTTTATATGTCAATAACATCCTATTCTTCAATTTTAAGAAGAAATTTCAAAAATCCAAATGCTAATTTCAAAATTATTCAATGTCCAATTCCTTGAAATTTCTGGAATTTCAAAAATTTTAACTCAATAACCCATCATTGAATTTTTCTAATTTTTTGTTTATATGTCAATAACATCCTATTCTTCAATTTTAAAAAGAAATTTCAAGAATCCAAATGCTAATTTCAAAATTATTCAATGTCCAATTCCTTGAAATTTCTGGAATTTCAAAAAAATTTTAACTCAATAACCCATCATTGAATTTTTCTAATTTTTTGTTTATATGTCAATAACATCCTATTCTTCAATTTTAAGAAGAAATTTCAAAAATCCAAACGCTAATTTCAAAATTATTCAATGTCCAATTCCTTGAAATTTCTTGAATTTCAAAAAATTTCAACTCAATAACCCATCATTGAATTTTTTTATTTTTTGTTTATAGGTCAATAACATCCTATTCTTCAATTTTAAGAAGAAATTTCAAAAATCCAAACGCTAATTTCAAAATTATTCAATGTCCAATTCCTTGAAATTTCTGGAATTTCAAAAAATTTTAACTCAATAACCCATCATTGAATTTTTCTAATTTTTTGTTTATATGTCAATAACATCCTATTCTTCAATTTTAAGAAGAAATTTCAAAAATCCAAATGCTAATTTCAAAATTATTCAATGTCCAATTCCTTGAAATTTCTGGAATTTCAAAAATTTTAACTCAATAACCCATCATTGAATTTTGCTAATTTTTTGTTTATATGTCAATAACATCCTATTCTTCAATTTTAAGAAGAAATTTCAAAAATCCAAATGCTAATTTCAAAATTATTCAATGTCCAATTCCTTGAAATTTCTGGAATTTCAAAAATTTTAACTCAATAACCCATCATTGAATTTTTCTAATTTTTTGTTTATATGTCAATAACATCCTATTCTTCAATTTTAAGAAGAAATTTCAAAATCCAAATGCTAATTTCAAAATTATTCAATGTCCAATTCCTTGAAATTTCTGGAATTTCAAAAATTTTAACTCAATAACCCATCATTGAATTTTTCTAATTTTTTGTTTATATGTCAATAACATCCTATTCTTCAATTTTAAGAAGAAATTTCAAAAATCCAAATGCTAATTTCAAAATTATTCAATGTCCAATTCCTTGAAATTTCTGGAATTTCAAAAAATTTTAACTCAATAACCCATCATTGAATTTTTCTAATTTTTTGTTTATATGTCAATAACATCCTATTCTTCAATTTTAAGAAGAAATTTCAAAAATCCAAATGCTAATTTCAAAATTATTCAATGTCCAATTCCTTGAAATTTCTGGAATTTCAAAAAATTTTAACTCAATAACCCATCATTGAATTTTTCTAATTTTTTGTTTATATGTCAATAACATCCTATTCTTCAATTTTAAGAAGAAATTTCAAAATCCAAACGCTAATTTCAAAATTATTCAATGTCCAATTCCTTGAAATTTCTTGAATTTCAAAAAAATTTTAACTCAATAACCCATCATTGAATTTTGCTAATTTTTTGTTTATATGTCAATAACATCCTATTCTTCAATTTTAAGAAGAAATTTCAAAAATCCAAATGCTAATTTCAAAATTATTCAATGTCCAATTCCTTGAAATTTCTGGAATTTCAAAAATTTTTAACTCAATAACCCATCATTGAATTTTGCTAATTTTTTGTTTATATGTCAATAACATCCTATTCTTCAATTTTAAGAAGAAATTTCAAAATCCAAACGCTAATTTCAAAATTATTCAATGTCCAATTCCTTGAAATTTCTGGAATTTCAAAAATTTTAACTCAATAACCCATCATTGAATTTTGCTAATTTTTTGTTTATATGTCAATAACATCCTATTCTTCAATTTTAAGAAGAAATTTCAAAATCCAAACGCTAATTTCAAAATTATTCAATGTCCAATTCCTTGAAATTTCTGGAATTTCAAAAAATTTTAACTCAATAACCCATCATTGAATTTTTCTAATTTTTTGTTTATATGTCAATAACATCCTATTCTTCAATTTTAAGAAGAAATTTCAAAATCCAAACGCTAATTTCAAAATTATTCAATGTCCAATTCCTTGAAATTTCTGGAATTTCAAAAATTTTAACTCAATAACCCATCATTGAATTTTTCTAATTTTTTGTTTATATGTCAATAACATCCTATTCTTCAATTTTAAAAAGAAATTTCAAGAATCCAAATGCTAATTTCAAAATTATTCAATGTCCAATTCCTTGAAATTTCTGGAATTTCAAAAATTTTAACTCAATAACCCATCATTGAATTTTTCTAATTTTTTGTTTATATGTCAATAACATCCTATTCTTCAATTTTAAGAAGAAATTTCAAAAATCCAAACGCTAATTTCAAAATTATTCAATGTCCAATTCCTTGAAATTTCTGGAATTTCAAAAATTTTAACTCAATAACCCATCATTGAATTTTTCTAATTTTTTGTTTATATGTCAATAACATCCTATTCTTCAATTTTAAAAAGAAATTTCAAGAATCCAAATGCTAATTTCAAAATTATTCAATGTCCAATTCCTTGAAATTTCTGGAATTTCAAAAAAATTTAACTCAATAACCCATCATTGAATTTTTCTAATTTTTTGTTTATATGTCAATAACATCCTATTCTTCAATTTTAAGAAGAAATTTCAAAAATCCAAACGCTAATTTCAAAATTATTCAATGTCCAATTCCTTGAAATTTCTGGAATTTCAAAAATTTTAACTCAATAACCCATCATTGAATTTTTCTAATTTTTTGTTTATATGTCAATAACATCCTATTCTTCAATTTTAAAAAGAAATTTCAAGAATCCAAATGCTAATTTCAAAATTATTCAATGTCCAATTCCTTGAAATTTCTGGAATTTCAAAAAATTTTAACTCAATAACCCATCATTGAATTTTTCTAATTTTTTGTTTATATGTCAATAACATCCTATTCTTCAATTTTAAAAAGAAATTTCAAGAATCCAAATGCTAATTTCAAAATTATTCAATGTCCAATTCCTTGAAATTTCTGGAATTTCAAAAATTTTAACTCAATAACCCATCATTGAATTTTTCTAATTTTTTGTTTATATGTCAATAACATCCTATTCTTCAATTTTAAAAAGAAATTTCAAGAATCCAAATGCTAATTTCAAAATTATTCAATGTCCAATTCCTTGAAATTTCTGGAATTTCAAAAATTTTAACTCAATAACCCATCATTGAATTTTGCTAATTTTTTGTTTATATGTCAATAACATCCTATTCTTCAATTTTAAGAAGAAATTTCAAAAATCCAAACGCTAATTTCAAAATTATTCAATGTCCAATTCCTTGAAATTTCTGGAATTTCAAAAATTTTAACTCAATAACCCATCATTGAATTTTTCTAATTTTTTGTTTATATGTCAATAACATCCTATTCTTCAATTTTAAGAAGAAATTTCAAAAATCCAAATGCTAATTTCAAAATTATTCAATGTCCAATTCCTTGAAATTTCTGGAATTTCAAAAAATTTTAACTCAATAACCCATCATTGAATTTTTCTAATTTTTTGTTTATATGTCAATAACATCCTATTCTTCAATTTTAAAAAGAAATTTCAAGAATCCAAATGCTAATTTCAAAATTATTCAATGTCCAATTCCTTGAAATTTCTGGAATTTCAAAAAATTTTAACTCAATAACCCATCATTGAATTTTGCTAATTTTTTGTTTATATGTCAATAACATCCTATTCTTCAATTTTAAGAAGAAATTTCAAAAATCCAAACGCTAATTTCAAAATTATTCAATGTCCAATTCCTTGAAATTTCTGGAATTTCAAAAATTTTAACTCAATAACCCATCATTGAATTTTTCTAATTTTTTGTTTATATGTCAATAACATCCTATTCTTCAATTTTAAAAAGAAATTTCAAGAATCCAAATGCTAATTTCAAAATTATTCAATGTCCAATTCCTTGAAATTTCTGGAATTTCAAAAAATTTTAACTCAATAACCCATCATTGAATTTTTCTAATTTTTTGTTTATATGTCAATAACATCCTATTCTTCAATTTTAAGAAGAAATTTCAAAAATCCAAACGCTAATTTCAAAATTATTCAATGTCCAATTCCTTGAAATTTCTGGAATTTCAAAAAATTTTAACTCAATAACCCATCATTGAATTTTTCTAATTTTTTGTTTATATGTCAATAACATCCTATTCTTCAATTTTAAAAAGAAATTTCAAGAATCCAAATGCTAATTTCAAAATTATTCAATGTCCAATTCCTTGAAATTTCTGGAATTTCAAAAAATTTTAACTCAATAACCCATCATTGAATTTTTCTAATTTTTTGTTTATATGTCAATAACATCCTATTCTTCAATTTTAAGAAGAAATTTCAAAAATCCAAACGCTAATTTCAAAATTATTCAATGTCCAATTCCTTGAAATTTCTGGAATTTCAAAAAATTTTAACTCAATAACCCATCATTGAATTTTTCTAATTTTTTGTTTATATGTCAATAACATCCTATTCTTCAATTTTAAGAAGAAATTTCAAAAATCCAAACGCTAATTTCAAAATTATTCAATGTCCAATTCCTTGAAATTTCTGGAATTTCAAAAATTTTTAACTCAATAACCCATCATTGAATTTTTCTAATTTTTTGTTTATATGTCAATAACATCCTATTCTTCAATTTTAAAAAGAAATTTCAAGAATCCAAATGCTAATTTCAAAATTATTCAATGTCCAATTCCTTGAAATTTCTGGAATTTCAAAAATTTTAACTCAATAACCCATCATTGAATTTTTCTAATTTTTTGTTTATATGTCAATAACATCCTATTCTTCAATTTTAAGAAGAAATTTCAAAAATCCAAACGCTAATTTCAAAATTATTCAATGTCCAATTCCTTGAAATTTCTGGAATTTCAAAAAAATTTTAACTCAATAACCCATCATTGAATTTTTCTAATTTTTTGTTTATATGTCAATAACATCCTATTCTTCAATTTTAAGAAGAAATTTCAAAAATCCAAACGCTAATTTCAAAATTATTCAATGTCCAATTCCTTGAAATTTCTGGAATTTCAAAAATTTTAACTCAATAACCCATCATTGAATTTTTCTAATTTTTTGTTTATATGTCAATAACATCCTATTCTTCAATTTTAAGAAGAAATTTCAAAAATCCAAACGCTAATTTCAAAATTATTCAATGTCCAATTCCTTGAAATTTCTGGAATTTCAAAAATTTTAACTCAATAACCCATCATTGAATTTTTCTAATTTTTTGTTTATATGTCAATAACATCCTATTCTTCAATTTTAAAAAGAAATTTCAAGAATCCAAATGCTAATAAATTTAATTTAAATTTTTAGTAATAAAAGTGAATGTGTTTTAGGTTTATATAATTTTACTAATATGTATTTAACGAACACAAAATTGTTCGTTAAATTAATTTTGCCCATTTTTTAAAAATTAATCTTTTGTTAAATTATTTATAAAAATTAAACAACTTTTTTTCTTTTTTGGTTCCACATTTCCGTACATTAATTAAAATTGTTATTTAAATTAAACCTTTAAATATTTAACTTATATTTTCTCCTACTAATTCTTTCAAAAAAATTTTAATTAAAGCAAAGTGATTTTGTATTTAATTTTATTTTTAAAAAATGAATATTATTAAGCTTTTTATTACTGCAATTTTTGTTTTAATTTTATCAACTGAAGGTAAATAATTAAATAAAAATTAATAATTGAGTTTATTAATTTAATTAATTTAAATATTAAAAATTAATTACAGTTTTGACACGTCGTGGTCCCAATGGTCCAAGACCAGGTTGGTGGCGAGGCCGGAGAGAAATTAAAACATAATAAAATAGGTGATTAAATAGAATGAGAATAAAACTAAATTTTAGAACCGGAAATTTGAACTTTTTTAATTTTTATTAATTTTTCTTTATAAATATTAAATTCAATAGAAAAAAATATCAATTCAATTAATATGTAAATTTAATAAAAATGTGATAAATTAAAAAAAAAAGATTATCAATGTCTCAATATACTAGAATTAAAACCTTTTACATTAAATAAAGGCAATTTTTAGAGTATTTAAATTTTTTATATGTTTAACTTTTTTATATTTTAGTTTATTCAAATCCTTTTTATTCCTTTAAAGCTTAAAAAAGTTTTAATATATTTATTCAAATACTTCCTCTAAAAATTAATACTGGGGAAAAGTTCCTACTATAAATTTCTTAAAAATTGGCCAAATTTTATAAACTTTAATTTTAAAATAAAGCTAATTTTATTTTCTATTTTTTAAAATTTAGTTTATATTTTTATTTAAATTTAAAAAGTTATGTTAAAATAACTGAATGTATGTAAGTTAATAAGAAAAGAAAAGGAAGAGAGCGCAGAGTAGGTTATCTTTCTCTGCAGTGAGCTGCTTCAATAAGAGAAGAAAGAGCCCTTACTGATTCAAAATCTACCCTTTCAATAAAATTAAATAAATAATAATTTTTTCAAATTATTAGGGTCAATTCTTTAAACTTGGACGCAAAAATGATTTCTTATTTTACTGCAAAATTTAATTTATTTATTCTTTCCATTGCAATAATTTTATTTTATGATATCTTTTTGACCACAAATGCTGCTACATGCCCTGCTGGGTGGATATCTAGAGTAGATCCTATTGACAATATAACTTATGGTTATCAGGTTATTGTGCCGGATTGGGTAAATTTCTACGAGGTAGCCTTTAAAGGCCTTTATTAAGCTAAAAAGGACAAATTATAGGCCCAAGGTTATTGTGTACGTGCTGGAGGTCAAGTGGCTTCAATTCACAGTGCCGCTGAAAACGCTTTTATAGCCAGTATTTCAGCTACATTGCTTAACCAATGTCAAAATAACGATTCAGTTTGTGGTCAAAGACTTGCACATACTAATGCTGGATGGGCATTT